>OY720029.1:14616125-14893729 GCA_963082485.1 Eudonia mercurella
AGCTCTGACGCTCCTCTGCACTTACAACTGGGGACAAAAGTCTATCTCGCGGATGTCGGCAGTTGTGGATGAACCGTTTCATCCAGCTGGTCACCGCCAGCAATTTGTCCAGACTGCTGTATCGTTCAGGCAGCCAGTCGGGGTCCATATCTGTTTCCACGGCCAGGGTATGCACACGCATGCCGGGTAGAATCTGGACCGTCCTGTCCAGCCGCTGGACAGGCCAAGAGGTCTCGGGTGACTTCAGCCACCCTGGTCCCCACCAGAGATGATGAGCTGCCAACTCTGGAGCAGTGCAGCCCCGGGAAGCACAGTCCGCTGGATTTATGTCGCCTGGGACGTATCTCCAAGTGATTAGAACTCCGATCTCCTGTATTTGGGAAACCCGGTTCCCTACAAAGATTTCCAAATTATGTGGCGACGCGCGCAACCATGCCAGCGCGACCTGACTATCTGACCACGCAAAGACATCCCGGATGTTTACGGTGGCGGCTAACTCCCGACGAACATGGCTTAACAGCCTGGCTAAAAGATGAGCCCCGCTCAACTCCAACTTGGGGATGGTCAGACGGGTTCGGATTGGAGCAACCTTGCTCTTGGCCAAGAGCAGTACGACGTTGACCCGGCCCTCGGAATCAACGGTGCGTAGATACACTGCCGCAGCGTACCCTCGCTCGGAAGCATCACAGAAGCCATGCAGGCTCACTTGAGATTTGCCCGGAGGCAAAATTCGACGAGGTAAGGCAACCCGGTTGACTTCCTCCATGGTGGAGATTAACTCGAGCCAGGTGTTCAATGGCGGCCCGATGAGCGGCTCATCCCACGAGACGCCTAGCATCCACAGCTGCTGCAACAGGCACTTAGCTGAAAAGATCACCGGACTAATCCACCCGTTCGGATCAAACATGCGTGCAATAGTGGACAGCACCGTCCTCTTGCTCCAAATGCTCCGGGACTCCAGGTCCACCTGGAAAGTGAAAATGTCGTGTACGGGTTGATACTGCATACCCAGCACCGCTATCATGTTGGGGTCCTCCGCATCTGCGAACAAAGTGGGGTTCTGCTGGTGCTCCTCTGGTATCCCCTCTAGCAGACCCGGCTCGTTAGACAGCCACTTCCGCAACTCGTATCCCCCAGCTGCAAGAAGTGCGATCAGTTCATCCCGCAGTGTGAGGGCCTCCTCGACACTCTCGGCCCCGGTGCACACGTCGTCGACGTACAGGTCACGTGTCAGCACGGCGGCGGCACGGGGAAAGCGGGCCCGCTCTCGCTCGGCCAGCTCCAACAAGGATCGGATTGCGATGTATGGACTGGACTTCAACCCATATGTGTTGGTGTATAGTTCGTAGACGGTCACCGGGTCCTCCGGGTGTTCACGCCAGAGGATGAGCTGGTAGCGCCTGTCATCCGGATGAATGACCGTCTGTCTGAACATCATCCGGATGTCAGCTCCCAACACCACCTGATGTCTTCTAAAGTTCAGGATGATATCGACAACGTCCCGGTGCAACTTGGGACCAGAATGGAGACACTGGTTCAAGGATACCCCCGTAGACGTGGGGGCTGATCCGTCAAACACGGTTCTCAATTTGCCCGAGCAAGCCTTTACCACGGCATGGTGAGGCAGGAAGTAGTGCCCAGTTGAGCTCCAATCAACTCGAGCCGGAGACATGTGACCCAAAGCCTCATACTCGCGCATAAACGCAATGTATTTGTCCCGAAGGACTGGGTCACACCGCATGCGCCGTTCCATGGCCAGCAGCCTCTTCTCCGCCAAAGCCCTGGACTGCCCTAGAACAGGAGGGGAGGCAATAAAAGGAAGCCTGGTCACAAACCTCCCGGACCTAGATCGTGACGTGTTAGCCTGATAGAAGGCCTCACACTCCACATGGTCGGGATCCACCCTAGGGACCAGGGGGAGTTCCTCAATCTCCCAAAACCTCTGCATCGTCTTGGCCAAGGATGCAGACAAGATGATCTTGGACTCATCCGGAGTCGGGTCGTCAACGACCGGTCCCATAATTGAAAATCCAAAAAGCGTGGACACTGCCACCAATGAAGAGGGACCCTTTGGGATCCTAGCAGGATCCATCCAAGGACATCCGACCCTAAGAGGAGATCCACCGGAGCCGGATGATCAAATAGTGGGTCGGCCAGATTTAGGCCCTTTGTAACTGCGCGTGTACTAGAGGGCAGATCGGTAGAAGGCTGCCAGCCCACAATGGTGTCCATCACCGTGGCTGCTACCGAAATCCTCAAAGTAGAGGAATGTACCGCGGAGAAGGTGATTTGGGTTTGGCCCATCAAACCTCTAACCTCCATGCCACCAACCCCGAGTAGCGGCATCGAGGGGGCCTCCATGCCCAGACCCAGTTTTTGTGCCACTCGAGTGGACAACAGGCAGCCTTGGGCCCCTGAGTCCAACAAGGCTCTGAGGGTGACCGAGTCTCCCTGAGGGCCCCAAACGCGGACAGCCGCAGTAGGGAGCAGAACCGTCCGCGGGTCTGCTCTCGAAGGGGGGCAGGCTAGCTATGCCCCTTGGGCTTCCCTCCCCTCTTGGGCCCCCACATAAAAGTATGGCCGGCGGGTGCACATGGCCATCCTCGGAAGGGCGTAGTCCGCCGCCCTACCATATCTGGGATAGGGCGGGTGGTACTCCAGCCGGGGGTACTCGTGGAGCGGCGGAGAGAACCGCCTTGGCCCCGGCGGGTCGCGCTGCTCCACGCTAGCGCGCACAGGTGCCCATGCAGGAGGGGATCCCGGGTCAGCTGTCGGGCCCCCGCCCGTAGGGCCCCAGCTCACACTTGGGCCGGCCGCCTGGTAGCCTGCAGACGCGTGGCCCTCCATGGGTGCACGCGCCTGTCCACGGCTCACCTCCCGCGGTGGGGGCGCGTCACGCGCCGGATTGCGCCTCTGAGTGGGTGGGGATGTGCTCCGCCCTGGAGCACCCCCGCCCGTGGGGCGCCGCTGCTGGGGGGTCGGTGGGGCTGCGCCCGACCGGTTCGCGCAGAGCAGCAGGTGATGCGACCCGTCGCAAGCGCTGCATCTCTGGGCCCTGGTACAGTCTCGGGCGAAGTGGTCGCCCAGGCAACCAAAACATAGGCCATTGCGCTTCACCATTCGCCGCCTATCCGCCACCGGCATCCCCCGCCATTCCTGACACCGTAGTAGGGGGTGGCCCATTTGGCCACACTGCAAACAGGCCGGCTCCCTGCCGGCCGCTATCGTCAGCGCCGCCAACCGCGCCGTCGTGCGTCCTGGTGGCCGCTGCTGAGCAGCCTGGGGCGTCCTGCGCCCCTGTGTGGTGCCGCACCTACACGGGAGCGCTCTTAGTGGCGGCAGGTCCGGAGGCGAGGTCTCCACGACCCTTGCCTCGTACTCGAGGAACCTCATCAGGTCCTCCAATGTGGGCAAAGCACTCCCTTCCTTTTCTGCCGCCTCGCGCTCAAAGCGGGAGCGGACGTCCGTGGGCAGCTTGGTCAGGATGATGTGGACCAGTAGGAAGGACCACTGGTCCACCGGCAACCCCAACATCCTCAAGGCGTTGCATGCAACGGTGACCGGCGTCAACAGTTGCAGCCTTATGTCCGCCCGACTGTGCACCCCGGGCAACGCCAACAGCTGGCGGGCATGTGCATCTGCCAACAGCCGGACGTTGTGGTAGCGGTTGGTGAGGAGCTCCCATGCCGTCCCATATTGGGCATCCTCAACCTTTAGATGCTGGACGAGTGCCCTTGCCTCGCCCTGCAGTGTGGACAGCAAGTACGCCATCTTCTGACCCCGGGTCAAGTCGTCCCGGCTGTCCACCAGCGACACAAACATGTTTTGGTAGGCGACCCACTCTTCCACGCAGCCGTCAAAACTGCCCAGCTGTATCGTGGGAAGCCTACCCATAATCGCCGCTCCTCCCGCTGGCGATGGTGCTGGAGGTACGGGGTCGCCCGCCCTGCGGCGTCTGATGTCGCAAGCCACCTGCGTGACCTCGTCGCAGATCTCCATGATCTGGGCGAAATCCGCTTCACAGGACGCCCAGACTTCCTCGCTTGGTGGCGGGGTGGCCTCTGACACCGCCATCATAGCCGATTCCGCCGAGGTCACCCGCGACCCCAACTGTTCCGCCCGCGCCAACACGGCATCTTCCCTATCCTTTCGGGTCAATAACCCCCGTACTGCCAGGAACCAACGCAACTCTTTCGCAAGGACCGCCTTCGCCATCGCGTTGAGGGAGATGTAAAATAAATAAAC
Organism: Eudonia mercurella; assembly: GCA_963082485.1. Taxonomy (NCBI): domain Eukaryota; kingdom Metazoa; phylum Arthropoda; class Insecta; order Lepidoptera; family Crambidae; genus Eudonia; species Eudonia mercurella. The sequence goes on from OY720029.1 coordinate 14,620,371, forward strand.
AACTACCTAGTTGATATTAGCGGGAGCGGGAAAACCGCCGACAATAGCACAGACGACAGTGGTAGTACCTAACACAAGTTATGGCTACGATAACAATTTCCCAAATTGTGAGGTGCACAATGCAACAACAAGTAACGTGCCACACTCGTAAAAACAAAACAAAAGGTAATACCTAAAATTAACTTAAACTAGGCCGCTAGAATAAACTTTATAACGAAATGTTATTACAACGTTACAACAAAAAATAACAATATCAAATAACCAAAATACAATAACCAACTTGGATAGGCCTATGTCCAGCAGTGGACGTGTATAGGCTGATAAAGTTAAGTCGTTAACGTTAACGACGTCACTATAAAGTGCTTAGCTAACAACAAGTTGAGATACCTACCTACATTAACTAATAAAAAATAAAAAGGTGTTGAATTTAACAATGTTGAGGCGAGATTAACTACGCTTGCTACCAGAAAATGTTTACAATTCTTAACTAAAACTACTTAACTAAACTACTTAACCTAATCCAATGTCTGACACTTACGTGCACTCCCGTGTACTCACGGGCAGAAGCGGCGAGAGACCCTCCCTGGGTCAGATCCGACCGCCTGTGCGATGTGGTGGCAATGTCACTAACCCTAAGCGACCCCCTTGGAGCTCCAAACCCTGAACGACCACGCACTCACGCACTCACACGCGCCTACACTGTTACCAGTAGGCGAATTGTTATTCCGCACACATAAAAGGACAGTTCCTTGATAATTATTTGTCACGTTTAACGCGGCACTCCCATAGGACACGTGAACAAACGCGAATCGACCGATTTCACCAGTTATATTTTACAAAACAAGGGCGCGTTCCAAACGCGTGGTTTCCGTGTGTCTAACACGAAGGAAGCCGAGACACTAAGATGGCGGCCATCGCTCGCGTGCGCGCAGACCGGGCGGCGCCGCACTCTTTTTCATAAGGCGTTAACAGACGGCTAGCGCCATCTGTGATGCCGTATCAAAACTACATTGTATTTGGAACACACCGGTTTCGTGATGTCTGGATACGCTGATAAGAGATCGTAGTATGGACTTGTGACGTCTATTGTTTTGATTGAAGCGTTGCCGTAATCCACTATAGAGCCAACAACGTTTAGACTTGTAATAGAGTCAATAAGTTGACGCCCGTTGACATCCACCAGAAGTTTGTGATGGTTCAGGAAATCAGCACCAAGAATCGGTTGCTTTACGTCTGCCAATATAAATGTCCAAGAGTATGGTCTTCTTAATTTCAAATTTAATACTAAGTTTTTAGTCCCATACGTTCTAATTTCGCTGCCATTTGCTGCATATAATCGGTAATTATTATCAATTTCGTAGTGCGTGTAAGGCTTCTTTCTTGCAGGTAATACCGAAACATTAGCTCCTGTGTCCACCAAAAAACGTAAACCACTTTGACAGTCGGTAACGCACAGGCGGTGGGAAGGCGAAATGGTGCAGACATCCGCCACTGACTGCACCGAGTTTAGTTTTCCTGCTTAATGACTTTATTCTTATTCCATGTACACGGTTCTACACATTTTCTAGCTCTGTGGTGAAATCGGCTGTGATAAAAACATAACCCGTGTGAGTCATTTACCGGGCGCTGCATCGAATTATTACGACCGCGTGACGTCGATCGAGCGTTGTACCGTTGTCGTTTAAAGTTAAAATTTTGATGTCTTGGTCTTGATCGTTGGAGCTCCATCACTTGCAGGGTTAGTTGGGCTATCTGTGCTTGTAGATTTGTGTATGGATCTGACGTTGACGGTTTGTCGCTGGAAACCTCGGCCGATTGTTGAGGTCGAACGTTCTCCAAAATCTTATCTGCGATAGCTGCCAGATTCTCCAAGTCCTTTACTTCAGTTACCGCGAGAACGCCACGGATTGATGATGGTAAATGCCCTTGCCACATTATGTTTAGTGTTTCATCCGGTATTTTTCCTCTTGCAAGGTCACGCATGTAACGTAAAAGCTGGGAAGGTTTCTGATCTCCCAACTCGATCTCACTTAGTAGCTTCTGTAGCTGCCGGTTTTCTGATTCCTCGTACACCGAAAAGAGTCTAGCTTTTAAAGTTTCGAATTTCTTAGACTGAGGCGGAGAGAGCAGGATATCACTGACTTGTTTAATGACTTCCTTTCCTAGCTTGGTGACGACTAAATTAAATTTAGCCTCGTCGCTGAGCTTTTGTGGTGGTAATATGGCCTCACATTGCACAAACCAGAGGCGGGGCTGATCGCACCAGAACTCAGGTAGTCTTGATGATACCGTGACTGTTGCTAATTCTGATACGCCGTTGCCGGAGACTGATGGACCTGGGGTGGTCATCTTGACAGTAACCACGTCGGCCAGTAGATCGTGACAGGCAGTAGATCACGTCGGGCAGTAGATCACGTCGGGGTCACCAATATACAACTGGGCCTGCCTGTGGTAGTTGTACGACGAGAGGTTTTCTTGAGGAGGTTGGTTAGAGAAACAACAGGTAAAATGACTGCGTATAATGTTGCTTGTTTCACAGTTGTACAGCGAGTGTTAAACAAGATTTATATCGAAATAAAGAAACTGCGTTACTATGACTAAAGTATTACAAATTAGGGAATGGTGCGGAGTGCAAATCATGATGCAATACATTAGTAAGATAAATATTGACCTAAATAAATGATACACATAAAACTTGAGCCTAATGCAATAAAGGATGATGCAATAATATTATGTAGTACAAGTAGGCACAGCGGTTAATACCACCGGTATCAAACCCAAAGGTCCCGGGTCCGATTCTTAGCGGAGTTTCATGTTTAGGTGTTGATAATATAAAGCTCGTTTTAAGTCCACCTAGCCAGCTACCACCATCTCATTTAAATATATCGCCATAACATCAATGTTAGTAGCATTGTTGTATTCCGACAGTTAGAATTATGATAGCCAGTTAATCAGTAGTTGAGGATTCCGATTGAGGGGTGCTTCCACAATCGGCCTTATCATCGCTTAACATCAAGCGAAACAAAAGCCAAGTTCTTAATGATATGAAATTTTTTAAATTTTTTTTGCTTTTTGAACATGTCAACAAATTTAAACATCTTATAATATTTCAAGTATAGTAAAATCTTGTTATGTAGCACTCACTAATAAAAAGCAATACAATAGTAAATTAATATAAGCATAAGGCACTCTAAAAGTGTACAGAAAATGAAACGCCAAGGTGGAGTAATGACGTAGATAGGCGTGCCTACTATGAACATTAATATCTCTGTTTAGTGGAAAACCTCCGGCATCTTGGCGAAGCAAATGAAATCTAATTGCAGGTGGAATAATTTCCAGGAGATAAGGTAAACGCGGAGTAGGCAACGAAACGTTAATCTAGAGCTCGGTGGCCGACGCTGTGATTATAGTAAAACTAGATTAAGAGTTATTAGTCTTCGTCCGTGTGGATTTGAGATTTTAAAAATAAACTTCTTTTATTTTTGTCTTACTAAAGTATAACATGAAAAAAAAGTAAAACCGTCCTCGAGTGGCGACCGCGTACTAGAAAGCGCAATGTGGGCAGGCCTCCAACAAGGTGGACCGACGATCTGGTAAAGGTCGCAGGAAGCCGCTGGATGAGAGCAGCACAAAACCAGCCGTTGTGGAGATCCTTGGGGGAGGCCTTTGTCCAGCAGTGGAAGTCTTTTGTCTGAGATGATGATGATGATGATGAAAGTATAGCATATGTAACCCGCAAGGAATGTATCAAAGCTAATGATTTTAGATCAGTAGTCCCAGATTACCCTCCTCAAACAAACCAACATACAAAGTCACAAACTATATCTCTTTATTATAGTAATAGAAAGAATAGTTATTGATATAGATAAAAACTTGTGTTTACAGATGGCCGCTTCTGCGACTTAACGAGTATAGAAGTAGTTTGTACCTAGACGAAATATAATTAGTATTGTTATTTTGTTCATCTGGAGCTTGGTGAACGAAGCTGTCAGTATAGTAAAATAAATACTTGTGTGTATAAAGATGGCTGTGATGGATAAAAAAATATAGAAGTAATTTGTTTAAAAATACTTATTTTTAAATTATTAAAGAAAATATTTTATTTGACTTGTATTGAATCACAATGACATCAAAGAGAAATAGTCCTTTCTGATTTTTTAACGGCTTCTTTTTTTTGTACAATAAATAATCGAATTTGTATTCGTCAAGGTCTCTTTCGTATGATCAGCGAAAGCGAGGAAGCGAAATATTGAGGTAGTTTTTATGTTATAAATGATTATATAAAATTAAATAAAAAATATGAGGGTCTCGAATAGAGTCAATATTATAATCAATAAAAATCAAATCATTAAAGGATACGTAGCATATATGAGACAATATAATGACAGACAGCCTTATCTAAATACCTATAGGTATATTATTTTAATTACCAAACAACAAAAAAAGTGTTTCACGTTATTTTTATTGTCATTGAACCAGAAGGCGCAGGTCAAAACTGCTCGCAACTTTTTTTACACTGCCAAATTTAATTCACAAAATTTGTACAATATACTAACCTAGTTTTATTAACGCTTCTTATTATCCTTTGCAAAGTATGTTAAACGTTAAGGTAAAAATCGGGGCTGAAGCCGGCGGCACTCCGCGTGGGATCTCGTTACACATTCGCGATTGAAATATTTCCATTCCAGCAGACACATATCTCTATTTGTAGACTTACGTCAATAAAAGAGTCACGCTTTCGGGAGGATAAGGTTTTCAGCGTGTTCCCTAGAGGACGCACCATAGGAATCAAACCCGACCGTCAAGTCGACCGTGACCGATATCATTTCTAATTACATCTGAGACGTAATCGTAGTTTATCTTGCTTCCATCAACAAGTACCACCAGCAGATTATTCAAATAGAAACCTCGTTAACTACATACATCATAAGTTTTGTTTGACCTTAAGGGTTTCTTTTCTACGTTACTGAACCGTCACACAAACATATGGCCCGCCTTAGAAAGCGGTCACCGCACCCGACAGACGCGTGCTTTGTCGCCTCTGAAAATTAGTTTTTATGCTTTTATGTCCTATGATTTCACTGGATCTAGAGCCCCTCAAACAAGAAATATTGAATATTGAGTATTGAAGAACACAGCAATACAAAACAATGGAACTTGGCGGAAGAAATGGGGATTAGATTGGTTGAATGGGGATGTAGTCGATTGCGGGCAAGAATCTTACCACTGGGCACAAAGTCACTTACTTAGATGTATATAGTTATATTATTATAGATGCATGATTTTTTACATATAATTTTACGCAAATATTGTTGCGAACAAATTACAATTTGAATAAAAAGACAAAGTTTTAAAAAAATCCATGAGCGGGATTCAAACCCTAGAACTTCGAATGATAGCATAGTTGTTAGTGGACCTGACCCGGCATGTCATGGGGTTCGAATCCCGCTCGTGGAATATTTCAACACTTTGTCTTTTTTCAAATTATTAGATGCATGTTGAGGTCATCTATAATTCGAGTTATGTATATTAAAACTAGTATCAGTTAATACTTACATTTCATTTTTTGTATGTAACTCTTTTGATGGTGCACCAATAAATAGTAATGTAGCAAATGAAAAGTAAATTAAGGTTTAAATTAACTTTAAAGTGGAAATCTCAAAGCCAATTAGTTGAAGTACACTTATTTAGTATACTCGTATTTTAAAACAATTACCGAGTTTTCAACAGTCTTAAAGCAAACTTTCTGAGTTGTTTGTGTTAGAAGAAGAAGTACGATTAAGTTGTAGACAGAAGAAGTTGTACGCTTTACAAATATTGTTGTAGCATTTAGGATTATAATTTTTCAAGTTGCCTTATAAGAACGGGTCACTTTATGAAGAATATTGTTGGCGACAGACCGACCTTTTTAGTGGTAGTTTTTTGATGTGTCCTTTATGTTTTTATATTTGTCTATTTTAGAAGGTTTTTGTCTTAGTTGTCATTGTCATAGCGAATAAGACTTTATGTAGCTGTAGCTTATGTAATTTCTGTGTCCTGAAATTGTGTATAATTAAACATCTGGGTAAGAAAGCGTGCTTGCAAATTTTCAGACCATAACCCCTTTATTACAGTCCACTCTTTTCATTGGTCCTTCGAGCCGGATTCGGTCGATCACTACATTATGCAGGGTGTTTAATAATAAGAGTAAAATCTCAAAACATAGCCATGCAACAAAGTATATAAAAAACCGTGATAATATTTTAATGTCCCCACTGCTGTGGCAGCCTCTATGGATGAAACACCACTGGGAGGACGGACCATAAACCACCACGCGGACCCAGTGTGGATTTATTTATTATTTTTATATTTTTTTAAATAACAAAATAGCATTTTAAATTGTATAAGATCTAAATTCCTACCTAAAACAAGTGTACCTACACAACACGATTAATAATAAGCTTCTATGTTAAAGTTTACCTAATCTAAAACTATATCCAATTAAATACTAATTATATACATAGAATGGTGAATAATAAAAATATAACAAAAGTTTTCTTAATAAGTGGGAGATGCCGAGCCGAGAATTTCCCGGACATTTTTTTAAAATTCATGTATTTTCATGGAAAATATATCGATGTTGTTATTAAGGTGCAACCAGTTCATTGTATAGACGGCACATTCTGACAATGGGATTGTAATATGATGTATTATTTTTATAGACATTTAGTACAAAAATCTTAGGCGCTTAGGATTGGCGGTTGTTGACGACTGCTGATGCTACCGGAACCAACGGCTTGACGTGACTTTGGAAGCACGGAAGAGCCAGAGCTGACTACCAATCCGATGACCGGCCTTTGCGAATTTTGCTTAACTTCAGCAATCGCAGACCAAAGGCGTTTACCAATGCGCTATCGAGCTCCTCTAAAAGTCTTTATGATAACATTTAGTAACACTAGCTTTAGTGTGAGCTACTTCAATTTGATACGGTTATTAGTTCTAAAGTACTATACAAACGTTTCTCTACAGTAACATTGGGCGCTTCAGTGCATCGCAGTAATAAATTATAGCAGCTATTATCACCAATACTAGCCACTATTACTAATAGTTTCACCGATTTGATCAAATTTGTAGGTGTTCATCGATACTATCGATAGTTTAGCTTTAATGATAAACACTGTCAACATTTAAATAAGTCGTTAAATATTAGTGTTGCAGTAAAGTACTGTAAGTAAGTATGTAAATAGCCAATAACTGTCCCACTGCTGGGCAAGGGCCTCCATCATTGAAATCAAGTCATCACTATTAATGATGGATATTTGCCAAATGCGGGTTATTGATATGCATCGAAAAGATCCGAAAGACACTCTGCCCGACCTGGGAATTGAACCTGGGACCTTCGTGTATGGAGCCGAGCGTTATTCCACTCGGCCACCGAGGCGTTAAAACACTGTAAGTATTTGCAAAACTGTTGGCAAAGACTTTGTACAGTGTACACAGTACAGTGAAAGTTACTGTAAATGTAATATTTGAAAAGAATATCAACTTTTTGAATATGGCATTGTTCTTAGAAAATACATAGCAATTTTTTTATAATTACATCAGAAAAAATACATTTGACATAAACATATATATATATTAGTTTGTTACCATAATAAAACATACATAATAACATTTAAAATTAATGCAAATGTGATAGAGGTTTGTAAAGTTATACATCAACCCTTTAAGGGTGAGCTTTTTGTACCAGTCGGACAATGTTCTCATTTTAGAATTATGTGCAGCTGTATATAATGTAGCTTCACAGCTGTCACTCTGGGTTTGTTATATCAATCGTATGTTTTCAGTTTTTGTACCCTTTTAGACTTTCGCTTCCATTATAAACCTTATTAAAACGTATTTGAATCGTTAATTTTGTGAATGGCGGTAGTTTAATAAACAATCCACCGTGATGTTAGTCTCTTCTTTTGTTTATTACTAACATAGATGTTTTAAGTCTCATTGTTACTAGCATACATATTATGGATCAATGATCTGAACTAAAAGATTTTTATTTTATTTTATGTTTTTGTTTATTAGTTACAACCAGTCAGGTCACGACCAGTGACCACGGCTGGTGCAACTGGGTCGAAACTTCGCATGTAAAAATACATTTAAAAGGCAGTTAGTATACTCGTATCTAAGCTTAGTAGTTCGTTACATTTCATTGTAATTAAATATTTAAAAAAAAAATCGAACAATAAAAATGATATATTTATTAATATGTTACTACTACGGTGATGTAAAAACTGTGTCACAGCACCAACGAAATCCAAATGAGTTTAATATACATTACACTATGTTCATTGTAAGTAAATAAAATTAATTCTTTATTTGCTTAAAACACGGTATTCATTGTAGGCAGGTGAATCTTAACGAGCCGCATCCTTCTCTCAGTGCTCTCTTGAACTCCCGAAGCAATTCGATTCAGTTTCCGTCTCCACTTCGTAAGTTCAGCGAGCGCACACCTCCTGCCGCGACAGCCACAACATTCACATAACATTATCACGTCATCGCATCGCATGTCAATGAGATCACGGAACTAAACCATTGGGAAATTATATACAATGTTCACGGAAAACGGTTACGTGCACTCAATTCGAATCTGTATGCTAATATGGTTTGTTTGTATTGCACTACTATCCATATTAATGGGTTTGTGTTATTTTTTTTCTTTGTTAGTATGGAAATAGTTATTTAGCTTCGTGTTTAATGTTTTAATTTAAACGAGCAAGTATGAAATGATAATTTTACTTGTATCAATAAAATACAATGCAAAAATTAAACGCCTACCCGACCCAGCCAGGAATCGAACCTGGTGGGGTCTTCCGCAATCCGGGCGGCTGCACTGACCGTTATGCTACCGGGAAGGCTGACGTAAGCGCTTAATTTTTCCACTGCTTTTTGATTTTTGAAATGCTTTAGAGCGACATTAGTGCCATCTATCCAAAGGTGATTGCAACCAATGGACATGCAGATTCATCTTTGCAGATGAATATCTTAAATTGATAACACAACGCTATAGTAAATTTTTACTTTTTATTTTAAGTGTTAATTGCTACACTTAAGCTGAATTAAATATTTATATAAATAAAATACAAGGAAAAAATTTAATGACTACCCGACCCAGCCAGGAATCGAACCTGGGTCTTCCGCAATCCGGGCGGCTGCACTGATCATTATGCTACCGGGAAGGCTGACGTAAGCGCTGAATTTTTCCACTGCTTTCAGAAAAATTTTACTTGTGTTATACAATTAAGTTTAATACATCAAAATGTGTCTTGTGGCACAGTCGGCTTTAAGGATTTTGTACTAATACAGAAACAATAATAACACCGCAACAGTACAAAGGTCCCAAAGCGATATTATTAGAAAATAAAACAATTAAATAATTACAAAAACACAAATGTTGAAAAAATTTCACGAGCAGGATTTGAACCTGCACCCTTCTGACATTCCGGGTCAGGTGCTCTGTACCACGATAGCTCAATTGGAAGAGCACCTGACCCGGAATGTCAGAAGGGTGCAGGTTCAAATCCTGCTCGTGGAAATTTTTTCAACATTTGTGTTTTTGTAATTTGTTCGCAACAAAATTTGCTTTAAAAATCATTTTGAACATTTTACAATTAAATAATGTTAAAACACTTAAATGTAGGTAAGTACACGTTCAGTTCAAATCATTAGTTTCCAACAGATTTTTCCATTCCTATTTCGGAAGGCTGTAGCAAAAAAATATCATAAAATGCTTTACCTGCGTTACATTTCCTTGGCATCAAAATTACTGTAAAGATTACTAAAAACGTAAATGTATTTTATAAAATATTTAAATCAGTTAATCAGTGAGGGCGTTAATATATTATCTAAAAGGTCAAACCAATTTTTAAATCCAACATTTTTTTCAATCTTTTATTTTTAGTACCTTAAAACGGAGTTACTTAAGAATCACTTGCAACACTTAACGACAGTTCTAGATTCATAAGTAGCTAATATTAACGGTGTCTTATTGTTATATTATGTAAGCTTACATCATCATCATTATCATCAGCTCATTATATGTCCCCACTGCTGGGGTACGAGCCTTCCCTATGGATGGATAGGAAGAACGCACCATAAACCACCACGCGGGCCCAGTGCGTTGTTAGCGACTGCTGAAGTAAACGGGACCAACAGCTTTATGTGCCCTCCGAAGTACAAGACACAAACTCCGAAGACTCTAAAGACATAAAGCCGTTGGTTCGAGCTCCTGCTCAAGATGATAAATTTTTTGGCTACCCATCCGATAACCAGCCTTCGTAAAAGTTGCTTAATTTATACATACATGTGAGAGTCGAATCAAAAGATCAAAAGCAGTTGTCAATGTGACAAGGGATTTAAAAGTGACCCCGGTTTGTCGTATGTATATTGTGCTTCCGGTTCATTCAGTTCGATAAGTACTTTGGGCACAGGTGACGAGGGTTTGATGTTGAGTCCGGAAGGTGGTCACAGAAACTCCACAATTTCTAAACGTAAGCCTCCCAAGTTTGACCTCGTTAGATTGATCTGTATGAGAACTTTAACCGCACCTGTGGTCTAGTGGTTAAGACCGGTCTAATACCCAGAGGCTCCGGGTTCATTTTCTAGCAGAGGACTTTTTTTGATCTTGGCTTTTTTGGTGGGATTGTTTCAAATCCGTCTGAGAAGCTACCACCATCTTATGAAAATATGTCACCATAACATTAATATTCGTAGCATTGTTGTGTTCCGATGGTAAGACATTAGGTAGCCAGTACCTCACTAGTTGAAGATTCCGGTTAAAGTGCTCTTTCACATTTAGCTTTATTATCACTTAAAATCAGGTAAAATGAAGGTGATATTGACAGACTTGTCTATTAGAGTATTATGTTGGAAAAGGTTACAGTATCTCCCGAATCCCTATTAAAATAAGTCCACTGGAAGCGGAGAGAAAAGTCCATCTGTTGTTATAACGCACCAATGTATTCTAAAGGAAATCCCACAAAATGGAACGGTTCAAAATCGCCGGACAAAGTTGTATTCCATCTAAATGGAAAACGTTATATTTCCGTTTGTTGTTTGGTAAACATTTAAAACATTTGTTACGAAGTTTGGAGTCAAATATTTGCAGGTCGGCCCCAACTGTATAACGTGGGCATTGTACAATGCGCATAACAACATATATTAATACCACAACGTGTATGTCGAAAAATCGTATTTCGCAATACGTTAATAATTTCTGATTGGTCATTCATCTGGGGGAATTGGCATTCCGCAAGTACCTTTTTTTTGGAGTTCAGTTATACGGGGTCACTTTTTTATCACCGTCCAAACCTCTTGAGATGACTCCCGTGTTACAAACAAACAACTCTTACTATTGGACCCTAACTCGGAAATAATATTCAGCTGTTCCATACAAAACATCAATATTCATTCGACCAAAATGTATGGAGTGTATGTAGGGAGTCATCTCAGAAGTTTTAGACGGTGATAAAAAAAGTCAACCTGCATACAACGTGTAACAAAAAGGTGTGGTCAAAATAAAAAGATCCAAAATGTATCCTATCTAGAACGTGTGTGTGTTGTTATTAAGACATAAATATTAACTTTAATTTGTCATGCAATGGTTAATAAAATATTTATATTTGTGAAGTGATGCGAGTCAGGCGTGCATAAAAAAGCAGCAGTGATCATATATGTTAGTACACAGAGATTACTTAACCACTTGGTCTGAGACTTGTTAATTTTGATGTGACGTCACAATAGAAATATTAAATTAAAAAAACACATCAAAGTTAATAATCATGGCTTAGCAACTCTGCATACAAGATTTAGATCGATTACACTTTAGGTCTTTACATTTTGACAACACCTTTCCGTTACACGTTGTATATAGTTTTTTGGAGAGAATTTCTGGTTGCCTCAGACGGCATTTTCAGCGTCACCGGATTTAGCTTGGTACCAAAAAAATAAAATAAAATGTCTTCAACAAAAGTTTTTCATCATCGTGAAGTATGGTGGACTACGGCGGTCTACGACAATCTACGACGGACTACGATAATCTACGACGGATTACGAAAGACTACGACGGACTACGACAGACTACGGCGAAATACCATAGACTACCTTGTACTACAGACAACTACGATGGACTACGACGGACTAAGGCGTACTACGACAGACTTTTTATTCTTACGGGTAAGCGCAGTGCCTTCATCTCACCTGATGGTTAAATGATGATAAACGCCAATGGTGGAATCGCACTTCTCCTGGGATCCTCAACTACTGAGGCACTGGCTATCTTATCTCTGCTGCCGGAACATAACAATGCTGCAAACACTGATGTTATGGCGACATATTAGATAAGATGGTGGTAGCTAGCCAGGCGGACAAACAAGTCCTACCACCAACCAAACCGAGTACACAAACATATGCCCCAGCCGGGAATCGAACCCGGGACCTCTGGGTCTCAACCACTAGACCACAGAGGCTCTTAAATACCATGTATTACGGCGAACTACGACGTAGTCCACATTGGGTGACGACGGATGACTTTGCTGTATTTTGAGAAAATCGGTATCCATCCACCAAAGCGAATGAGACCCATTTCCTCTTCTCTAATTGGACGCTTCTCTATTATTTCCGCACATGTCCGCCGGGTTAGCCCCATCAGTCTATAAACTAATGGGACTCTCAGCTACTGCAACGATTGGTACACCTCCATAATAAATAATTATTGAAATATCCTATTTTATTGTAACTAAAGTTTGTGAGAAAAAAGTTACTAAGGTTATTATGGAAGCTGGTTTGAATTAAAGAAAACGTTTATTTATGTAAAGAACAAACATAGGCACACATCATCAGCTCAGAAACGTCCCAGTACTGGGCTCAGGTATTCCCACATAAACAGTACATCATAACACACTACGCTGGCCCGGTACGGGTGCAGCTATCAAATGACTTTTAACATACAAGGAAAATAAAGACGAAAACCCAATCGAGATCGCCAACATTTTTACCACACACTGACTTTAACTGCAGCGAAAATATAAAATGGCCGCACAAAAAGCGGTGGCTAGTCACACCTGCGCCCGACTGCAGTCGCCGCCGCAGGCCGAGAAAAAGGTTTAACCGCCCACTAAAAAGAAACGGGCCCCTTTACCACCTGTTTGTATAACTTGGCACTCCATTGTGTATATTAATTTAAGCTATTCTGCAATGGATTAACGTTTCAAATCAATTTGCTTACACTTAACCTTTTAATTGTATTGATCGGGACGGAGCCTAAGCGTGTTTTTGTTTCTTATCTTTTCGTATCTTAAAAGGTTGAAAACTCCGTATGAAGTGCGCTATCATCTTCGGCCTTATCGTTAGGTACTTACCATTAGGTGAGATAAGGGCCAAGTGCTTCCGAGTTTTGTTTATAAAATGGTAGTAAGTGTGCGTCGCAGTAAACCTTAAATCTTTATATATATGTACTACTCAAAACAAAATAAGGGCCACGAGGTATTTTGTCTGTACCATGAAAATAATAAAACCAATATTAATTTTTTTGTCTCCATAACGAAAACTAATGTTGTTTTTACCGTGTAGACCAATAAATTTATTCCAATAATAATGATTAAAAAGTTTATTTGCTTTTGAAAGAAAAAAATCATTTAAGGTTAAAAATAAAAACAATGTAAAGTTACTGAAAACAAAAGAAAATACTCCATGCTCATCTTTTAGTAACGGGTATGCCCCCCTCGTTTCGTTACGCACTCCTGAAGCCTGGAGTGCATGCTCTCAATCAAATGCCTGACATTTTCCATTGGAATCTCTTCCCAGGCTCTTTTAACAGCGTTGATGAGTTGCTGTTGGTTGTGGATTTCCTGATCACCGTCTCTAACTCTTCGTTTCAACTGATCCCACATGTGCTCTATTGGATTTAAGTCCGGACTGTTCGCCGGCCACGGCAAGACTTGAATTTGAGACGCTTCCAGTACAAACCGAGTCGCTTGAGCCGTGTGTGCACGAGCATTGTCTTGCATCAAGATGAATCCAGGACCCGCTCGCTGGGCAAATGGGATCACATGTGGTCTGACGACTTCCTCAATATACCGCTGAGCAGTAACAGTACCCTCATTTAAAATAGCGAGCTCAGTTTTGCCGTGTGAGCTTATCCCGCCCCAAATCATTACATTTGGACCACCAAAACGATCGACTTCATGGATGCAGGCTTCTGAAAATCTCTCGCCGCGTCTTCTCCATACTCTAATACGCCGATCGTCGTTAAAAAATTTAACTTTGCATTCGTCTGTGAAGAGCACCATGCCCCATTGGTTTATGTCCCAGTCCAAATGTTGACGGGAAAATCTTAAACGATTTGCACGATGATTTCTGGTTAATGGAATACGGACAACTCGCCTTCTTGATGCCTGCTGGTCTTCATGCAATCGATTACGAATAGTTTGGTCACTGACACGAGTACCCGTTGTGAGCCGTAAACGATTTTGCAGCTTGCGGGCCGTCGTTGTGCGATCTCGGCGCGCACTTAATCGAATGTAACGATCCTCTTGAGCTGTTGTAATGCGAACTCTGCCCGAACCAGGTCTTCTACTAACACTGCCGGTCTCTTGGAAACGATTCCATAGATTTTGAATAGCTCTTCGAGAAAATCCCAATTGCAAACCCACAAATCGCTGCGAATGACCTTCTTCAATCATTGTAACGGCTCTGGTTGCTGTCAGCGAGTCCATATGACGCCTGCGTGCTTGTGGCATATTGCAAAAGATGTTTCTGACTCGAGATATCAATGAACTCTGATAATTTCTAATAAACCAAGAAGCTAAGGAAAGCAAAACGTCAAAGAAAATGCAATCAAAATTTTCAAAAATAATTTTAAATCAAATTTTATTTAAAATTGTTGCCAGCATTAGATGAATACTACAATATTAAAAAGTTTAGGTATCAAAGAGTTTGTATACTCAATATTTTACTACTTTCAATATGTAAATGTTTAATAATTTACACCAAAATGAAAAAATACCTCGTGGCCCTTATTTTGTTTTGAGTAGTATATATAAATCTTCTATGCGTATGTATGTTATTGAACTCCTTCTAAACGGCTGGACCGATTTGGATGAATTTTTCTGCGTGTGTTCAAGTGGATTCGAGAATGGTTTAGATTTATAATTGGACCCGGTAGGTGGCGCTGCTATAGGGGTCCATCATGGGATACGGGTGTTCTTAAGCGGACGAATGATTTGTTTGTTTTTAATCATGGAAACTGTCAAAGCGGTATGAAGTCTGCCGGTGCTGACCGGCGGACTTCGTACCGCTTTGCTAGCTGCTTAATTAGCTGTAGTTATAATATAAAATCATATTGATTGATTTACTGAAGCTTACAGTAATGCATTTCCTGTAATTAATTATATTTTCACATGGTTAAACAATTATTTATAGGTTAATACATCGTCTTATATAAACTATACTGCTTATATAATTATAAATACTATTCTTGTACTTATAGTTTAACTAGGATTTTAGGAGATATGGATATAAATCTTACTTTCGCACTTATTTCCTTGAAAATTAAACCATAGTAAGCTTAAATTTAAATTCACAATTGAAACCACTTTATTTATTTATTTAATAACGAGCAAAGACGTCGCGTCGTCGTTTACAAAGCACGATAAACACAGATGAAATGAGATGCGAAACCCAAAACGCTGTTTATCGAATTCCATCTTCCGTTATGGGTAATAATTAAACAAGGCGAAAGGAAAATAACAAGAAAGCAAGTAATAATTACTTTCCTAAACAGGCAACAAAAATAAATGTTTCCGAGAAAACCGCAATTGTTTTCCTGCTTCTTGCCTAAATAAATGCGTGTTAATCCCTTATTTTGTTTTTACCGTCGCGTTATTGATTAATAACTTGTATGTTATTCATAGAACGAGTAGGTAACATGCGTTTTGGCGGTACTTTAAAAATGCTTTAGTAAACGTAAATTCTGTTATTCCATTATACTAACGCCTAATTCATTTTTTTTTATAAAAATTTCTGCGTCGTCTGGAACCAGCTACCCTATTACAAAGCTGAATATTTTTGTAACTTTGCTAAATGTTACACAGCATAAGAGGAGCTCGATGGCGCAGTGGTTAACGCGCCCGGTCTGCGAGTGCTGAGGTTAAGCAACTTTCGCGAAGGCCGGTCATCGGATGGGTGACCAAAAATGTATCATCTCGAGCTCCTCCGTGCTTCGGAAGGCACGTAAAGCCGTTGGTCCCGGCTGCATTAGCAGTCGTTAACAACCACCAATCCGCACTGGGCCCGCGTGGTGGTTTATGGCCCGTTCTTCCTATCCATCCATAGAGAAGGCTCGTGCCCCAGCAGTGGGGACATAAAAATGAGCTGATGATGATGATGATGATGACACAGCATAAATAACATAACATAAACTCACACTTCACCATCACCTGCTCGTTCTATGCCCGAACTGCAGGGGCACGAGCCTTCTTTAGTGGGTTGACCGCCGTCAGGCCTAGACACAATAGAATTCAATTGTTCTGTGGTACCCAGAGCACTACAGTTGCTATGGATGGAAACACCACGGTATTCGCATAAACTTTAGAAAACGATATTTAAATTATATATTAAAAAAGAATTCACGAATACAACGAAAGTGTACATAACAAAAGTTATAAATCAGCAACTGCCAGCGACGAGCGAACTCACGACCGGATATATTTGAGGGGCGTCAAGTTGCCGTCCCGAACATAACCTTAAAACATGAAACACATAACTTTAAAATTACCCAAATCCAAATGTAATCCGACGCGCATTCGTCGGCACATTTGAAGCGCGCTAATAGAGGCCGGAAAGAGAACGGGCAGCCTAAAAAGGCCACATTGGCATTTCTGCTAAAAGTTAATCCTTTATTTTGCATTCCTTGTTGATTTTCAACGTCTACTCTAATTTCGTAAAATTGTAGTTTATTATTGTGAATCGTATTCAATTCAAACCATATTATGATTCGTTTTAGCACACAATAACATATTTTTATGTTTATAGCTCTATAAATGACACAATGCCATAGTATGAGGAAATCTCAGGGAAATCGATACAATAATAGTAAAAGCTTATATAAAGGCTCTTCCTAGATAAAAACTTCAAAGTTAAATCTTTAGCCAATAAGTCAATGAAATGTATAAAGGCTTTCAGATGCGTTAGACCGACGGACGACTAAAAGAAGATGGCAATCGGTGTATGGCTGCGGACTGCCCATAACTGGGATGGTTGTCGCTCATCAGGGTAAGCTTAAGTTCAGCAGTACAGCAACAAGCTTACGTGCAGAGAGAGATGAGAATAATATGACTAGCCCAAAGTGGCCTTTATGGCTCTGCTGTGCTCCAGATCGCTACGTTCCGCGGAACACCTATTACGTTCTCATTAACGTGGCCATAGTGTGCTCTACCCGCTCGTTAACAATGCCCTACTGCCAAATTGTGCCTTCACAATGGATGTATATGATACGCCCCTCTCGAATTTTCATTACATGCAAATATAGTGTTAAAGTAACTATAGGTGGTTCCATAGTACACATACAGTATCGAAATATATTGACTAGCTGTCGCCATCTTTGTCTAAAAGTATTGCCATGACAACAGTTTGTGTTGTGGATATGTTTTGGTTTATTTTATTATGAGTAATGTTACAAACTTTTTAGAAAAGTAGTTCTGTTTTGAATGTAAAAATATAATATAGTAATAATTAAGTAATAATTTATTTTTCATATAAAATCACACATATAAACAGAAACAGATAAATTCTTATAGATAAACATATTGAATTTTTGCCTGAACTAGGAAAATCCTGTGATTCAGGCGACCATAGTGCTAGTATATTGATAGAAATAGAAAAAAAGAAAAATTAAATTAAATAAAAACACAATTCATCACTTACAATTAAATCCACAAAGTATATGTATAATTTAAGTTTTAACAATTTAAAAGGATTTACAAGAGAAAGCAAAACTATAATAGTACCTAATTTTAGCCCAACATATTATAAAAAATTATTATAAATTAGACACCTTATTTTGATACTACAAGTAACTTCTCTGTATCTTCATAGGACATGGGTTGCAAAATATTTTTTACTTTGTTCTTACAGTTGGTATAACTAAGGGGAAATATGTCACCGATTTTATTTAATCGGTTGTAGAGAAAAGGACCTAGGAAAAAATAGAACCTTTCTGTGAAAGAGTATTTAATGCATGTTTTTTGAGTACATACGATATCTTTCCGTCTTTTCATTGTTAATTCAGTGCTAAATGGAAGGGCTGCGTGCTGTTTTAGAACAATGTGCATTATAAATAATTGTCGAACTGATAATACGTTGCATGACTTATATAAGAGGTTAGTAGGAAAGAGATAGGGACGGCAAGTCGACACCTTGAGGATCGCTCGCTGAGCTCTTTCTGTGGTTAGTAGTAAGGTTTTATTTACACCACCCTAAGTAGTAATGCAGTAGGTTAATAGTGATTCACAAAAAGCAAAATAAACTTGCTTTATTAAAGCTGTATCTGCAATATGTCGTATCTTTTTGAATACAAATATTAACTTACGCAACCTGTTATTTAAAGCCATAATATGTGGTTTGAAAGAAAGTGTTTCATCTATTAAAATGCCCAGATATTTTATAGTTTCCGTTTGCTTAATTTCGGGGCACTCACAAGGGTTTAGTGTTGGCCTTTTACAGTAATGAGCACGAAGTGTTGAGTCTGTCATCGACACCGATTTTTTACTTAAACAGAACTTAATAAATTTAGTTTTTTCGGCATTTAGTGTTAGTATATTTTTATGAAGCCAGTTATTTACAACATTGAAACCGCTTTGCGCATACATATAAACTTCTTCTTCCGAGTTAGCCGCAAAAACAAGGGCGGTGTCATCAGCGTAGGATATGATTTTTCCATGATCTAGCTGTGTATTACACAGGTCATTCATGTAAATTGAGAACAGGGTGGGTCCTAAAATACTTCCTTGAGGAATTCCGAAGGATGTGTTATCCTGCTCATCACTAAGGACACTGTCAATCCTCACACATTGCGTTCGTTCTTTTAGATAACTCGTAAAAAGGTCTAACTGGGTGCCTCTTATACCCAATGCTTCAAGCTTGCGTAAAAGGATAGGGATGGAAACTGCATCGAATGCTTTTGCAAGGTCGAGGAAGATACCAACAGTATGCTTACTTATATTAAGATTTTGTACAATATATTCAGTCAGGTGTCAGTCAATATAACGTCAGTGTAATAAATTCTCTACGGTCTGTTTTTGCTCTTGTTGAAAATTAATTTAAATCTTTTATTCATAATACAGTCCATCAGCTCATGTATTCACTTAACTATTAATAATTTGTTATATAAATCGTTTATAAAATATTGTAATGAAAATTAGCTAATATCAAACATGCTTGAAAATGAGGTAATTATATTGACAACCTTCTTCGAGATAAAAATAAATTGCAGTTCAAATACTACACGCGAGCAGCGGCAATCATATCTATATCACTATACTATTATAAAGAGTTGTGACTTTGTTTGTTTGTTTATTTACGGAGGGTTACCTCTGGAACTACTGGTCCAATTCCAAAATTTCTTTCACTGTAAGAATGCTACATTCCCTGCGGGTAACATAGGCTATATTTTATTTAAAAATAAGTATTGTTTTTAAAAAACCCAAATCAACGTGGACGAAGTCGCGAGTAATGTGCTAGTCTGAGGTAAGTATGATAATCCATATTTGGCGTGCTTTTTAAATGGAACTGCAAATAGAAAACATTTCTTAGTAAAAAAACCGGCCAAGTGCGTGTCGGGCCACGCGCAGTGTAGGGTTTCGTATCCCATCTCAATAATGCGTATATTTTTAAATGACTCATATACTTAAATGTAGATACTACCGGTTTCACATACCTGACAACGTTATTTAAATAGTTCCCAATGAAGAAGTTGTACTGTGCCAAGTACATTTTATAAGTTGGTCGACTGTTACTCGTAAACTTGTAAAGCCTACTTAGCTGTAATAGTTTTCCTTTTAACTTCATCATATAAACAACTACCGTGAACTTTTTTACGCATCCAAAATCAACCATTTGGCCGGCAGGGGGGGGGACACTTGACTCTAACAAAATTTAGCACTTTCAAACTTAATAGTTCACAAACAGATGCCTCAATCAAAAAACTGTTTTTACAAACCCGCAATATTTTTGAAATTGCTATCCAACGACACTCCACACTATGGGGTACACAAGAAAAAAAAATACATCCCCACTTCACGTGTAGGGCAGGTAACCTAAAAAAATATTTTTCAAAATTTTACTTCACCACTTTGTCGGCGTGATTAATATTTATATCCATGCCAAATTACAGCTTTCTAGTACTAAGAGTCTATGAGCTAGGCTGGGGACAGACAGACAGACAGACGGACATGGCGAAACTACAAGGGTTTCTTGTTGACTACGAAACCCTAAAAAGAAACAAGTGCGTGAAAAAAATGAATATTGGTGCATTGCTGCTTGCAAAATGCTCTTTTTCTCCATCGACTGGTGTACTGTGGTGATCGGAACTCCTTCCTTTGGGCAGCTCTGTAGCTCACGGCACGGCCTGAGTTTTAAAAGTAGAACGTTAGGGAAAGTGAAGAAAGAAAAAGAAGAAAACAAGGGAGTTCAATTGTTTTAGGCAGCGAGCTAGGATATTGTAAATTGTCTCTCGTTATTACATAATTCCAGTTATTTTGCGTTTTTATTATAAAGCCTTACATTTTTTGGAGGCGCCCTCACGATTTTGAAGAAACCTCCGCTTAGCGTAGGACCAGTCACGGAAAGTTTCTCGCAGCATAGGTTTCTTTGTGTTTTAGATACAAGACGGGCTGTATCCCGCATACGTGGAAGTTACACACGACGACAGATGCATGTGATATTTTAAGAAAAGGACCTTATTTAAGCGAAGCTGCTCTCTGGATAACAGGCGATACAGTTTCAATTACTTATTTAGTATTATTTTGCTCATCCACGATGTCGGCGGTAGAATATTTCACTGGAGTTGATGGTGCTTCCATTAGATTTCGCACGCGACTATAAGTGCGTTGCAGGCATTAATAAGAGGCACGAAAAGGATCTCCTATCACCTTGCACATATCTAGGTCTATGAATACAGTTTGCATATTTTAGTTTATAGTTTCACTAGAAGGATGGAAGGAAGTTTTGGTGGAGGTTTATACCTTCCGGCCCATACCATGAATCTATGTCAGGCTTCCCCTGATATCATTTCTTAATTTTAATATACGCTTTCATATACTTTAAATATGCTTCAATGTATTTTAAATATACTTTAACAACATGGTATTGGCTATCAGGCAAGAACTGCATCCTTATTCTTCCTCCATTAAAGGCAGGCGCATTCTCTGTATTTGTTTTTCTTTCTTACAGGGCCCTTAGCCAAAGTAACATTCCAAAAACGATAGCGAAGTTAGAAAAGAACAAAATGTATGGGATTGACATAAGCCGCGCTAAATCACGTGGTCAACGTAATGTCAATCCCATATATTTATTCTTTTCTAACTTCGCTATCGTTTCGCTATCGTTTTTGTAATGTTACTTTGGCTACGGGCTCTGGTCGCGCCGTGTGCCACAGAGCTGCCCAAACAAAGGAGTTCCAATCAATAAAGCCAATATTATAAAGCCTTACAGTACGTAGTTGATAGATGTTCTACTCGTACGTATTAAGTGTTTGTTATTTAGTTTTATTTTCTACACATTATTTTGGAAAAAGCACTATACAAGCCTTAGACGTAACAAGGCGTTGATGGACTCAATACTGCTGCAGTAATGTACTATAATACGTAAAACGGCAACGAGAGTCCAGTGCGAGATTTTTTACGTTTTTTTTATAGGGTCACATTTTATCAACTGCAAATATTTTGAGGATAAATTCAACAACATATATAAACTAGTTTTATGAAAAAGCCTTAAATTTTATACGCTAGTTTTCAAGAAAAACGCCAAAAGACATTTCGATTAAAAAGAAAAATAAAGCATTTTCGGTAGTTTCAATTCTAAGGAGCCGAAACAGAGAGGCCGCAATGCCTTCACCGCTTACACGTGCCCCTAGTTTCATTCAAAAGAGCCGACAGAGAAGCCGCTCTTAAAAATATTGAAATTTTTGTGTCAGGAAAAGTAAAATAGAAACTAGCCTGAATTTTTTTTAAATGCTAGGGCCCAATTTCTCTGGTATAATTAGATGTTTTGTCAAAATATTTGCAGTTGATAAAATGTGACCTTATATATTTTACGAATAAGCACAGGCCTTGATCTCACCTGATGTTAAGTGATGATAAGGCCAATTGGTGGAAGCGCACTTCACCCGGAATCCTCAACAAGTGGCTATGTTATCTCTAGCAGACGGTCAATCACGTTAACAAAAACAAGAATTTGTATGACATTGAAACAGTGCCTCTTGATGCCATACAAAAACATCAAATTACTCAATTGACGAAACACAATAGCGTCGTCATAGTTTCCCATTCCCATATAATTTAAGTTTAAAAAATCGTTCGGTCAATTCCCAAAAAAATTATCTATCGACTAACCAGTGAACTACCCTATTCTCGTTGTCGTTAACGTGATCGAAAAGTAAATAAAGCAAGCACTAGCAACTCTGACGTACACGTAACCGTCGCAGAATGTACATAACCACTTGTTAATGAGAGCATCCCATTAGTACCGGGGGTCATCTGGGACCGGGGGACACGTCACAATTCGGTAACGAGCGGAATTATTGATTGAATCCGCCCTCCGTCCTCTGCGAATTATCCTTATTAATAGTGCGAATGCCTACAAACTAACTCGACAAAGCAATTTACAATTTGGATAGCTAGTTAGGTGGGTACCGCTTTCAGACCTAAGTGTCAGATAAGCCGGGGTCGTTAAGAACATTTTCTGTTAATAGCAGATAAACGGTCAGCTTTAACCGCCTCTGTGGTGTAATGGTTACACCGGTCTTAGACCTTGAAGTCCAGGTTCGATTTCCAGAGCTTTTTTGGTAGTGTTTGTTTTAAATCCGTCTGGCTAGCTACCACCGTCTTATCTAAGTCTGTCTCTACAGTAACAATGTCAGAAGCATTGTATTCAGACATTTACAGTTAAAATAGCCAGTTCTTCAGTACGATTTCAGGTTAAATGGCGATGGTGGTAGCTATCCTCATCCTTCTCGTCACTTACCATGTCCCCTCTGCTGGGGCACGAGTTTTCCCTATGGATAGATTGGGAGAACGGGCCATAAACCACCACGGGCCAGTGCGGATTGGTGGAAGTTAGCGACTGCTAATGTACCCGGAACCAACGGTTTTACGTGCCTTCCGAAACACGGGAGGGGATATATGAGCTCGAGCGCTCGAATACCAGACACTATAGAATTTTAATTGTTATCGGCCACCTGGTGGTCGATCGACGCTCAAGGGGATTTATAAAAATCAATTGCTGTTCGTTTGAGTGGCTAAAACCTGAGAATGGCTGGACCGATTTGGCTAATTTTGTGGAAGTACAGGGAATGTTTAAACGGTGAGAAACAGAAATAATAAGTAACGGATAATACTAAAAACGACAATTTAATTTTTCAATACAAAATTATTTGTTTGTTTTGTTGTCATGGAAACGGCTCGATCGATTTTTATGAAATTTTATATGTATATTCGGTAGGTCTGACGATCGGTCGTAATCTAATTTTCATACCCCTAAGTGATAAGGGTGGTCCACCCCAAACATTTTTTTTACAATTTAATTTTCCAATACAAAATGTTCCACGATTTGTTTGTTTTGTTGTCATAGAAACTGACAAAGTGGTACAAAGTCCGCCGGGTCAGCTAGTATTTCAATAAAAATCTATGTCGTTTTGGCGACGAAATCTCTGCCTTAAACGCTGGGCTTAAAGCTACCCTATCGTTAAATCACGATTATCTACTACGACAATCGTTACTAGGACGTTGCAAAAAGTGAACGGTGTATCCGCATTCGATACAAACGCAGTTAGCTTGATTCAATAGCAGGTAATTCGTCGGTGTGAGCTGGCGTGCCCGCCGAACGTTCTGCCTTGTTTCATTCTATTTTTGACGCCGACCGGAATAACGGGCGTAACAATCATCAATTTCGCTGTGTACACATTTTGTCATTGCTGCATTATGGGTACGGTAAACGAATGTACTCCCCCTTCGTGTTGATGGCTCTTTTTGCAGATAATGGTAGATGGTGTAATGCATAAGCGACAGTCGGTGTTCAGGCACACCGACCACGAAAACTAAATAGGATTTGAAATGCGTAGCGGGCTTTTGTTATTAGTAAAGAGGTCCTCCGTGCTTCGGAAGGCACGTAAAGCCGTTGGTCCCGGCTGCATTAGCAGTCGTTAACAACCACCAATCCGCAATGGGCCCGCATGGTGGTTTATGGCCCGTTCTCCCTATCCATCCGTAGGGAAGGCTCGTGCCCCAGCAGTGGGGACATAAAATGAGCTGATGATGATGAAAGAGGTAAGGTTGTTGACTTTTTGTCTCTGGAACTACACTGGTCCAATTCCAAAAAATATTTCACTGATATAATGCTATATTCCTTGCCGGTAGCATCTAGGCTATATTTTACTTTGATAAAACAAGGTTCTATAATGTTTATATTTTTTTAATTTGGGATTAAAACTATTACATTTTGTACGGAAAAATCGAAATCTGCGTTGACGAAGTCGCGGAAAAGTGCTAGTTCTTACTAAAGAATACACGTAAAGGCACAAATACAATACTTTATACTGTGGTGTAGGTAACATTGCTTTCTACAATAGCAGTAGTAGCTTTGCAAGCGTGATAGCGATTTCAATCAATGAAATGTGTCATTTTGACATTGTTCAAATAAGTAGTCAGAATAATAATTCACGTGGCATACCATAACGAAATGCTGACCTGGGGGCCTATCTACAATACGATCTACAATCTGTACTTCGATTTCAAAGAGTAGCAGCAGTCACAAAATAGTCCACCAGCCAAATAAGACGTTTGTTTTAGAATCGACATACCTAGTTACTACAACATTGTTAGTAAATCTAAATCAATGTGTGAATTAAACGCGAATAGATCCTTAAAAGTTGTTTTATTTAAAAGCTTTAAGGTCCTCAGAATAATACGTAAACCTATTTTAGTCACATTCTATGGCTTCAAGCTAATTGTTTTTCTTATGACTGGCTTTAAACATACATATAACGTCAGATTTGAACTCCTGTCGACAAATTAATAAAATAGATGGGAAGACCCCGTCTGTTTTTTCCGTCGAAATTGATACATGTGTGTCACTGAGAGGTCGTCAACATCAAAGCATTTTTGATTGTGTACGATGCATGGGAGTAATAAGTACGATAATACTTTATACGAAATTGATTGATGGGGTCTCCCATATACATTGACAGGCGCTATGATCCGCACGGTAAGTACCACCGGACCAAAACCATGGACATATACTACTCAAAACAAAATAAGGGCCACGAGGTATTTTGTCTGTACCATGAAAATAATAAAACCAATATTAATTTTTTTGTCTCCATAACGAAAACTAATGTTGTTTTTACCGTGTAGACCAATAAATTTATTCCAATAATAATGATTAAAAAGTTTATTTGCTTTTGAAAGAAAAAACACATTTAAGGTTAAAAATAAAAACAATGTAAAGTTACTGAAAACAAAAGAAAATACTCCATGCTCATCTTTTAGTAACGGGTATGCCCCCCTCGTTTCGTTACGCACTCCTGAAGCCTGGAGTGTATGCTCTCAATCAAATGCCTGACATTTTCCATTGGAATCTCTTCCCAGGCTCTTTTAACAGCGTTGATGAGTTGCTGTTGGTTGTGGATTTCCTGATCACCGTCTCTAACTCTTCGTTTCAACTGATCCCACATGTGCTCTATTGGATTTAAGTCCGGACTGTTCGCCGGCCACGGCAAGACTTGAATTTGAGACGCTTCCAGTACAAACCGAGTCGCTTGAGCCGTGTGTGCACGAGCATTGTCTTGCATCAAGATGAATCCAGGACCCGCTCGCTGGGCAAATGGGATCACATGTGGTCTGACGACTTCCTCAATATACCGCTGAGCAGTAACAGTACCCTCATTTAAAATAGCGAGCTCAGTTTTGCCGTGTAAGCTTATCCCGCCCCAAATCATTACATTTGGACCACCAAAACGATCGACTTCATGGATGCAGGCTTCTGAAAATCTCTCGCCGCGTCTTCTCCATACTCTAAACGCCGATCGTCGTTAAAAAATTTAACTTTGCATTCGTCTGTGAAGAGCACCATGCCCCATTGGTTTATGTCCCAGTCCAAAGGTTGACGGGAAAATCTTAAACGATTTGCACGATGATTTCTGGTTAATGGAATACGGACAACTCGCCTTCTTGATGCCTGCTGGTCTTCATGCAATCGATTACGAATAGTTTGGTCACTGACACGAGTACCCGTTGTGAGCCGTAAACGATTTTGCAGCTTGCGGGCCGTCGTTGTGCGATCTCGGCGCGCACTTAATCGAATGTAACGATCCTCTTGAGCTGTTGTAATGCGAACTCTGCCCGAACCAGGTCTTCTTCTAACACTGCCGGTCTCTTGGAAACGATTCCATAGATTTTGAATAGCTCTTCGAGAAAATCCCAATTGCAAACCCACAGATCGCTGCGAATGACCTTCTTCAATCATTGTAACGGCTCTGGTTGCTGTCAGCGAGTCCATATGACGCCTGCGTGCTTGTGGCATATTGCAAAAGATGTTTCTGACTCGAGATATCAATGAACTCTGATAATTTCTAATAAACCAAGAAGCTAAGGAAAGCAAAACGTCAAAGAAAATGCAATCAAAATTTTCAAAAATAATTTTAAATCAAATTTTATTTAAAATTGTTGCCAGCATTAGATGAATACTACAATATTAAAAAGTTTAGGTATCAAAGAGTTTGTATACTCAATATTTTACTACTTTCAATATGTAAATGTTTAATAATTTACACCAAAATGAAAAAATACCTCGTGGCCCTTATTTTGTTTTGAGTAGTATATATTTTGTTATATTATGCACTTTATTACTCTTGTAATAAAGGTCATAAACTGGCAATGAAAAAAGGCACATACACACTTAACTTTTACGCTTAACAAACCTTATCTTCTTTGTAATAAGAGTCATGGCTTCCGTAGCCTTTTCCATGAGAAGATTACAAAAGTACACTAGTGCTGATATATCTAGATTAGAACGTTAGACTTTCTTTTCGCACACAAACTGTCATTCAGTTTCTGTTATTTTATATAATTTTTTTTGTGTAAAAAATATTTTATTTAATAGCGATTTTGGTACATCAACATCGATCATTCACATGATTTTTGAATCGTCATCATAATCATCAATCTTGTAGAATATGATGCTAAAATGGAACAAATAAAATATTTATTCGGAGCGTATTAGACAATTAGACATATTTTATATCTAATACCTTTAAACGAGAAATTCTTGTATATATATATTATACATTTAAAATCTGAATCTCGGAAACGGCTGCAACGATTTTCGATCTAGCTAGGTTTAATTTTTAGAAAACATTATAAAAAAAATTCTTTTATATCTAAATGTCAAATATCGAAAATAAATAAACTTCGTGCCCATTTTTAAATCTTTTTTCATGGGCGCGGAGGAGTGTGAGATTTGGTATGGTTAACATTTTGGATAAGGAGTCACGAAAGATAAACATTATCTATAAATCACTAATCACATACCCTCACACGCACACACACAGACACACCCCCCCACACACACACACACTTTGTATATTTTGAGAATTAACACTAGTAATTATTATTATGAAACGGAAATTGTCGCCACTCAGCTCATGCCGTGATATATATAAGCAATTAGACATGCCATGTTTTCTGTGAAACCCTTTGATTCTACAAATTTTAAATCTTTACCATCGAGTGTCGGTGGCCTGATTGTGACTAGTTTCTCATAATCCTAATGTCAAAATTAGGTTACATACATACATACATACATACACACATACATACATTCATTAATACATGCATACATACATACATACATACATACATACATACATACATACATACATACACATATATATACATACATACATACATACATACATATATACATACATATATACATAAATCAACGCCTTTCTCCCATAGAAGTAGGTGAAGACCCCTTCCTGCCACTTTCTACGATTCTCACACTTTATCGCTTCATTTACTCTCATTAATTTCTTCATACATGCTCGCCGGTTTAAGGTACTCTTGACCTGGCCTTCCGTTAAAATGTCCTCGATTTGGTTAAGAAACTTCTACCTAAGTCAACCACGTTCGATATCCCCAATTACATCCGTTTCATATACTTTATTGATCAATCTCTCCTTACTCATTCTTTCTATATGACCAAACCACCAAAGCAGCCCTTGCTTAATTTAGAAAAAAAAAATGATAATTTCATTTTTTTTGTGGCTACCGACACACTATTAATACTTTATCTGCTCAATTAAGCAGATTTGAGGCCAAATAAGAGGTAGATGCAGCAGTGACTTTTTTTAAACTTTCAACTCCGTTACAACACAAGCAATTAAGAAGCCCGGGATTTTCATGCCGCACAGTGTGAGCCAAGCGTTCGTGCTGCATTTTTAAAAGCTTTGTCACCGGCGCACTAAGCGTTCTTTCCGATGACAATATTGATTTTGCCACTGCCGAACTTTAACATAAGAAATGAATGGCGCCAGTTTCGACGCTGTTTTATTTATAGCTTTTTAAGCATTTGGTTGCTGAACTAAAATGTATATTGCTTGTTTCTGTATAATGCTTCGACTGTACTGTAAGAGAGAAAAATAATCAAAATTCAAAATTCAAAATCATTTATTCAGTTTAGGCTACAAATAGCTCTTTTGAACGTCATTATGCCATTCGACGGGATTCGAACCCCCCAATTTGCGACTTAATAATTTGTATCAGTATTTTCTTGTTGTGAATTATAATTTGTGCACAATAGAATATAGTCAAATTTAATTAAATTACCAATGTATATGTAATAGTGTAAGTAATAGTTTTGGTACAGTACAACGTTTTCTATCATTTATACAAAATTTGTATGTAACTATGTTTTATTTTTTATTATTTTTATTATACCATCTATATATTATGTACACGCACACACAAAACACTACCTTCACACTCACACACCATAGGCCCTGTCAGAATACTGGCGTCGTTGTGGTGGTGTCTGTTTCTCAGCACCGCAACGGCACAAGCTGAGGCAGGGTCCTGGTTGGCCTTCACACACTTTCATGTTCCCTTATTGTTGTTTAATTATAATTTTTTTTTCTTTTAACATGTTTTCTTATTCATTGTAGGTACCCTATATCTTTCTGATATAGGTGATATCAGAGGAGCTCGATGGCGCAGTGGTTAACGCGCCCGGTTTGCGAGTGCTGAGGTTAAGCAACTTTTGCAAAGGCCGGTCATCGGATGGGTGACCAAAAATGTATCATCTCGAGCTCCTCCGTGATTCGGAAGGCACGTAAAGCCGTTGGTCCCGACTGCATTAGCAGTCGTTAACAATCACCAATCCGCACTGGGCCCGCGTGGTGGTTTATGGCCCGTTCTCCCTATCTGGAATATAGGGAATGCTCTATATATATATATAATGCTATAGGGAAGGCTCGTGCCCCAGCAGTTGGGCCATTAAATGAGCTGATGATGAAGATGATGATATCTTTATATAACACAAAATTCTGAAAACAAACGAATAACTTTGTTAGTCAAAATATTAATGACAAAAAAACCATACGCAATTCATTCGAAACACCTAAACCAAACCGAAATTTTCCTTCCCCAAAAAAATAGCTAATCCATCTCGTCAAGTCGTCATACAATTTTCAATTTCATTTCCTATCGAGGTCCATAAACTATAGAGCCAGCAGTAGGGTATTTGAACAATAACGATAGGTCTATTTAGGCTCTGATAGCCTGTCACGGCCAGAGTTTCAATCTGCCGAGATATTGCCGCTATCTTGCTCTAAGATAATTACAACTCTCTTTAGAAGTCGGATGGAGTTACGTATGGTTGCGCTATGGTGACGTACTTATAATGTTGTCTACACATAAAAATACTAAGGTAAAGTAAGCTTCATTTGACTTTTAAAATACGTGTGTTCATACCAGAGCTAAATGTACGACATTTATGAATACTGCAGTATGATAATTTTAAAGTTCATTTCATCATCAAACATGCAGTTTAGTTTAAATGACATAAACGAATAAGACATCA
This sequence comes from Eudonia mercurella, assembly GCA_963082485.1. Classification (NCBI taxonomy): domain Eukaryota; kingdom Metazoa; phylum Arthropoda; class Insecta; order Lepidoptera; family Crambidae; genus Eudonia; species Eudonia mercurella. The sequence continues at coordinate 14,650,755 of OY720029.1, forward strand.
CGGCATTTGATGGGTTAATGGCTTAATCAACACGCTTGCCAAATGCGGGTTGGTGATCATAAACCCGGGCTATGAATCTTAAAATACGAAACACCCTTTGCCCGACCTGAACCTGGGACCTTCGAGTATCGAGGGTTTTACCATTAAGTCACATATTTCACGCGCCGCCCCGTCACCATCGACTTAAATGGTAAAAAATAATATTTTTTCTGTCGAATAAAAAGTGAATGGGGATATGGAATGGGGACTACCTAGGCGGGTATATATATATATATATATATATCCCTAAAAAAATATATATTTTGTGTAAGTGTAAATAAGTCTTTAATTTGAATTTATTAAACTCACTGTACGGACGCAGAAAGCCACCTCTGCTACGCCTATTCTCGTGACCTATCTAATCTTATAAATGTAACAAAAGACGTAAATGACAACACCAATTGCAGATCGTATCACATCGAATTGTAATCAAATCATTAAATTACACTCCTGCAGACCAATTGGAAACCGGAAGGTTTGCATATTATAGAAACTTACAAACTACGTATTCAACTACGTCATTCACAATGGAATCTTAACACGAATATATCAACGTTTTATTAACGAGGATTAACGCAAACTACTAAGTACCTATAGGATTATAGGCGTACTTTGATACCCGACGTTATGACTAAGATGCACCGGCAGGGACCACACGGTTCAATTGCGTTAATCCCCGTTACAAAACTTTGATTTAAATGAAACGCGAATGTTCTAAAGTTTAAATGCAAATATCATTCGAATAGTTGTCATTTTCAATGAAATCTTGACGTAAAAACGTAATTCGATTCGGGGTCGTCCATAAACGTAACATTTCCATATTTTTTTAAAGTCCCAGTACAAACGTTTGTCGGAAATTACATAATGATGGACGTGTAATATTTTAGATATTAAGTATGAAGCTCAAGATAGAAAACACGAAGGAAATGGTATTTTCCTCCACTGTAATTCGTTTTCAGCACGCCATTTTTCCATTATCCAATATCAATATTGTTCTGTCTTCATCGTTCAGAAGACGACGCTCAGAGACTACCCTAATGATAGCATTGCATGACCTTTGGAAAAGTTGGAGGCATGTGTACATTTCTAGACCTTATCATTGGGTAAATCAGCGGAATGTTACGCAAAAAGATATTACGTTCTTTTTTTTTTAAATACCTACTAGGTTTTTTATTGGGACAGTATGAGGAAGTCCAAGTCCAAGGAACAATAAGAGACACAGAGAAACCGTAGACACCATTAAGTCTTTTTTTTGTGATAACAATTTAGGCATAGCAAAGTTTTGTTCAAGTGTGAGTTGTACATAAAAATAAGTCAAATTAATCCAATTTTTTTGTTAATGCATATCCACTCTGTTTCATGTTAGGATCATTTCATTGTACAGGAAGAAAAAATCGGAGCAGCAGAAGTTGAAAGAAGATGAAGCCCGTTTCTTTGTGAGTGAAGCTATTAGTGGTGTATTAGGATTACCCAAGATGGCGATTCATAAGGTCTATCTATGACAATGGCGTATGCTGTATGCAAGCTTGTATGTCCGTAATCATAGCTTAACAGATTATCCGTTTGATTAATGATAATTGTTAGCACACGGTATACTATAAGATGTTATTTCTACAAAATCACAACCATTTTGAATACGTGTACCTATACCTACTATTTAGTTATTTACCTAAAAGAACAATTTAATATTTAAGTACTTTTACTTACAAACAAAGAAAGGAGTGACCACTTACGGTTTTTAATGCAACTAGAAAGTATACGTTATCAACCCAACCAGTCTATAATCCCCCGGTTTTCAAAACGCAATTATTGCACAACTCAAAATTAAGTACCTACTTTTGTGTATCCACAAAAGTATTAAAGCAAAGTAGATTTTGTTAACGTCGGGCATATCTCCAGGGTACAGACAAGGAACTTGCTAGTTTCCCGGGGTCCTTAAGCTGGCTTTTAAAAAGGTTCACTTCCGTGAAATCCTATAGTATTGCAAAAGGGGAAATTTGCTGAAATTTATCGGGGTTGCGCCGAGTTTGTTTCAAAATGAACTACATATATTTGCGGGACAACGTCCCAATACAAAAGAATGAAAGGTTCGATTCGTTTTGAACTGAAACAATATATTGCTCATAGAAATCTTATTTGAACAGCCGTACGTGCTTTATTGTATTTACTCTACCTATTTGTTAACTAACATATTTACTGAATGTCTTGACATTTTACACATTAAAGGTAAAGAATATCATTGTTTAGTGCAAATAAAAATGGAAATGTTTAAACGAAAACCTCTGGACACATTTGTCCAATTTCCACATTCGTACAATTCCACATTCGTACTCCATACTCGTAAAATTCCACGCTCTTTCGGCAATTCGGCAAACCTTTTTAAAAGGCCACTTTGTACGTAGGTATTAAATTATTTTCCTATGATGACTCAAATTGTTATCATATGGCGCTATCAATGCGTAATGTGAATCATTATGTAAATTGAACTGAAAACGTTTCACAATATTGAATGTTTACGAATAATAGAGGAACCGCTATGGATCGGCCAAGAATTTGAAGACAAAAATGTTTAAGTAAAATTGCTTAATGTGACCTTTTTAGAGAGAGTGTTGTCCTCGGGGAATACAAGTTAAACGTTTTGGATGTGGGTTTGCTCCAAAGTATTTTGTCGGAGCATAGAACTGAAATGGGAAAAAAGTTATGGCATTTTATTCCGTCCCTGCAGAGACACTACTCTATCATCAATTATTACTATTTAAGTTTGCTTATTAAAAGCAAATATATTTTGTATAGTTGTTAGTTTGAATTTTACGCACACAGGCAGGCAGTTAAACATACTTTTTTATCCTTTCTTGATGTTAAGTGACAAAAGGCCAAAGACGGAAACGCACTTCCGGAATCCTCAACTACCGAATAAGCGAGGAACTAATTACTTTTTTATTATTACCTACAGGTCTGGTAAGCAGTTGGCCTTCATCTCACCTGATGTTAAGTGATGATAAGGCCGCAGGTGAAAGAGGAGAAGAAAAATGGAAAGCGAAGAAGAAGAATGGAAGATTTTTCTTATCTAGAAATTGGCTTATACCAAATCTAATGCTGCTATGCGTGGGCACTCTGCCTGAGGATGATTTGGGTCAAAATTTTTATTTATAGTTAGTAGTAGTTATAGTTTATAGTTTTTACCCGTTTAATTTTAAGTAAGTAGTTAATTTTTTTGTGATTTTATCTGTATGTAAATAATAAAAGTTTTGTTCTAATTTAGCACTAAATAAACGCCCTAATTGTTTGCATAATCATTTTATAGTGACGCCTACTACAATAGAAGTAGAGATGTTAACCGTTCAAGATTAATGCTCGCGTAATGAGTCAGCCGCGACAAATCAACGCGTAATGGATAACCATTGTTCGCGTAGCCAGCGCGCCTGCGATTTCTATACGCTTTTTATGCTTACCATAGCATGAGCCGATGTGCTAGCTTATCCGACTGAATTAGTATAATGTAGGTGACTGTTCGCACCTAGACAAATTGCTGCAGGGAAAATCGTTACGGGCAAAGTCGATTAATACACTGCGTAATTTTCTAGGTAATAATGTTATTGTGATACCGTTGAACAGAAAATATATGATTTTGGTCAGTCTGCAAGTGCTGAGGTGAGGTTAAGTTAAAAATGTGTCTTCTCGGGGTCTTCCGTGCTTCGGAAAGCACGTGAAGCGGTTGGTGCATTAGCAGTTGTTAATAACCACCAATCCGCGCTAGGCCCGCGTGGTAGTTCACAGACCGTTCTCCCTTTCCTAAGAACCTTATTAAAAAATGAGCTGATGATGATGATGATTCTGAATAAAAATAATCTTGGAGTTAAAAAAGTTTTCTCAGTAAGTAAATAATAATAATTTAATTTTGTACACGAAAATTAGACGAAGCTTCCAATATTAAACAACAAATTTTCCGATTAATCAATATAAGTTACATCTTTATCCCACTTAAAAAATGTTTCCGGAGAACGCCATAAAGACTATTCTGAGACAGATTACCGCAAGGGCAAAGCCGCGGGCGAAAGCTAGTAAATCATAAATTCCGATGACTGTGTCATAATGAGCAACGTAACAAATGAACAGGGTCATAATGGCAATCTTTGTTCGCGCTCAGCCTATTAGCTTCCAAAGAAAACCACTCAATGCTCAGATAAGTTCTCGTGCCAAAACGCAGTCTCAAAAGCGATCATTCTTAAAGTGACATTAATGTAATGATCCAATGAACCTATCTGACTTGATAAAAATAAATCATCTGTACACAGAGAATGGCGTGGCCGTAACAAAAAAGTAGTTAGTAAACTAGTTACAATAATCAACGACAAAGAGCGGTCTTATAACTGAAAACAACACACATGTTATTTATGTGTATATATTATTATTATTATTTTTTACCCTTAAAAGCGGTCGCTGTAGCCGAAATCGGCTAGGAGAGAAAAGAGATATGAATATATATATATTTATGTATATGTATGTAAATAATAAACTGAATATGCCATGAACTACATTGTGCAGATGCCTGTGCAATCTAGTTTTAAATATGGTAAGATAAATAACAATTAACTTACCATATAATATACCTATATATAGCATAGTATTATATACCATATAGCTTACAATAGTAAACAAAAATGAATTTAAAAAAATATAACGTATTAAAAGTGGGATTACAACAAGTAGTGACATGTTTCTTAAAAACATGCAGATTTTACTTTGAGTCCGTTTTAATTCTAATTTAAAGGTTCAAACAAATTAAGATGAAGTTTCACTTAAGTCGAATGCTTTAAGATTTTTTGTACATATTTATTCCTTTAATTCCTATCTCGCTTATACCACCCACAGGGAGTTATCTCTTTCATTTATTAGATAAATTAAGGCAATATTCTAAAAATACTTGACTCGTGCCGCGAGCCGCAGACATTTCTAAAAAAACATCGTTTATGCCAGAGGGAGTGATAACCAACTATCACTTATGCACTTCAGGCGAAATCTGTGGACGTTGGCGCTCAGTTACTACAATTTATTACCGAAATAACTTCGCTCACAAACGCTGCGAAATAAATCACATGGAACAGACAGTATCATATTACCTACATTCCAATGTAAACACACTGGAAGTCGCGTGTAGCCCGCATACCGTACACTACCACTTTTCAGCAGATGTTAACACATTTAATTTTTATAATATATTGTCCTCTAAAGTTTACACACACCCACACACGCAATACACAACAACACACAACACAAAAACTACTCATTAAGGGTGATTATCAGATTTTGTGCACATCCAAGCAAAATTTGATAATTTTTTTAATTACAAAAATTTACTGATATTATCAAAATATACATTATTCCTTACTGATTTGCTAAATTTATAGACAATTGCACTCTCAAATTGAGAAGCTACGAGCTTTTAAAATTTTATTTAGAAACGGTAATGATTAAAAGTCGGATGGCAATGATAACAGTACATACGGTAGTGATAACTGTATATTGGTAATGATTACAAGCTATAAGGTAGTGAGGTGTTTCAAAGAGTAATGACCTTTTTAAAATAAAATATATTGTAGAACGCGATCACGCTGGTAGAGTCGCTCATGCCTTTGCTCTGACACAAGACCTAAAACTGGTAGACCAGCCCACCAGGATACCCGATATCGTAGGTCACGCGCCCTCTTTGTTGGACTTAATGTTGACGAGTTGCCCTGCAGGGTATAGAGTGTTGGTGCTTGCACCTCTAGGCTCATCAGACCACTGCTTGGTCATTGCCACAGCACCGCATTGCGTTGGTCCACCGAAAACAATGGAGACCAAACGTCGTCTGTGGCACTACTCGTCGGCAGATTGGGACGGATTGCGTGATTACTTTGCATCCGTCTCATGGGGCCAGAGCTGCTTTCTTGGAAAGGACCCGTCGGAGTGCACTTCCGCCATCGCTGATGAGATCTTGTTGGGTATGGAATATTATATTCCGTTCACGGATCTTGCCAGCGTTGGTAGACAGCGGCCTTGGCTCAATCGCGAATGCGCCAAAGCTGCTGAATGCAAGCAAGCTGCATATCGTGCTTGGACGAGGGCTTGCGCATTAAATGACCCTAGTGCCGGCTCCCTGAAGGCGGCTTACAACAAGGCCTCTAAGTCTAACAAGAGGGCTCTCGCAAGAGCAGATGGACAGAGAGTGGCGAGAGTAGGGCAGGAGTTGATCTCGCACCCTACGGGTAGCCGTAGCTATTGGCGGCTCGCTAAGGCCGTGCAGGTCAACTTCTGCTCTCCCTCGCTGCCCCCGTTGAAACATCCAGATGGCTCGTTAGCTTACCAGCCGCTAGAGAAGGCGAACTTGTTGGCAGAACTTTTCGCGGCTAATTCGCGCGTTGACGATTGTGGCACCGCTCCACCTATTATAGCACATGGTGGGGCCACCATGCCTGATATTCGTATCAGGCAGTGTGATGTACGTGCCGTGCTGCGGTCGCTCGACGTGCGGAAGGCTAGCGGGCCGGATGGTGTTCCGGCAATTGTGCTGCTCAGATGCGCGGCTGAGTTGTCTCCAGTGTTGACACGATTGTTTAGGGTGTCTTACGATGCCGGTATTGTGCCGGTGTCTTGGAAGAAAGCGAACATACAACCCATCCCCAAAAAAGGGGATCGCTCGGATCCAGCCAACTATCGACCCATCGCTGTAACTTCTGTGCTGTGCAAGGTGTTTGAGCGGATAATTAACTCTCAGCTCATTCACTTCCTAGAGGATCACTCGCTGCTCCATGATCGCCAATACGGGTTCAGACCCAAGCGATCAACGGGTGACCTTCTAGCGTACGTAACTCACGCATGGGGGGAAGCGGTGAACAAGCATGGCGAATCTCTGGCAGTTAGCCTTGATATAGCCAAAGCTTTCGATAGAGTGTGGCATCGTTCCCTTCTTTCCAAGTTGCCGGCCTTCGGTGTGCCGCCCCGTTTGTGCGCCTGGGTTGCAGACTTTCTAGAAGAGCGGAGGATTCGTGTCCTTTGTGAGGGTAGTTCCTCCGCGCTCTTCAAAGTCAATGCCGGAGTACCGCAGGGTTCTGTGCTCTCATCTACTCTATTTCTCCTGCATATCAATGACATGCTGTCCTTGGGCAATATTCATTGTTATGCGGATGACAGTACGGTGCATGAGCGGTACTTGGGACATCTTGCGGCAAAGCAAGCCGATATCGTGGTGAAAAGGCAAGAACTGGTTGCCAAACTGAACCTGGCTCTCGATCCCAAAATGCTACATCGAGAGTGTTATTTTAACTGCCTCCCGTAAGTTGGGTATTCTCAATAAGGTGAGGCGGTTTTTCACTCCCGAGCAGCGCTGTTTGCTGTACAAGACTCAGGTGCGATCGAGTATGGAGTATTGTTCCCATCTATGGGACGGCTCCGCTAAATACCTCCTCGATGCACTTGACAGACTGCAAAGGCGAGCGGTACGCATTATTGGAGATGCTGAGGTTACAGCCTCTCTAGAGGACCTCCAGCTGCGAAGAGACATTGCTTCTCTCAGTGTCTTCTACCGGAATTACTACGGTGAGTGATCTGAAGAACTTTTTGATCTAATCCCGCCTTCTCCTTTCCTCTCCCGGACTACACATGCTGGTCTTAGGAACCACCATCATACTGTACAGTCAATCAGTACTCGTACCAAAAAATTTGGCAAGTCGTTCCTCTGTAAGACCATTCAGCTTTGGAATTCTTTGCCGGCGCATGTGTTTCCCAGCTTCTATAGTCCCGGGTCCTTTACTTTCTCTTGTTTTATTTTCGTCCATTTTGGATGATGAAGGTCCTGTCAAAGGATCAATTTCATAAAAAAGCATTAAAAAGCCTACCTGTAAACCTACAAAATATACGGTTGCGGGTTCGAATCCCGCTATGGGTGTAAAGTATTTGGGTGAGTATGTTATCATAAAATATTTAATCACTACCGTCAGTTTGAAGTCCTTACCTTCAGTTCAAAAGCTGATGGTAAATGAAGGTAATGATATAGAGGGTAATGATGTTTTAGCGCATTTTGATCTATGGTTGTCTATTCATAATTGTAATATTTATGACATTTATAAGTATGTTATTGAATCCTTATAGCCTTAATTATTCACGAGAATGTAAGGAAAAAATGTATTACTTACATCAAAATATAGATGATGGTAAAGACACAAACTTCGTGACAAACGACGACTTTGCGCACAATTTATTTTTTATTTTTTGAACTAGCAAACGTATTTCCCTTCGATGCCGTGTGGCTGACTGACCGACACGTGAGCTTGGGGAAACGGGAAGTGGAGGAGTAAGATGACCGCACGCCTAGGGCATTTTGTTGTTTCAATTTCTGTTGAAGGTGATGACAACTTTAAGATGACAAAACTTTATATATTTAAAAAAAAATATTTATTACATTCGTACGTGCGAAAATGCGGATAACGTTTACTTACGATCAGTATAATAATATGTATAAAATCCAGATTTGTTAAACAAACGTTTCTTCAAAATTAAAGTAGTTGTTCTGCAGAATCTATGTTTGGGACACTGAGGGTAGTGACATTTTAAGATATAAATATTGATTTTCTTAAAAACCTTTCAACTTAGCAGTTCATATTTAAGTGAACATGTAGCTTACTGTATAGTATTTCGTTTATACAAAACCCACAACTTGAAAGTAAAATACATATTTTTATACAGTCACGGACATAGGATTTGCACAAAATCTGATAATTACCCTTAAAGAAGAAAAAAAAATAATGTTAATTAAACGCGAGTGAGTTTGTAAAAAGTGTGTCATTTTAGCTGTACATACTTGACTTACTTTTTTTTCCCACAACTTAAAAGATGATAATGTAATTTAGAAAACATGATAATATATAATTGTGAACAATTTTTAATTTTTTTCAATTATCATTCCAGAGGATGGGCAGCAGCATCTCCTGAGGTTACTCTTAATCAACTGCGATCGCCAACCCGCCTGCCAAGCGTGGCGATTACGGCAAATACCCCTCATGGAGATCCGTGGAGGAGGCCTTTGTCCAGCAGTGGACGTCTTTTGGCTGAGATGATGATGATGATGATGATGAACAATTTTTTATAGGAGTTCCTGTTAGCCGCCTGTGGCCGGTGGACTTCGCTGCGGGCGCCGGCGCCGTAGGGTTTCTAGAAGGCAGCAACACGCGACAGTGTTCCTATTTTTTTAAATTGGGTATTAGAATTCATAGAAGCCGCTGGATGCGAGCAGCACAAAACCGGTCCTTAGGGAGGCCTTTGTCCAGCAGTGGACATCTTTTGGCTGAGATGATGATGATGATGGTGATGATTAGAATTCATATTCAAATCAAATTATTAATTTGCATGTCACATGTCTCAGTACATCGATGAAGGTTGTATGTTGTATGTAAATACTATACATTTCTAACTTAAAGATAAAAAATAAAACACGTACCTATATACCGCATGTATGGACAACTGGACATGGCAAATTTTGAGAGCTTGTTACATACCACTTTACAATTGATTATAAAGAAAAGCAGAAATAATTATTTGTATGTAATTATTTCTGCTTTTCTTTATAATTTATTGCTGTACATTTTTGATTTTGGTTAAACAAACAGCGAGCATAGGGCCAAGCTGCAAATATGGAAAATAATTAAAGCTTTTTACAGCGCGAGTCTTTTTCTTGTCGTACTATATCGCATCCTGGAAGGTGCACAGTATAGCAAGGCATCTGGCAAATGGTTGTTGCTTACTATAAACCCTCAATGTATTTACGTTTAAGAATTAGAACACTACACTGAATACATAGGAAGTACACTCAAGATGACTGCATGTAAAAGATTTGCATGTTAAAATCAGATACTAAATTACTTGTTTTGCACCAGAATATTTGGTATTTCGACAAAGTCGATGTCAAATACACAAACGCTTGGAGCGTATACGTATCCTAGCAAACATCGCTGAAACCCCTTGGGCATCACATCCATGCCGTATATATGTTTAGGACGAATTGCTTTACTAACAGTATTTTGTAGCGACTGGATGTCAAAGCTTTACTGGGCAACGAACAATGCATTTTCACCTGTAACTAGTATTATACTCATAGACTTGTTAAGGTATATTGTACCTAGTTTTACTATATTTGCTCGAATCCAGAGGCTAAAGGTATAGTAACGATAATGTTTGGAACTTGATGTATTAATTTGCAAATGGAACTCACTTTCAAAGATTTTACACCAAATTTTAAATTAGCATTTAAATGCTTGACGCCCTTTCCAAATTTCAAGTGTTTTTTATCGAAGTATTTTTTTAGAGATAGTTTTCTGATTGCCTCACGTGGCAATTTTAGCGTCACGCACTGCGTGTCATCTTTCCTACTAGATTCTTGGAGAGGTTCGGATCGGATCGGTTATTTTTGTTATTCCATAAAACGCTTTTAGAGAAGGTTAATTTGTCCGAAACAATATTTGTAGATTCGGTGGGTAGGTACCATGTTATTTATCTAGTATGTATTGTAGCGTTCGCCACATTCGACCTTTTTATTTCCGCGTAAGGAGATCCTTTTCATTTTTCACTGGCCATTTGAACATTTCAAAATTTTAAGTTTAGCCTATGGAATTCTTTTTGAATTTGACTGATTGTGATTTTGATGTTTTGCCCTCAATGTGTTTTGAGAATTGGATAAATGTTATCAAGCATTGTTTTTTACTATTCGCAAGGTCGAATTTCAGTTTACCAGTTTACCAGTTTTTCTTCAGATCCTGGACTTGCAAACAGACAAATAAAGACAATCAAATTTGGTTGTTATTAGTCAGCCCTTGTGAGTTTCCTTTTATTTTGAATTATTCGAATGTGGCGAATGCTACAATACATACTAAAGAACAAACATGGTACTTACCCACCGAATCTACAAATATTGTTTCGGACAAATTAACCTTCTCTAAAAGCGTTTTATGGAATAACAAAAATAACCGATCCGATCCGAACCTCTCGAAGAATCTAGTAGAAAAGGGGACACGCAGTGCGTGACGCTAAAATTGCCGCGTGAGGAAATCAGAAAACTATCTCCAAAAAAAATAGTACAATAAAAAACACTTAAAATTTTAAAGGACATCAAGCGTTTAAATGGTAATTTAAAATTTGGTGTAAAATTTTTAAAAGTGAGTTCCATTTGCAAATTAATACATCAAGTTCCAAACATTATCGTTACTATACCTTTAGCCTCTGGATTCGAATAAATATAGTAAAAGTAGGTACAAATTTGCGAAACCAGCGATCTTGTGTAGCATTAGGACCAGCACTGAACACGAAACAGGAGAAACATACAACCTCGATAAGGCGTCAGGAACTACATGATAAATACCCTTACGATGGACAATGTCAAAACTAAATTGAGAGATGATAGTGGCCCAGCGAGCTAAACGACCCGTAGGATAATTCAAAGTCAATAACCACTTAAGAGCAATATGATCAGTAATAATAGTAAATTTCATCCCATCCAAATAATCCCGAAAATGTTTGATAGATTCCAGAACAGAAAGAAGTTTTCTCTCGGTAGTACTGTAATTACGTTCCACCTTAGAGAACAGTTTTGAATAATAAGCAATAGGGTGCTTAACACCATCAAACTCTTGTGAAAGAACAGCACCTAAACCAACAGAAGAAGCATCGCAATGTAAGATAAAAGGTTTGCTAAAATCAGGACAAGCCCTGACAGGTATGTCAGTAAGAGCAAGCTTCAGCTCTTGGAAAGCCAACACAGCTGAATCGCTCCAGTATGCATTATTAGAATATAAGCTTATTCCTATAAGCTATCATATTGGGTGCTTGAACAATAGAACTCGAACATCCATTACGACATTTTATGATCGATACATAAATAACATGATATGCGACTTAAATCGATCACATAAATGACTGACTCCCAAATGATCTACACCACATCTGTCTTAAATTCTCTAAACGAAACATAAAAAAGTAACGATTATTATTCTGATAACATAAGTACACCTACATTAATATTATACTACCAACACAGACATTGTAAACAAAACCTTCAAACAAAGCGTTATCCCAAAGTTCCCAAATACCGATGGGGTTATCTAAGCATGTTATCAACTTGTTTTAGGTACTGAAGCTCTCAGAAGGGTACACAATATCGTTGAACTTTAGTGAAATATCTTAGTAGACCACATGAGTTATTATAAAAACGCATTATTTTAAATAATATATTACTTTTATAGTGAATTTTTGAGATATATCACTATTACCCAATAAATTTGAAAGGAGAATATGCGTACTAACCATTAAGTGTGATTTAGAGTGTCATAATTCAGATGTGACATATAATCGATGGTCTGAAGCTATACGGGGAGAAGTGTCCGTGGTTTTCACCCTTTACTTGTACAATTAAGTTAGTGAAAACTCCAATTACGCAGTTAAATAAGGCTTTTATAGTCACATTAAGCAATGAAAGGACCGTTATCCAGTAGTGATCTAGCTCGGAACACGACATTGCAAATTTCTATAGTTACCAGATTGTGATTTAGTTAATTGTGTAAAACTAGAATTATGTTAAAAAATGTAGGACTTGGGCTTTGTTTGACAAGTAAAGAATACTTTTATCGTAATATTTATGGTTTATAGATTGTTTATAAAAATAACCTACCAGTTTTCTGATATTATTGAACTTATATTACTCCAAGCGTACCTTTGCTTACATCCTCTTATCAATGGGATCACGGACTTGGGATAGTTATTAAGTGTTTGTTTATATGTCACTCAAATATAAATTTTGAATCGTATGAAAAGAGACAAAATACTGAATAACTATTCCAAGATTGTAGAGTTGTTTCAAATTTCAAAAGGGGTTTGAGTAATTTTGTATAAAATTTTGCTTGTCGCGCCTCAATTTTTGGAATGGAATTGGAATTTCAGTATATTTTCATTCAGTTTTTTTTTGTTGCACTCCAACCTCCTTTGCTAGCCATAAGATAGAACGGAACTAAACATAGTTGCACGTTTTTTAATTTAACTTTTCTTTTCTTTTCTATAACTTTAGTTATTATTCTGAGGAAAAATCAGCCCTTATTAACAAAAATTAATGTAATAGAATAGTATAGCATAGAGATATTTTTATTGACACTTACAAAAGATAACAAATATTGCCAACACAACAAAAAAGACAACAATAATAACGGAAAAGACAACAAAAAAACAATATAAGACGGCAGAAACATAGTACAAAATATACAAATAAATGAAACAATCCTAGCAAAATATTTTTTAATATAGCACTGATTTGGTTGAAGACAAAGGAAATTGGACAAGTGTCGTAGGGCAGAAATGGTGGAAACAGGCCGTAATACATTATGTACGAAATGTATTAGTGCTGTCTTTAATCCGGATATTCATCACACCTGCGCGCCCTGATTAAGGGTGTCGACGACGGTGTTCCTGCGATTTCTACTCCCCGCCTTATTATGCCACTTTGACTTTGATTACGTATAGCAGGGTACCTACTTGGCGTACTAATACACGTAATGTATCTAAAACTGTATTAACCTATAATTTATAAAGTGTTAAAATACACGTAGCGCGGCGTGAGTCGTCGCTCGAATTATCACCATGAGCGACAAAGTCGTGGTTAACGAGCTCCTAGCCTTGCAGCACAAGTTAGACGTGATGGACGAAATGAGTGTGGTGCAGATCTGCAAGTCCAGCTTCAGCGAAGGGGACATATCTGCAGCCAAGAAGCTCCTGTTTGGGTCGCTGAACAAAAGCGACCATATGGTGTCTCATCGACGTGACGGGACGCCGAAGAGCCTGCAGGAAATTATTTCGTTGCTGAAAGAGACCGAACCAGACGACGTGCTAACGTTTGTGGAGAGGGACCTGAATAAGCTCCCCCCGTTACGTTCGTCTATATACGTAACCAGCCTGCTAAAGGACATCGTGATCTTTAAGGCGGGCTTGGCGGATGTGATGCTGAAGTTTGAGGCATCACAGAATACTGTGAGTGACTTGCGCATGGACGTAGATAGTTTGCGCGCAGCACTGGCACATGCCTTCGCCGGCCCCCTGCGTGGCCCGCAGTCACCTGCACCCGCGCGGCCCGCAGTCACCTACCCCCCGCGCGCCGTAGTCACCTGCCCCACGCACCCCGCAGCCCGCTGGCTGTCGCCCCGCCGACCGCCCGCCCCGCGCCTACGTTCGTGGTGCCGCGTGTAACACCGGCCACAAAACCATCGAAGCTCCGAAACTACGCTTGTGTTGCTGCATCCAACAAAGATGCTCAGAAAGTGCCAGAGCGCGCCATCATGGATCAGAATGACAAAAGTTTTGTGAAGGTTCAAAGGAAGAGGGCGCACCGACAGCGGCCGAACCAGAACAGTAGCGGTACCGCACTGACAGGGCCTCATTTCCTGTTGCAAGCTGCGACGCCGACCAGGCCGATGTACCTGTCCCGCCAACACCACACCATCACCGTGCAGGATGTGATAGAATATGTATTCTATCACATTGATATTGATGACGAAGACAAACTTCTTTCTGAGGGTGGAGCCGTTGGAGTCGCGACACAATGTCAGCTTCAAGGCATTTGTGGTGCGAGTCCCGACAGCCAAGCTGGACGATATCTTCATGAGGGAGGACTTCTGGCCGAAGGGCGTAGTGTACCGGCGCTATCGCGGTAGACTGCCAGCTAACACCACCGGACCAGCACAAGAATGTGCTTAAATACTAACATAGCTATAAGTTTTATTAATTAACAATAATTGTTTATATTAGTATGTATATGTTAGTTTGTAAGGTATATAATTATGGGCCTGTTTGTAAAAACTTTGTTACCTGAAAATAAATAAATTTATTATTATTATTATTATTTATAACTATGAACGTCCCGTCCAAAAGTTTCTGCGTAATTAGGTACGACACTTCGAATCCACACTGCAAGCGCCTTTGTGTTCGCACAAAAACAGGCAGCCAGCGGCCGTCGCCGGCGCGGCGAATGAAGCGGGTCGATGCGTGCACGCTACGTTCGTTCATCTGACCTGCGTGCTCGCGCCGACGTACTCATCAAGTGCAGTATCAGATAAATTACGTGCAACACATCCATATGGGTATCTGCTTTCTGTCATTGTTATTAGAGACAGAGGGTCAACTGTCGTGGCGTAGATGGAAGTCATTTGGTTCATCATCATCATCTTCATCAGCGTCTACTACCAAACATAGTCCTTTCCAATGAATCGCCACTACACCCGGTCCTTCACATCCAACTACTTCCCATCGCCTTCTTCAGGTCGTCAGTCAGGCGAGCGGATGGCCGGTTCACACGACGCTTTGAGCGCGGTCTCCATTCCAAAACACGTCTACCCCAACAACCATCGGCTCGACGACAAATATACTCCGCCCATTACCACTTCAGCTTACTAATTTGTTCTACAATGTCGGTGGCTTTAGTTCTCCGTCGAATTTATTCATTTCGGATCTTGTCCCTTAGAGAGACTCAGAGCATTGATCGCTGTGTAACTTGAAATCTAGTCAGATGGTTACGAACCGGCAATAGATCGATGGTGATCACAAACCCTGGCTATGCATTAAAATCTGAAACATACTTTACCGGGCCTGGGAATTGAACTTAAGACCTCCGGATATAGGGTCGAGCGCTTTACTACTCAGCCACTGAGGCATTATTAAATGTACATATATGTACCTAATGTTGTTTTTGCATATTTTTTTCACGACAGCCTTATTGGTCGCGCTTTATTAGCCAATATCGCTGAGAACATCCCAACACTTTTCCGAATTAAAAAAAAATAACATCGCTACAGAACACCTATACTTATAATCGCCGACAAAAAAGAAGGTTACATAACAATTTTATCAAACTCATTACTTACGTCAAACGATAGTACATAGGTGAGTCCATGAAGGTAGGAACACAGCGCGTCATTATTCATATTTCCCTTTGACGCGTTCACGAAGTTCGCTGCCGTGTGAGGGGGATTAAGTGCCACCCATCTCCAGCTGTGTCCTGTCGGATAAACATAATTTACTAACGACATCTGCCAACACTAACTTAATAATGTTACAAATTACGCCCACCCACGTAATTGTATCACGGCGGCGGGGCTGACGCAAACGAGCAATCTCGGAAGAAGGCCGACATAAAGGATTGTTTTCGCCGATTATTATAACGGACAGGTACATTCCGATGTCGTCGTTGCCGAGGTAAGCACCGCGCCTTTCGTCCGGCAGAGATTTATATACGTACAATGGACTAATCCGCTGACGATGGGATTGCGAGAGACACCTGCTGTTCACCAAATGGAAACTGTTTTTCGGATTCGGACGCTTTTTTGTGATTCGAATGTATGAGCTTGGTGAAGGAACTACGTAAGACAGCGACCAGTTGTTGAATACCATTACCGACATTTAGTAAGTAAAGTTAATAGCCTATAATTATCCTACTGCTGGGCAAAGGTCTCCATCATTGAATTGAAGTCATCACTACATTGGCTTATTGGCTTATTCACCACGCTTGCCGAATATGAATTGGTGATTACAAACCCGGGCTATGCACCGTAGAAATCCGAAATACACTGCCCGACCTGGGAGTCCTTATCTACTCACCCTGATAGGTAGGGTATGGCAGCTAGAACTACGGGTCCGGCTGTCCTTTCAAGGGTACCACAGGAGTTCCGGATGCTAGGCCCGCTGCCGGTTATGCCTTCGCGGGTCTCCGGCAGGTCCCGGACATGGGTTGAACTCGTGGTGGCATGTGGTTAGCGTAGAAGTGGAAATGTTCGTCTGCCTGGTTGGTGTGGCCAGGCTTCCATTTCGTGCACAGCGAGCGGGTCCGAGTAGCGGTCTCGAGAGGCCCAATGCGAAAGGACTTGCGGGGCACGTGAGTTGCCCATAGTTGGTTGCTATGCTCGGTGGTTCTCACTGAGCAGAACTCCAACATCTTCGGTACTAGTCTGGATAACCAGTAGAGGTGCCCGCTAGATGTAATACCTCCGGTCGAGCCAGCCGCCTAGGATTGTGGAACTGGCAAGGTGCCTGGATGGGTACTGAAAAGTGAGTGGGCTTACAACTCCGCCACCAAAGACGACATTTGGTAGTCGACTTTAGAGTCGACGACTCAAGCAGTGGAAACGGCGAGTTGTGCTCTTAATGCAACGAAAAGTGAGCGAGCGAGCTTACAGCTCCGGTAACCTATCTGGATATTAGGTAGGGAACTATACGTGTCCACGGGGCAACTAACTCGAGACACTACTCTTAAAAGTACCGGATGAAGAATGCGCTTCGGCGCGTCCTGTTCTGGCGTTATGACCTGACGTAGATGGTCCCTTGAGCTTGCGCAAGGATGTCTGACACCTACTTTGTAACCTGACGGTTGGTAGGGGGTGTCAGTATAAATTTTAAAGTCGTGTGTAGTGGATTGCCCGACCTGGGAATTGAACTCGGTATCTTCGGGTATCGTTAAGTCATTATTTTAACTAAAACAAAAATAAATGGCTGTAATAGTTGCCATAAGTGACGACAAGGGTTTCTAAATAGCGTTTCGTTGACTATAGGAGACTATTTAACCGATTTTAAAAAATAGGAGGTTCTCTATTCGTCTGTTTTTTGATATATATTTTAATTTAAATCTTTATACTTTACTAAGCACTAAAGTAAACTAAACTCAATTAGCGTTAATAAGGAACGAATTATAGCTTTTCAGAACGAGAAAAAAACAAACAAATTAGTTATTATTAATTTAATATGCCCTCAACATTTCAGTTTATATAAAACCTTATCAGTAAAGTCACGGTGATAAGGTTTTATATATGACCAAGTCGTCAAGTGACGATTTTGATACCGTTATTATTTTTCATAGTCCGCCCAAGGGTTCATGTAAGTTCCGTTCCCACAATACATTTTGCGAAGACTCCGGATTATTCGGCATATTTAAAACATCACACTTACCGCCCCTGTCGGAAAATGCGTGATATTTTCCTGTTCCTATCATCCCGGACGTTGTGCCATCAACATATTCGTGTCCATGAATAGGGATTCTGATAAGTTGTAATAAAATTTGAGATTTCGTTTAAACGTTAATATTTTTATGAGTACGGTCCTTATTCGAAATACGCAATTTGCTATTTGTGACACGCATCAGTTCTATTTTACCATAATTAAATAAACTTAAACAGTTTTAACATTGCATTGCTATACTTCGGTTTTAAGGGAAGCATCTTTAGATGAAATTAGAGAGTCAAAAGAAAGAAAGAAAATACATTTATTGACACACACTACAAAATTATTACACGATATTTACAATCACAATACAAAGCAAAAACAAAAGACAGAGTGTGGCCAACTAGGCCCCAGCCTCAGCACGTGCTACAGCGACATATAAGCCGGTGCAACGCTGGTATTCTGGAGGGGCCTAATCGGTGACGTGCCCACAAAAAAATCAAACATAGACAAAACAAAATAATAGAACACTAAATACAAAAAAAACAATAATATAAAAAGACACTAAACATGAAACACTGCTCAACACGATTGGCTGTTTGTTTGTATTCCTGTGCTTATTAACATTAAAAGAAAAAAAAAGAAAAGTTTGCATTATGGACGCAACAAAAGCCAAGAAAAGACACTCCAAGCCATAACACAAGAAAATAATATTAAGATGGCTGTGTGTTGATTTACATTATACTAAAATAAAACGTAGTGATTACTTGCTCAGTACATCATACATACAACGATGACATTGGACGTGGCTAACATGGACAGTACAGACAGACAGGTCACTCAAAATAATGGACAAATTCGCGACATACTATTTAAAACATAGAACGAATGGAGGCAATACCACAGAGCAAGATAAATACAACAATGTTCAGTTCAAGGATGCCGGAACGCAAGTCCCGACTGAAAATATAATGCCTATCATGGCACAACCAAAAGTAAGTTTAGTTTGCTGTTTTCTGCATGTCAATCAAATATTTTTTGAGGCTTTTTTTTTTAAAGTACTAACTGTTTAAAAGCTTCTATATCGGCAAAGCTTGAGTGGGGCTAGCGCCCTTGGGCTGCCATGGCCGCTTTCCTACAGACGAGACGTATGTTAAATAAATTTTCCGATCCGACCTTCTGACTTAGGATGTTTTACAAGCCGTGTGAAAGGATTTACAGGCCGTGTGAAAGGATGTTTCCTTTCACCCGGCTTGTAAACCCATTAAGTTTCTCGCCGCCCCCAAAAAGTACGGTGACGCTGAAAATGCCGCCTGGACTAAAAAGCAAACTCCATGCTCATATTTCGATTCAGTATCTATAAACGGTCTATAATAAAAAAGAGAAGTCTTTACTCCACAATCCACTCACTAACTGTCTCTACAACGCGCAGCTTAGAGCGCCGCTGGACATAGAACGCTGAATTTGTACAGATTTGAGAGTGATAGTGATAGAGACGAGATTGTCAATGACTGCTGCTTAGGCGAAGTAAGTCGCGGACAGTCGCAAGTCTAGTCTATACTATTAATAAAGAGGTAATGATTTTGATAATGTTTGTTTGTTTGTCGGGGCTAATCTTTGGAACTACATACTGGTCCAATTTCAAAAATTATTTCACTGATAACATTCAAAATTGTTGATTATTGTGTGTACAGTCGTCTGCACATCGACCTATCCAAAACTATCTAATTTCTTTAATAAATGTTCAACCATGTGCCATATACATAAAGTGCAAAATCTATTGAGGAAAATTGACAATTTGTGGTAGTCTGGTTTGTAGACTTGTGTACCTACAATACGAAATCCACGTGAACGAAGTCGAAGAAGAACGGGAAAAGTGCTAATATAAAATAAAGTAAAAGTTCTCAGTGTGTAAATACCACATACGTATACCTTTCTCGCGTCACCGCGCCTTTATGAACATGTCGCAGTCGGATTGTATAATCCGCCGCATTACATTACGGCTAGCCGTTTTCAAAAAAAGGGCCGTTTTGAAATACGGCGTTTCAACGACTAGCCGGATTGAATGCAGCTGAATGAAAATCCGCCGGAATGTATTCGGCGCCATACGTTTTTCAACACGGCTAGCCGTAATGTAATACAACGAGTCATTAGCCGCCGCTTTGACAGTTGTTATTTCATGAAATATTTCACTGTCTATTGGCCACATCATGATGTGGTTTGGGCAGATCAATGATAAGAAATCGTTTCTCGATATGGGCAACTAAACGCGTGGCTACTTTATGAAATGGTCAAACTTTAGTGATCATATCGTAAAATATTGACTGCGCTCTCCCCTTCCGTGACTGGCCCACGCTACGCTGCGCTTCGCTCGGGAAAAAAAATTAACTTAACCTAACCAACAGTAAGATTTCCTACATTAACGATATGGCCAAACGTGGACTGGCATATCATCAAACGTTGACGCTTTAACGATATGATCTTGGTCACCCTACAATCCAACTGCCACGAACACACGTGGTGACGGCATGTGTCCGTCACGTGTCAATTATTATGTTATTTTCGTATGTTGTTCTAATTTGATCTTAAAATGGTACCCCTTCGGTGAAGGTACATTTTTAATTAGCGTGTTATCGTATCGCTTTACATACTCGTGTGAATTATTGTAACTTTTTACTAACTATTTGTGGATATATATTATTGTAAGACCTAATTGTATGTGTGTATAAAATTATCATAAGTTATATTTATTTATTGTAAACTCTCGATAACTTAAGCTTAAATCTTAGTGGTCTTTAAAGTTATCGCATGTATGTATTTTAATCAACTATTGGAATCATAAATAAATTTTTAAAAAAACCTAGTGTTCCTGTAAGTGACAGGGCAATTTATAATTATAGTAAGTATATTTGTAATGGTTGGTTTTAAATGAGTCGTTGGAAAAACAATAAATAAAACTAAAATTAATACATCTATACATATAATTGCCACAATGAGCCAGCATGGTGAATTAAGGCTCGATCTTCCTTTATTCGTTACACTTTGAAATGAAACACATTTTACGAATTAAATCGCGTAAAATTTTACATATTATTTGAAGCCGCCGTTTCACAGGATCCGTAGTAAATATGTAAAATTAACTAGTCGTAGTAGAAGATTTGTAAAAAGTATTTTATATTTCATTATTATATTATTCATATGGGAAGGGTTAAGCCCAGTAGTGGGACATAAAAGGCTGATTATGACGATAATGTTATCTTGGGATACAAAAATATTGTATGTCCATGCTCCAGACACCAGGCTTAAATTGAGGCTTAGCTGGTTCACTGTCTCCGATAATCTCCAATGTCAATGAATAGTGGGCCTATTGAATTTAAGCATAGCCGGTGGACAATGATAGTACAGAGATCAGTTCAAAATATGTTATATGTTTCACGCAGACATTAAAATATAATGACAAATCGAATAATAATAATTAACTTATCTTAATTATCTAATATACACTGACACTTACACTCATGCATTATCTAAGTCGAAAGTTTTCGGAATATTTTAATATTAGGGAAATTAAAAAGTTGTGTTCGCGTTGTTAGGGTACATGTTACATTACTTTCAGATCTGTAAGAATAGATTAGTATGTAATATGTTTGCCCTATAATTGAGTCACTGGAAATATAATTAACCGAATGGTCGTGTAAACCGTTGCTTAATTATTACTTTTAAAACTAGGTAAAATGGTTTGCGCATACACCGGAGCTAAGGGTGACCCCGGGTTATTCGGGACTCTCCTCTTCTTTCCTCGTCCAGCTACTAAAAACTTGACGAGGGAAAGGGGAGGTACACCCACTAAAAACCTAGTACCATCCCTTCTCTACCACGAGGATGGTTCGGGATCACGAATGGCAGGCATCGAATTTGTTTAATTTCTCCCGCCTACCACATTAGACCACCAATCTCAGACCCAGAGTTTTCAGGTTTGATTCCGTTCCAGCATCACCATCAGACGAAATGAAAACCAATCAAAGGGAAGTCTTTGTGTGTAAAATCTAAAAATAAAAAAACCAATATTGAGATCGAACACAATTTATATACAGCACGTACGTGACCATATCTTTCGCTTGACAATTTTGTCACCGCGATGCAGCACTGCGTAGCAACGCGTCATCACAACGCCATCTATTATATTTTATACTAGCTGACCCGGCGGACTTCGTGACGCATTACTTTTTTTTTTTTTAATATAGCCTATGTTGCTCAGCGCTAATGTAGCATTCTAATGGTGAATTTTTTAAATCGGTCCAGTAGTTTTTGAGTTTATTCATTGCAAACATACATACATACAAAAATACAAAGGTTTTCTCTTTATAATATTAGTATAGACTAGCTGACCCGGCGGACTTCGTACCGCTTTGACAGTTTCCATCATTGAGTTAAATATATATCAATTGTTTCCATGCCAACAAAACAAACAAATCAGTAGTTTTGTATTGAAAAATTAAATTGTCGTTTTTAGTATTTTTTTTACTATTGTATACTATTTAATACTATTTTTTGAATATAGCCTATGTTACTCAGCGATAATGTAGCATTTTAATGGTGAAAGAATTTTTTAAATCGGTCCAGTAGTTTTCGAGTTTATTCATTGCAAACATACATACATAGATAAACCAAACTTAACATTGTGGTATAAGAAAAAAAGCATATAATTTCAGGAGTTTGCACTGATGGTTATAAGTTATTAATGGATTACACGTGTAACACCAATTCAGTTTATTGACGCTTATATTATGTTTCAATATTACATAAAATGTTTTGCCAGGGGGAAGCTTTAATGTAACGCCGATATTTTCCTCACAGTAGGGACATAATTGGGATACTGCTTTAGGTTTAAATAATATGAACCGTACGTTTTTTATTATTTTTTAATAGAAAATATTAACATAAGAAAAATACAAAACAATGCAGTCATGGAATTACGGATATATTTACAAACAGGCACAGATAAAAAAACATAGTTACTATATGGGGTAAGGTTACCATACGAGTAATATCTACTAACTCATATGATACTGTTGACGTACAATGTCATTTGCAGGATATGGGTTTTGATCTTAGAGCATTAAACCAGTTTTGATCGTGTCACAAGATTTACAAAATGAGCGTTGGTAAATCGATTATCTTACTTGGAATAAATAAAATGGTATTGTTATTAAAATTGTTGAGTAGGGAACTTCTCTGATATATTATGTTCTAAATTATGTTTTGGTCCAATCAATATATCCTATCGCATTTTATCTTAAATACATAACCTTAAAACGAGTGTGCAAAAAATAAAATACGTATATCAATTTGAAAAAAGACAGTGTTGAAAAATCTTTGGCTTACAAAGTAAAAGTAGATAGTGTTGATTAATTTCGGCAAGTTTGATTGAGCCACGATAGCATAGTTGGTAGTGCACCTGACCCGGCATGTCATTCGAATCCCGCTCGTGAAATTTTTTCAACACTGTCTTTTTTTATTTTATTTTTATTTTTATTTTATTTTCTTAGGTGAATCAACAGTATCAAAAAAAGAGTAGCTATGCAGTTATACATCAGAAAACCAATGACAGATTCACACTAATAGAAGACTAGAAGATAGACTTTTTCCAAATTGTAATTTGTTCGCAACAATATTTGCGTAAAATTATATGTAAATAATCATAAATACGTATATCAATTAGCAAAAATGTTAATTTACGTAAATACCAATCACGTATTCTACAAAGAAAACAGTATGTTAATTTAATAATCGTCTCAACAATCGCTCCCCGATCGTGTATGATTAATTAGAACCTACTGGTAAAGTTCGAAACTTCTCCAGCTACATTTGTATGACTTATCGCATTTGCCACTAATTAATGCGTAATTAGATCAAAGTTATTTGTGTCTCGACACGCGTGCAAATTATTCAGGAGTTGAGACATTCGTTACACTAATTATGCACATACTTACTCAATTGAATAACGTTTCTAATCATTTATGACAATTTGTAAGCGAAATTTAAAGAGTCAAAAATCAAAATCTTTACAATCAAAATTAACTTTTATAAATGTATTTTTTTGAGCGTCAAAGCTAAAACCTCATTAACTTCGTAAAATCTGCAGCGGACACCTTGTACCGGGAAGAGAAGAAAGGAAAGAAAATAAAAGAGGTAAGGATAATCTTTTTTTGTTGCTTCAAAGATACGCCAGTACTGTATAATAATAATCTGCGTGTGCACTGGTGAGACTACGCCGGCGAATTCTCGAAATAAATAATAAACGTAATACCTACGTACTCCAGAAATGTTGAGCTTCAAAGTGAAACTCGTGATTTGCATACACCACCGCCGCTGCTGAGCCAAATTTCTAGCTTCACAAGGCCGCAGCCAAATATTTCGGTGAGACGCGATAAGGTTGAGTAATTATCCACCAGATTAAAGTACTTACTATCTTAACAGCCATTTTCCGGTTCACCATACATACAATTACTTTAGAGTTCTAATTCTTTGTCAATAAGGCAATTTTAATAAAACTTTCAACGCTTAAGGGAAATACCTTTGTATTGTAGTGACAAGATCTCTATCGTGTCACTTGAAATATAAAAATAAAACTACATTTACGGATCTACTTGCGTTTATTTTATACATTAGTTTTAATTAATGTTTATCTTGACGTTACGAACCCTTTGCAGGGTCCGTGGTCACAGAGAGACTGAGCTGTTGGTAGTCTCATAATTAGTTGGTAGCTTGTATACTCTCATTGTAAAGACCTCCATCATTGAAATTAAATCATCACTACAATTAATGAGTAATGGCTTAATTGCCACGCTTGCATCAAAAACCCGAGACACGCCGCCCGACCTGGGAATCGAACCAGAGACCTTCGGGTATCAGGGCAAGCTCTTTGCCACTCGGCTAGCGAGGTGATAATAAAAAATATAAGAAACTAATAAAAAAAAACGTTGGTTTAACTAATTTTATGCAACTGAGTTTCCATTGCACTGAAAGTTTAATTATAATTGTCTTAAAGTGTTCAAATAATTTTTGTTGCGAACAAATTACAAAAACACAAATGTTTTGCCTTTGCCTTTGGCTTTCAAAGTAAAAAGTGTTGAATAATTTCGGCGGGCTGGTTACAACCACCATAGCTCAATAGGAAGAGCACCTGACCCGGTATTTCAGAAGGGTGCATGATCAAATCCTGCTCGTGGAAATAATTGTATTTTTATTTTGAAAGAAGCAGAGCTTTGAAGTTTTAATGGGATGCCGAAATGTGATGTCCAACAGGTATTTCTAATTCAAAATATTGTTAAGTAATTTGTAATTTTAAACTTATATAACTTGGTAACGGCATATAATTGTGTAAATGCCGTTACTTACATTAAATCTGTGGAGTTTCTTGCGCCCATTCGTCTCCACAGCTAAAATATGACGTCCTGAATGGGTAGTAGGTAAAAAAATGTTTGGACGATGCAATTAAACTTTTCTAAAGTTTCATCATCATCATCATCAACATCTCAGCCAAAAGACGTCCACTGCTGGACAAAGACTAAAGTTTCCTTGAATAAAAAATATTTGACTTTGACTTTGACTTTACTTTTACTTTGACTTTGACTTTGACTTTAACTTTGCCTTTGCTTTGACTTTGACTTTGTAACTTACCCCCACTTGGCAAGCGTTTCGTAAATAAGTCTACATCCATCAACTGTAACTGATGGAGGCTTTCGCTTAGCAGTGATACAGTATATTGTCTTATCCACTATCAAGTAGGTACTTACCACTTTCTATATTTATACTTCCTATTAGTGCCAAAGTAACCGAAACTACTAAACTACTACTACAGTACTACTAAAGTACTAAACGAAGCAAATAGTGTTATGGAAACTTAAAATAAAGACTTCACAACAACATCATAAACCGACAGAAAATGTTATGAATTTCCTACATTATGCCGAGAGTCAAACCGGAATCCCATAGAATGGATGATTACCCTTACACCTTAATAATCACAAGTTGAATAAGAGTTGCTAGTGACAGCTCCTCAATAAACCCACCCTAATTCTCTTGTTAGGTCACAAAATCGGTTTTAGGTGACACGCCCGGAGTCCGACCATTACAAAAGTAACTTATCTTTCACTAACATTACGCTAACCGCCGTCAAGCTCAACGGTGACTGGTGACGTCATCCATCGGAAATAGTTAAATTATTGAGAAACGGAACAACTTAGGACATTGGGTTTTATCTCGCTGAAGGGCTGTCACAAACACGCAGAGCCGAGAACAATGACTTAGTTAAATTTTAATTAAGAAGGACAGCTGACGTCTTTAACTGTAAACTGTTTCAACGTTTAAATTGAAAAGTGGCATAATTTTAAGACGAGACAAAATGTTTGATGTGTCCAATTTAAAGTTAAGATTCTGAGGACTGACAATGACATTTCCGTAGTACCCTACATAATAATAATGTGTTACTTTATATACCGAAACCGGATGTTAGAAAACGTATTGAAGACTAGCGGCCGCCCGCAGTATCACCCGCGTGGTTCCCGTTCCCGTGGGAATATCGGGATAAAAAGTATTCTGTGTTAATCCAGGTTAGAAACTATCTTTATGCCGAATTTTATCCAAATCCATCCATCCGTTGCAGCGTGAAGAAGCAACAAATATATACACATACACACAAATTTTTGCATTTATAATATAAGTGTGATAGTGTGATTATTCTTGTAGCACTTGCAACATTAAATAAAATCTCAAATTTACTAAATTTATCGCGAACAAGGAAACGTTGTACTCGTAAAACATATTATCAACAAATTTTGAATGAAATGGTACGCACATAATTTAAAAAAATTACAACAGCATATTGCAAATTTGGAGACGCTTGACGGAAAATCAAAGCATCAGTTTTTTTACATTTTCTCAAACTTGTGTTTAGTCGAATACTAATATGAATTAATGGTGGATAATGTAACCGTTAAGAGTTTTCGAACTCTATTATGTACGTATTTATAAATTAGTGTTGGAAAATTAAACAAAACAGTGTTATATCACTTTTCAAATTCTCTCAAGAAGTCCGCGTGAGGCCCACATCCAAACCCCACTTCTTTACTGAAACACTCAAGGAATTGGGGGGTAAATCATTTACCACAACTCATTACTATTTCATTCATCACCATCATCATTTATTTTATTTATTTATTTATTTATTGAAATGATCACCATCATAAAAAACATCATTGATTTCTTAAATAGAACATTATTAAAATAGTTTTCAGCTTGATTTCAATACAATCAAAGGTGAAGACTACATGCAATTACATAAATAAAATTTACAGAAATTTATATAGAATAAAATGAGAATTAAAATTAAGATTACATAATTATGAAAAATTTAAATTTAAATGAACATTGTGAAAAATGATTAATATTACTATGTCAAATCATCACAATACACATTACAGGAGATCATCATATTTTAAGAAAGGAAATAATGTTCATGTATGGTAAGAAAAATTACTTTGACACTAGTTAAATTTCTAACCGCACGAAGCCATCAAATAAGAAAAAAAATTGAGGCAACCGACCACAATCGTTCTGTAACCACGGTTTCTAAGTGCTGAGTGCAAGTTCTATTCACTATTCGATTAAATAAAACGAGAATTTGTATAGCAGAATTGTAATTCACCTCGTATGTCACCAGGAGGCGCTGTTTCAATTCCATTAAAATTCTCGTTTTTGTTAGCGCGATTCAATGGTGAAAACTCACGAACTCTATGAAGGGTTCAAAATGCCAGAATGTAAAATTAACGTGAGTAAATCTGTAGAAAGCGTTTTATTCTAATGGGATTTCATTATTTAGTCAAACTAAAGTTATTTCGTTTTATTTCGTTATTAGGAGAATAAGAAGATAAAAAAACATTTATTTTTACACAGGCAAGAGACAATAGGAAGTAGATGAAGTTAACAAAAAACAAAAAGACATTAATAAAAAACAAAAACAACATTGTGGAGTAATTGTTTTTTTTATTTAAGCTTGATCAAAAGATTGAAATGAAAATTCTGAATTAGAAAAAGCACGGAAAGGCTATCTATATTGACTGAACTCGTTGCCATAGCCTTTTTTGGCTAATTTGACCGCCTCATCCTCCAAACAAGACAGTTCTGTAGTGTACTATAATTTACTGACTGACTAGTAGGTTATTTTTTTGTAATAAAAGTCTTCTGTTTTTCTGTGTTACAAGATATTTCTACAAGACAAATATTATGGTTGCTACAGGGAAAAACTGATGAAATCAATAAAAACAACTCATTATTTCGCGATAAAACTGAAGAGGTTATAAATACAGTGTTTCGAAGCTCACAAAAAGTTGGAAAAACTGCCGTTATTGGACCATCTTGTATAATCTTAAAAGTACTGTTTAATGGTAATGGGTTATTATTAAAATCCAAGTAACTACATTATAGGTAAAAATATGTGGCATAAATAATTATTTTTTCGTTTTGGTAGAAACATTAAGTACAAATTATTGGCATTTGATAAAGCCTGGTGGGTTTTACGGACCTCCTCATATGCTATCTTTATATATAAGTCTTCTGTGTATATAAATACAAATAGTTTATTATAAAAAAGTTGAAATACAATTGGTATACATACAACAAATATTTAGTATTAATTAGTATTAGATAGTATTAGTTTTTTTTAGTATTTAGTATGTATACTATACCTACAGGCGTCTTATTTTCACTGCTATTACAACTACTATTACATTGCAGTATAATAATGCTTTAAGAGTCATGGTCAATATGGTCCAGCCTGATTTTACTTCCAAGTAAATAAGGTTATTTTAAGAACTTTTATAAACGTAATTTAAATTGCGTAACTCCAATATTTCCGCTGAAATAACAATTCACAATCTTGAATTAACATATTTTTTATGAAGATAACGGAAACCAACCAGTAACAGAATTTGTAATTAACCTAATTCTACGACAATTTACCGAAATAGGATGATTTGACGTAAGCCTCAGTTGATCCGTGACTGTAGACCGTGACCCCAGTAAAAAGTCCGCTTAGAGAGAATGGAGCCATTAATAAAATGTTGGGAGAACTATCTCCGATCACGGACGGCCGGACAAATGAGGTAGCTTCCTGCCCTTTTATTTACAAGTAGGTACAATTGGGTTTTAAAAGCTGGAATTAGTTAGTTACATCCTGCATCTGTCCCTTCAAATACTTATATAAAGCTTTAAATTAAAAAGTTATTAACTTTACTTCAATATTCTCAATTTATCTATTGTTTGACATATTGTTAATATCAAACTAGTTTTTGTCCGCTGAGCAAAAAGTATAAAGTTTGTCTGTATTGCAAAATATAAAGTACCTACATCAACATTAATTTAATAAGTTGGTATTTTTTTAGTTTATATCTTTATTTAAAGTATGTAGCAGCCCAACCTAACGAGATGTTAAAATTTTAATTTAGATTTTTTGATTGGTTTGAGACTTTATTATTGGTAGTAGCCCTCACTGTCCCACTGCTGCGCAAAGGCCTCCCTCCATTTTTTCCACCCATTGCGGTCTTTAGCTAATTAATTTAAATTTTGGTTAAATTCATCCAGTTCGTCATTTATTCCTTCCGGTTAGAGAATTTGCACAGTGAAAATGGGCAAAACTTCACGAATGATATCAAAAATTAAAAAAGTAAAAAAAAAGATTAAACCTTTTTTAAATGTATATTTATACGCACCGCTAAAGAATAAATTATCATGTCCGTCAGGTAAGCATCTGAACACATTCTCACATTAAACCATTTATTTTTCTATGCATGTTATTCGATAGCAAAACAAATTTAGTCAGATTTGGAAAAGATCTATCTATGACAAAAGCGAAGTATCGTATTTCGACGACTGTCCTCAACAAACATTGGTGCCGCAAGGAAACAGCTAACGAAGTTCGAAACTTGCTTCCCTGGTCGTAATAGGCCATTTTATTCGCTGTCTAAACAAGGACAAGGAAAGGTTACCGATAACCACACAACGCTCCAAAGGAATCAAATATTTAACGTAATGACGCGTTACTACACCCCATGAGGAGAAACACCGGTAAAATTAATAAATCCGAGTATTTCAGCTTTCAGTTAGAGTGAACTTTGAGAGTGCTCTGAATATTAAATTCGCGATCCAGAACAAAATTAATTTATACGGACCTAACAACCTCAGTTCCATGGGAATTTTCTATTTCAAAATTCTTCCCGCGTTGGTTTCGAATCACGACCGATGGATATTTCTAATACTGAAAGGACTCCTCGATCTTAATACCACGTACACTTTGTTCGAGTAAATTAAATAAAGAAACGAGCTTTTAACTGAAAGAAATCTTTCCTACATCTGTATTTCAGCGGTGCCCGTAGGAAACTTTTCTTTCTCTCTTTTCTTTAAGTCTTTGTGAACCCATTTTTCATTGACAATGTGAGAGTTTAAAACAGCAGTGGGGCTGGTTTTGAGGGATTATTGTTGCATATTTTTGTAGCACGTAAATTCCTTTTTTATATTAATGTCTGTATTAATTTATACTTCTTTACTAATATTATAAAGAAGAAAGCTTTGTATTTTTGTATGTATGTTTGCAACGAATTAACTTAAAAACTACTGGACCGATTTAAAAAATTCTTTTACCATTAGAAAGCTACATTAGCGCTGAGTAACATAGGCTATATTTAAAAAAATAAAAGTAGACCCGTGCGAAGTCGGGGCTGGCCGCTAGTATGTATATATTAATGTGTCGGCACTTTCTGTATTGGTTTACATACAATAAGCACAAAACAAAAAACAACATAAAAAAAGGAATAAACCATGCCACACCGTTATAAAATTTTATGATAAGTGTTTTGTAAAATAAAGATATTACTTTACTTGAGATAATTTAAGTTTGTCAGTATATAACTAAAGAGTTAAATAGCACTGTACTTACCTTTGTACCTCTTAGGTTTTAAATTACATATTACCCTATAATATATATAATTAGAACTGAAAGTTGTTACTCATGGCAAAAGATGTCCTTACCTATGAAATTGACGTTTTTTTCTCACTTATTAATTAATAGGTGTATTACTTCTAAAAGTCAATACCGGTTGTTATATTATAATGCACCTTTAATTAGGACTATGTTACTTAGGCTTTAGTAATAACAATGATTATTCATTTTGTGTCTTTATCACCCAATTTTTTTTTTAAATTGACTTCTTTTTTTTTTGCGGAATTGACCTTTTGTTTCATTGTAGCTTTGAAGGGACTTGATTTTTTTTTAATGTCTGCTATATTTAGCTAGTGAAACAAATACACTACTCATCAATTTTTATAGTGTTAACATAAATAGATGCTAAGAAAAGTAAAAAAACGTTAGTATGAAAAATAGAATTTTATAAAAAATCTTCATACAAAACGTCAATTTCATAGGTAAGGACCTAATATATAAAGTATACGAACATTAAGTTCGGCAATCTATGTTTGATTAAAATTTCGACAATAAATCGTTCGGAGCTTGCATTTGACAGGCCATTATAGTAAAAATTCGACGCATCTCCTGATCCATGGCGAGGGTAATTTAACCTAGCACGAGAAAATTGTTATTTACTCCTATAACCTTTTATATATTGTGCGAAAATCCAATAATGTTTCACTATATTGTCGGGTGTCCGAAATAGGATGTTTTTTTTTAATTTTAATAATTAAATAGGATACATAAACTGTAAATTTACAACGCCTGAAAAAACACATTGAACAAAACTAAGATGTATTTATTAACACGCACAGACACAGATTAATTTATTTATGAAGATAAAAAACTACATCACTTTTGGTAGCGAATACAGTAGGTGACAAAGCTTCACAACGATATGTAGA
This sequence comes from Eudonia mercurella, assembly GCA_963082485.1. NCBI lineage: Eukaryota > Metazoa > Arthropoda > Insecta > Lepidoptera > Crambidae > Eudonia > Eudonia mercurella. The sequence goes on from OY720029.1 coordinate 14,682,711, forward strand.
AAAATAATCTTTCGTGTTATCATAAACAAGCCCAAAAGTGTAAGTAGCCCTTAAACCAACTTAGGTGACGGTTTTACTCCGTCGTCACATAAAGTGGCTTTGTGGTAACATAAAATTCGCGACAACGGGCATTAAGTCGTTTTATCAGGTTTTTATTCCTTTACATAAGGTGTTTTTACTTTATTCACTGAGTAATCATCATCATCGTCATCGGCCTTTATAATTCTAAGGCCCACAAAAGCAATAGCGCATAATTCACACGTCAGCTTATTTTTATGTCCCCACTGCTGGGGCACAAGCCTAAATAAACCACCACGCGGGCCCAGTGCGGAGTGGTGGTTGTTAACGACTGCTAATGCCGCCGGGACCAACGGCTTTATATGCCTTACGAAGCACGGAGGAGCTCGAGATAATAAGTTTTTCGTCACCGATGACCGGCTTTGCGAAGGTTGCTTAACCTTAGAAATCGCAGATATGGTTCGTTGATCACTGCGGCATCGAGCTCCTCTAATTTAGTCAGTTACAACCAAACAAAATGGTTTAACAAAAAGTCGGAATAAAAAATAGAATAAAAAGAAAATTTTATTTTAATGGCGTCCCAAATTGTATTTTGAAAAGCAGATTTATCATTGATTCATTGCGTAACACAATAAAAGTGAATTAATGGAATCAGGCGATACCTTACGAAAATCAATAGTTCAAAAAAATGTAATTGAAAAGATATTCCGCTAACTCACTCGTTTATCCAGCTCGGATGCAGCACGCTTGCACCGCCCTCCCGTCCGCAAATGTATGCACATGCGGAAGAAACAATGGATGCAAGCGAACATGCACACCAACACCGAACCCTACACGTGTTTCGCCCCTCCACAGGGCATCCTCAGGAGCTGTTGGAGCTAGCCAGTTTTTGTTAGTAAACTAGCTAGTCGATAGCGAGTGAGTTAGCGGAATTAGCACTACATATTTTTTCAATTACATTTTTTTGTACAATAAAAGTGATTAGCATAACTTTAAACGCGCTGCTAATTTGAATAATTTCCATCGCGGAACGATCAACATCGAAGGATATCTCGTGATGCGGGAAACCCGTGTCAAGCTGTCACGCTTCAAACCGTATAAATATAAATAGATTTGTGTTACAGATATTACGTAGCAAGTTTATGCTTCACACTATATAGGTACGTACTAAAGATTGGACATAATCCTAAAATACAAGACAATAACTCAATAATGTTTACAACAAATAAATATGTAAAAAGGTTTTATTTTACATAAAAAAAACGAGCTGGCCTTAAAGTAGTCGCATATGATGTGTAACATTTGACATCTCACCTTAGTAATAAGCAATTTTAACATTATATTATTTAAAAAATGGGTCAGGTATTATACGTACATCATTTTATAACTATAAAATAAATGTAGTAAATACTCATTAGAAGACATTTGATATATCAAAATGACCTTTGATAGTCAAATGACACAATATGTCACAATGATAATAGTATGTCATGTTCATAATATCAATTTTAAATTTACAAAATGGCGCGCGCCCGCGCGCTTCCCCGACTTCCTGTTACACTGTTACACATACTTCCGTCCCATTTCACGAAATCACTCCCACAAATTGCTTATATAGAAAGCGAGCGGAAAAATGTCACACATCAAAAAGTACGTATGAGCTTGTAATACATGTAATACTATCGGGCATCGCAACTAGAATTAGTGAAGAGAGGAATACGTGTTGTTCTCAATTAAAAGGAAAACCCTAATGTACCTTTACATACATTTAGTATTTGTAATGTAGGGTGTAGCATCAATGTTCGACAGAAAGTATTTATTTTTTTATTTATTTATTTATTTACACACAAACTTACAACTATCATTACAGGTTTTTTTTACCCCCAATACGATAGATAAATTAGTGATGGCCATTCATTAAAAATAGGAGTCAGCAACAGATGCTCGTATTCAATTTTACTATTGAATACAGACCTCCTCCTCCTGCTTTTTAGCTGTCATCCCATAAAATTTCAATGAAAAACTTTTCAAAGTCAAAGCATTTATTTGACGTTGCACAATTTGGCTTAGGTTCCAAACTTAATCTATTGGGTACTTAATACTATTGCTACGACGAATAGGACCTCGCTCAGCATAAAATGTTGCAGCTTTACGAAATTGCAACGCTGATTTTCAGAGGAGCCTGTGATTTGTATGTGTGTCTACTAAAAGAAAATATATATATATCATTGTAGGTACATAAAAAATAATGTTTTTTTTTAATAATGTGATTATACAATTTCATTTATATATTTTAGGACTTCCCCTTCACAGATACAAGATCAGCCAATATAATCGCGAAACCGTTGCTTCCCTAAGGAAGTAAACTTAATACCGTTTAATTAAACACAAAATGGCGAATGGAGCATTAAGCAGTGTGATGCTCGCAGCGAAATCGGACCGGCCGGCTCCTTACTTACAATGCCGACTTAATTTATACCTTTTTCACACTTTCTATTAATAAAATTATTTTAATAAGAACACCGGTTGGTATATTATTAATTTTTGATAACTTTCGTCTCGATGGCACCTTTACTAAGGCGTCGTAACAGTATGTTTTACCTAAATTATGGCTAAAGATGTTTTGATAACAGTATTTGAGGTTATCTTTCATATACCTATGTTCGTTAACGAAGATGGCATAGTCGTTTCATGACTAAACCCTATATAAAAAATATAGATGTAAAAAAATCGTTTAAAAGCTGACGGTTAGAAACTAGGAAATTTAGAAAGACACGCTATACTAAAACTATTCTAAAAAGTTTGTTTGCTACTTCTAGTTAGTTTTGCACCACATTTCAAATCCCGCAGGCTGATTACCGATCTTTAAGTGACAGTTGCAATCGCAACAATTTGCAATTTATCGCTACCAAAACGCATATTTAGTATTACAGAACGAAGAACGCTACGATAGCGCCACAAGCGAGATTGACGAACTAAAAGTGCATGATAGCGCTCCAAAATAAACCGACCGATTGTAGCAACAGCAACTATTAGCACTGCAGACGCGTTGCCATTTAATAATAAGTAATATCAAAGGTAAACTAAAAACACATTTCCTCAACAACCTGTAGATGTCTCAACAAACACTCACACACAGATGTTTTTTGTTCACAGGCTGGAGCAGATGCGATTGCTCGCTGCAAGAAATTTGTTGCAGCCTATTCATTTATTTATTGTAGTACCTACTGATGTCGTCATAGGAATATAATGTCAAATTTTATGTTGAGTTCTAGCATTCCGGACAAACCTCAGTAGTTTTTGGTCTGCTATGATGCAAAAGTATTGTATGTTTTAGTAAAAATAAATTTTAAAAAAAATGTGCAGTTAGCAACTGGTTGCTTTTTTTCAATAATAAGCTTGCGGACCTTTATATAGCAAAGACAACTAAAGCATACTAATAATCACTATCTATAGGTATATAAAGGTAGTATTTTTATACGGTACAGCAACGGAATATCGATAAATAATTAATACATTATGTTTAACTTATGCAAAATTAATGGTAAATCTAACTTAATTATAATTGTAAATTGATCAAATAAAATTAAACAAAAAACAATAACAGGTATGTAATAACACATATTAACTCAATATAATGCGTTTGAGAGGCTTTAAAAATAACTTTCACCCAACCATTTTTGTAATCAAGAACCGTTGAGCACTACAAGTTGCTCGAAAAGCGGCTGGCATGTCGAAAACGAAACACAAAGACAATCTCAAAGGTGCTTCTCCAAGCCCCTCTTTTGATCCTTTTCATAATAATATTTTAGATGCAAAGGGTCTTATACCGTTGGCTTATGTAATGGGGATACATTACGTTATTCGATCATCAATCTTGGATCGCGGAGGTGGATTGGCCTGCGACGCGACATATGCCATTATGTCACCTAGTGCCGCTCCAGACGTGGATCAAATATGGCTTCGGTGACACCTCCCTGCTAATAGCTCTTTGGCAGCCGAAGTAGCATGACTCATATGTTGGCTCGTGTCAACATTTATTTACTGGGGAAATGAGTAATGTGAAAATGGACTTTATGAACACTCTGTTGTGTTATTTATTATAATGGGAACCATTACGCTAGTTACAACGACAACGTAGCGGATTTGTGAAAAGTAAATGAGAATAACATGGCGACATATACAATTTTGTTGTTTTATCTAACGTGTAAGTTCACCATTCTCCTAGTTGTTTGGAATATTGAAATCGATAAATAACAACGCGAAAATAAATATCTGTTTTATTTTTAAATCTTACATTTTAACAGCCTTACTATTGTACAAAAAAGAATCTTGGAAAGTTATTCCGTGTTTTGTCTCTTTTACTCTAATCTGAAATAAAGTTTACATGACAGGAACAAAACACGGGATATCCATTCCAAACTTATTCTTTGTTTATTTGTAAAGGTCCAAATTTAAATTTCTACAGTGTTGCAATAAACTGGTTATCTGTTTATCTACCTGCCTCTCTATTACCCCTATTTTAATCAATATTACAAAATTTTCCAAAACTCCTTAATGAAGAAGAAGCACGACAATGTCTTCCCATTTAGTCCCGAAAGTCTTTAATCATGAATGCATCAGTAGGGCGAGGTAGCAGCTGGAACCGCCGGAACCCTTCCTATCCCAATAAGTTTTAAAGTACCAAATGAGCAGGTAACTCGAATCGAGTCGCGAGGGATCGAGGGCCGGTAATTGACAGTGGTTGTATCAGCGCTGCAAACTTTTTATGACGTCATAAACGCGAGATGAAATTATATCCTAACGACCCAATAAACCGGAAAAACTCCTCGCAGCTACCCGTTATAACGCGAACGGAAAGGTGGGTATTTGCCTGCAGTAGCTTTGTTTATGTTATCACCTATTAGACATTACCTGCCTTTTCATAAGATCAAGATGCGCAACCAACTTACCGACCTTGCTTTTCTTATATATTTATGTACAAAATAAGGATATTCTTATTTTTTTATGAAAAATTTGAACATTTAGTAGTCGTGCCGATTTTTTTTCTTACTTATATATATATAATTAATTCTCGTACGTTTGGTATATAGGTACCTAGCTGTTTTAATAAAAGTTACTTAATCAGAATTAATTTTAAAAAAGCTATGTTACCATAGACCTAGAACTGGCCGTCATCATCAGTTTAAAGTAACTTAGTTAATCATAAACCTACAGCAAAGTCTCTCTTCGTGGTACTCTTTTTTACTTATTTTTATGAAATTAAATACAAGTGTCTCTAATTGAATAATATTTAATTAATTAATAAACTTTAACTTAAATTATTCACAAAGGAGGTGCTACTTTGACTGTACCAACTCGTATTAAATCAGAATCATTGTATAACGAAACGTAGCCTCAGAACTGTTATAGCTTCATCTAATTAAATTCAATTTTATAATCCTTCACATTTCATCTGAACCCCAATTTATATATTAAAGGGGTTGATAATACTTTGAATCCAATTTAGTTACCTCCAGTAAATCTGGTCAACGTCGCCAACAGTTGGCACAATCGGAATCGTACTCGCCGAATCTCCAATTAGCATTTAATTTAGTTTTTATCCCTCATTTCATTTCGATGCTGAATAACACGACCCTCGTCACGGAGGGCTTTCACTGGAAAATAACGGGGCTTTGTTTATTTTCTTTATCTTTTTCCGGGCGGGATGCAGCCAGCGAAGCAACAATTACTCGCGGTAAATTTGAACGCGGTCCTTGTAACAACAGCGCGTTATCTGCGCACATCCACCCGCCCGAGCGCAGCGACGCACTGGCGTACTTATATTGATATAAGTTAATGGTTAAATCTTTTTGCGACTTGATTGGGTGTACAGTTTTGGTGAATTCACATTCCATTACAAATTAAATGTGTTTTTTTTTAAGTTTTCTTACCGATGTCCATGAGGACAGAAAAACGTAAAGAAAATAGTATAAAATTCATTTTTCCGGGTGGAATGCAGCCAGCGAAGCAACGGTAAACTTAAACGAGATCCTGGCAGTGCGTTATTTATTAATTTAATTATTTAATAAGGTTAGCTTGCAGCCAAAAACATAAAAGTACGCAACAAATCATTACCTTTTGAAATGACATTATTGTTATCTGCTTACATCCACCCACCCGGGCGTAGCGACTCACTGGTGCTGGATAAATCGACAACAGGTTAAATCTTTTTGCGGCTTGATTGGGTGCAGTTTTATTGTTTCAATTTCCATTACGAATGAAATAATTAACGTGATTGAATGTAAACTTTTCATGCCCGTCTTCGCCAACGCATCTATTTCAAGTTTTATGTAACCTTAATCTTGATCACCTAAAACCTAAGATTCGCCAGTGAAAAAGAAAAAGGGAAATTAGTCCTTTATCCTATGCCTATGCTTTTTTAAGTACCAGTAAGGTTTTTACCAAAGCGGCCTTGTGTCACGCCTCACAACCCAACCCTCACCAACTTTTACAAAACATCTCGTTCCGTTCACACCTTACCCCTTTGTTGGAACAGGGGAAACCACACGACTTTCAAGAACTCATCAGTGTGTGCACAGCTCGTACCGCCATTGTAGAGTATTGAAACAATCTACGTATCTCTATACGGCCGAGCACAAACGGCATCCGCGGTGCATCCGACCCGCCGCGTCGCCGCCTGACGCCACGACGCCAACTTCGCCGGAGTTAGTCAACTCTTTAAATGAGGACCGTCTTGCTTCACTACGATAGGGATGTCAATCGCTTTATTTGGAGTTGCTAGTCTAGCCACTGTACATTTGTGCGTCCCGAATAATGACATTACTTACTTCCACAGGTCATGCCTGTCAAACTTATACGGAACATCTCGTCTCTTGTGTCGTCAAATGTTAGAGGACTCCTGTGCCCCTTTGGTAGTACATGGGTAAATTTATATTTTGAGAACATATCATTGTATGCACAAGCACAGCCCAAATCGAGAATGTATCCTTTCCTTTCCCGGACTACACGTGCTGGTCTTAGGAACCACCATCATACTGTACAGACAATCGGTACTCGTACCAAAAAATTTGGCAAGTCGTTCCTCTGTAAGACCATTCAGCTTTGGAATTATTTGCCGGCGCATGTGTTTCCCAGCTCCTATAGCCCCGGGTCTTTTAAGCGGGGCGTGAAACGGCATTTATGCAGGCCGTCATGAATGGGTGCGCTTGTTATCGTGCTTGTTCCACGGTGAGGAGCGCTCTCATTATTTTGGACTGCATCGGCTGCTTACCATCAGGCAGGATGTGGACGTGACAATAATAAAAAAAAAATTGAGTATTGAATCTGCGCATCTCTATACGGGCGAGCACAAACGGCATCCGCGGTGCATCTCACCCCCGTCACAACGCTAACTTCGCCGAAGTCCAAAGTATAAATGAGGACCGTCTTGTTTTACTATTGTAGAGTTGTCAATCGCTGTATATAGAGTTCTTGAGTTCAAACGTCGTGAAAGACGCCTTCCAGTGGAGCCACGGTCTTTAAAAGGCTGACAAGAACTGGATAAGTATGGCCACGGATCGTGTTTAGTGGCGTGCACTTGGAAAGGCCTATGTCCGTCCATATATCCAGAAGTAGACTAATATAGACTGATGAATGAAGACGAGTGAAGACGTTAATAGCTGAGTACGTCTTTTTAAGTAGCAGCCTTTCAGCCAGAAAGTGACTACGGCCGATTTAACTCGGCCGACACGTCGGGTATCATTTCAATGAACATTTAGATATACTAGTGATCGCCCAGTGGTCGAAATTCAACCGTAATTTTATTAAGGCTGCACGGACTATTCTATTCTATTCTATAAAATAACATTTTGCAATCCTTCTTTATATAAACTATAAGTGTGCGACATTTCATACTCCTCCGTCCGCGCAATTTTCGTAAAAAGAAGTTCAAAATTTTTGCTTCACGTATTAATATAGACTAGTGGTCGCCCAGTGGCCGAAATTCGACCGTAATTTTATTAAGGCTGCACGGATTGTATCCTAAGCAATGAAAATTTTAAAAAGATAGAATTTGAGTTTGGATTGGCATTGAAGATGTCGGCCGCATTAAACACAAACAATACCTACGTGTGTGTCAAATACATGGTAGTGTGTGTAATGTTGTTTTTGTTGATTTAATGTATTTTTTATGTATAATTTAAAAAAATTAATAACATTCGGATGACCTTCTCTATATATACTATAAGTGTGCGAAATTTCATACTCCTCCGTCCGCGCAATTTTCGTAAAAACGGGTACAAAGTTTTTGCTTCACGTATTAGTAGCCGAGTGGTAAAGCGCTAGTAAGCGCTAGTAATGCGCTAGCAACCCGCATTCGGCAAGCGTGGTGATTAAGTCATTACCCATCAATTGTAGTGATGACTTGATTTCAATGATGAGCTTTTGCCCAGCAGTGTGACAGTTTAAGCTATTTACTACTTAGCCATATTAGTGAACACAGACGGTATCCGCAGTGCATCCGAGTTCCGACCCGTCGCGCCGCCGGCCGCCGCCTGTCGCCCGCTAACTTCGCAAGAGTTAGTCAACTCTTTTAATGAGAAACGTCTTACTTTACCACCGTAGGGCTGCCGATTGCCATATGGAGTTGCTAGCCATTTGTTCGTCGCGTAAGTAAACCAAGTCACACAAGGTACCATCTGCATCAGGTCGTAACGCCAGATCAGGACGCGTCAAAGCGCATTCTTCATCTGCGACTCACAAGACTAGTGTCTCAGAGAGTTGCTCCGTGGACAGGACGTACAACCCACTTCCTATTCTCCAGATAGGTGACCGCGAGTTGCCAAGTGCGCTCACTTCTCGTTTTGACTTAGTATGTGCCGTAATTCGCACATGCACTACGACTAAGCATTATTGTTAACATAAATAGTAATGTAATAAGCATTAAGGCCGCTTCTTATTATAATGATCATGGAGTAAATTTATACCATGTCAACCAATCATCTTATTGGTTTCAATTGACCTCTACAACCCTCAACATTTATAGTGTTATAGAATGTATATTTCCTGAGGCAGCCCTAAAGTGGCAGCGTCAGCTTCGTATTTACCCGTTGATGCTTTAACACTCCGAACTCGGAACGCCTAGCCGTATCAAATCAACTTTCCCCACACTTTTACAATGCCGCTCCATGCTCGTAATATCTTACATTTGCACGGAACGCCCATTTATAAGTGTAATAGCATAAATCAATTCTTAACCGTGGAAAGCGACTCAGCATGAATACGAAATCGTAAACGACAGATTTATTAAAATTCATGGTGGCAATACAATTCAGTTACCACAAAAAATGTTGTCGTTTGACAGATCGTAATATAAACTGTGGCAGTATCCAGGACTGTGTGCGTTAGAATCGTGAGATATAGCAAAGGTAACTACATATTTGGATACATAAGAAGACTTAGAAACCGTCAGGAAAGCGAAAATGTAAGACGATTAGTTAGATAGATCCTACATCACATACGAGTTTACCTACCGCTAGTAAGGCATGAAACAGTCTGGACCCGTCCTAACTATTTCTGTCGCCAATTAGCCGTTTCCTACGATGCCTATATTGAGCTTATGTTAATTGTTATTATTTTTTATTATTTTTGTTACATGTTGTATGTTTAATTGTTATGTGATTCCAATAAATGTCTTTTCTTCATCTTCTTTCTGGGTTCCGGTTAGAGAGAATAAAAATCTGAAAGAAAAGAAAGATCTGATAAAATAGCTGAATATAAGGACATAGCCTATATATAGGCCACTATCAAATTAGCCCACTAACAAATCATAGTGTTGTAACCGACAATAAGCTGCGACGGCAGCATATCACCAAACGAGTTATTAACTATTTGGCAATTAAATTGAATTTTTTTTTAAACATCAAACAAACAGTGTAAAAGCTAGACGTCTAGCATCAACTGGCTATGTCGCAGTTGTGGAATAAAACAATGTGAATAATAATTCTGATGTTCGACTATTTCGTGGACGTGGATTTTTATGTGGATATATGTATATTATTCAACACATTCGAAAATCAGCTCTGTCATGATCCGAATCAAACAAAATACCATTAAGAGATATCAGTATTAACATTTGCCATGAACTTTTATTTGATTATTACTTAATTGCTTAATGGCTGCTCCATGAGCAGTCGCTGGCACTAGCTAATTACAAATATAGGTAAATCACTACATAGTATAAAACAAAGTCGCTTTCTCTGTCCCTATGTCCCTTTGTGTGCTTAGATCTTTAAAACTACGCAACGGATTTTGATGCGGTTTTTTTAAATAGATAGAGTGATTCAAGAGGAAGGTTTATATGTATAATACATGCATATAGTAGAACAACACTGATAATATCAGCATTGCAACCGTGCGAAGCCGGGGGCGGGTCGCTAGTAATATAATAAAATATTGTATGTACAATAAAAAATTGTAAGTTTAGATTTAGCTACAATTTATGTTTTAATCCATGTATAAATTTGTGGCTATGGCAGTATAACAGGGTTTGTGGGTTTCCTGCAAACACTGAGCCATAGACCTTTTTGTCAATGTTTTTTAGCAAATAAATATACTTATTATTATTATTATTATTATAATTCCAACGCCAACATCGTCATAGAAAATAAATGTTTACCCTAAATAACCCCAGGTAAGCAGCATTAAAATGCGGCCGCCAGTTTTTCGGAGCGAAATTAAAGCCACAATTAATTGGTAACAGACCACCAATCAGATTAAAATATTTTATCGTCACGAAAAGCAATTTACAGTGTTCGCCACAGCACAATGCGCGTCAGAAACAGCTTGGATCCGCAATATCTGGTGGAGGTGGGCTGGCTGGGCTGCGCATTTCCCCTCCAATGTAACTCCGACACTGCATTTTTTGTTCGAGGAATTTATTTTCCGTCGACAACTTTTAGATTTACTTGCGTTTGTGTGACGTCATAATGTTATTGTGCAGTTTGTGCTCGCCGACTCGATTACAGTTTTTGCTGAAGCGTCGGTTTTAGTTTAAGTTTAACTTATTTTTTGTTTTTGTATGTACGTGAACTTATGAATTGTTATTTTGATTAACTATGCTTACCTATTTGTTACTTTAACTGTATTTTAGAAGCAAATAAACGGCGCTATTTATTATTATAGTAATTTATTCATTATTAACGATACTATTATTATCATTAGACAACATTCTGATCCCAAGGTAAGTAGCTAAAGCCCTCATTTTATGGAAATCAGAGACAACGGCGGTAACACAACCACCAAGACCTGACACAATATCGAAAAATTCGTTTTCAACATTGACCTGACCGGTAATCGAACCCGAGACTTCAGAGTTAGCGCTGCCCAAAGTCCGGCGTGCAAGCCACTCAGCTACGGAGGTCGTTAATATTTCAAGTTCGTTACTAATAATAAAGAACACACTAATTTTAATAAAACTAACGTCACCAATGTAAACAAAGTCATATTCGCATCAAACAAACCCTAGTCTGCTAATTACAAATATACATTGCCATTGGAGTAAGTTGCAGATACATACAAAAAAGAATCTTAGACAAAAGCACAAAAGATTCTATAGTCAGAGGTCCCGATGTTCAGTCACTAACATAAATGTTTAGAAATTGCACAAATCGACAACAAAATATGCACGTCAGAAAAGTATTCAAACAATTTCTGTCGATTGCATCTGAAGTGCAAACATACTCGTAATATGATGACAACTTGTCCATTTCGGTAACATATTTATGCTCGCGATTGAAAAATAAGGGGTGGTCCAAAATTCGCTTGATTGTATAAAATTGCTTTATTTTTTCACACAATATACGTACAATATATTATAGCGGGAACAGGTCGCGGCTATACCGTTTTAACCCTAACATTACGAATGACAGGGTTGAAGGGTTGGTGACAGCGTGATTGATCGTTGACTTTGAGGTCAAAATTAGATTATTAATACTCGTTTCTTCATCGGGGACGTTTCGATAATATCGATTTCCAAAGATTATAGGATAAAAAAGTATGATAAGGTTTTGTTATCGTACACCACGGAAACACTTTGAAGCAAGAAAACACAAGAGAGTGGCGCTTACAATCCATTGCAGTCTTTCACAAATGAACAAGAAATATTTAAAATAACCAGTGAAGCAGTCAATGGTCGTCAGAGTATAAAACGTCCCACTGCTGGGAAATGCGGCTTGAGTCACAAACCCGAGCTTTGCATAGACAATCTGGAACACCACTTGCTCAACCTGGGACACTTAGGATAGGTAAAGGGCTGAGAGATTGATCACTCTGCAACTGCGATATTTCGTTTATGATGCACACAATTAATTCAAAAATTAAATGAAGTAATAACACTAAAGCTTCTGTGACTAAAGTATATATTCTATCATGCTTCCATAATACGATTATATGTTAGGTACTTCTAAAGATTATGCAAAAAAGGAAACCCTACTTAGTTTTTACGTTATCAATAAACGGTTTAGAGACGCACTGAAAAGCTCTCTTACAAAGAGTGGTCCGACGCTGACGACAATTTCTGATTTGACAGTTTCACTTCACATCATTAATTATACAGAAATAAAAATTAATCAATAAATGTGTGCAACATGCAAGGAATACGGTAATAACTGAAAACATTATAAAACATCCCACCGCACACGAAATCCTGGAGCTTCACAATGACACATAAAGCCGATCACAAATAAACGAGAAAAGGCATAGATGGGAAGGATTTATCGCCGTTTTTATATCCTAATACAACTTTCTCCAACTTTTGTTGCAAATTGGTATCTTAAAACGGCTATAAAGTAAGGGTTTTGTACAATCTACGGTCTCGATCTGTGCCTTTCTAGAGTTAAAGAGGTTACTAACGGAACTACTAAACGGTTAGCGCACTTGAAAGGTCGTCCGATTTGCATCTGCCGCTTATAAATTGATTCGTTTGCAGACAAGATTATTCTAGTCTACTTTAACCCTATTACTAAGTAAAGAGATTTTCGAACAGCACAAATAGGACCGGCGGGCGCGCAAGCGAGACTCCTATTTATCCGACTTAGATAATTCCCGCTGAACTGACGCGGGATGAGGGTAAACATCTTGACGTGATTAATAGTAATCCTCAGTAGTTTAATAGTGTAGGATTTGGTTGTTTGAATAATATTATCTGAAACGGCGGGGGTGATAATTTGGGGAGCGTGACGCGTGATGCCGAGCCACACCGCTTAGCTTTTCAGAGTCAGTCGAGCATAGTTTGTCTGTGCGCAAATTGTTCGATACTTTTGAGCAATAACGGGGTAAGGGCGATGGGCAAACAAAGCCGCAGTTTTGAGCGCTGGGAAATCCGTGTTATTAGATGTTTGCTGACAAAGGGGCGAGTGGGCACCTGCGTCGCTGCACCGGCGCCGGCGGCCATTTGCGGCTTGACAACGCCCGCCGCCCACCGCCGCCGCCGCGCCGTGTCGTGACGCGAACAAAAATATCTGTTAACCCGAAAAAGGAGGAATTGGAACGTTAACTGACTGGCCTTCGGCTGTTATTCCGTTCGCGTTTTGTTTGTGGTCACAAGGGATTTATTAGTTATACAGTGTTTTTTACCGCAGCTCAGCTACTGTGGATGCGAATGGATAAAGGCAAAACAGTGTGCTTACTTAATTTGGAACGGCAATAGTTATTAACGGAATTTTATTAAATAGCGCATGTCACTTTGCCATTATATCGGATATTGTCTTATAATAATAACATTATTATAGTGCCGTTAATACTTCTAATATTTGTGATCCTGATATTTTAATAAAACTTACTGATTAAACAGAAATAATACCGAACAAAATTGCTTAAATGTCTTGTCGTGCAATGTTAATAAAGGCTTCCAACTGCATACCTTGCCAAAGCTCAATCAAGCTAAACTAAATACATAGAAGGATGCAAAGTTGAACACAAATTGGGCTTGAAACGGCAGTGACAACTGAACACGCACATCGCGCATTAAACCCTAGAAAGTAATCTGTGGGTCTATGTAATTTGGACAAAGACAGATCGCTTCGGGCCATCAGCAATAACTCAACAGATCATTAGCACGACTTTTAAATGAAAACCACTAAGCTGGAATGATAGGAAGATTAGTGTTGTGATCGTAAGAACATTTTGTTTTTACCTTTCTATTTAACTTGATAAAGTCAGCAGCAAAAATCGCTAGACACTTTAGTACTATGTCAAACCAATTAAATAATATAACAGAATGTACACATACATAGACATGCACTTTGTTAATTTCTAATAAAGCTATTATGACATGGTATTAAAGTATTCTGATGCTGGCAGTACACTGCAGCTCTTTATGTCTATAAACCTCTTAGATTATATGGTCTAAGTAATATAAAACTGCTCTTTGATATTCTCGCTTCTTTTTTTTTCTATAAGAGCCTCTGTCTAGATATCTTAAATTAAAAAGCTTAGATAAACAAAGTACAGCACTAACGGAGCAGTAAATCTGTTTGTCTGTTCTTTTGGCGTCCATGAAATTGCGTTAGTTAGTGTAATCAATCAAGAGATCAATTGAATTAGCCACGTGGCATCCGCCTCAACGTTCCGTCCTGTAAAGCCTAGCTCACACTTGAACCTCGTGACGTAAGATAGAGAACTTAGAAAAAAGATTTTTAGGTACTGTTTTAACGTTGCTTAACCTTATTCTGATAATAAGACCGGATAAATTGTTATCAATATAAAAATATAAAAAAACATACAACCGAATTAAGAACCTCCTCCTTTTTTTGAAGTCGGTTAATAAAAGGATTAACTTTACAAAATAATCAACATCTTGACACTTACTTTAATGAGTTAAGAGACCAATAGTTAGTCGAACTGCAGACTTATTACCAAAAAAGCAACCTGTTGTTAGAGATGAGTCGTTCATGAATGAATCCTTCAATTGGACTAGTCCACTTAGCAAGTATATCTCCTTCCCTCGTTCATTCGGCTCCCAATTACTTCAGTACTTCATACTGAAGGAGAGTAAAGCGAACAGATAGATTGCGAACAGCGCGTGCGGATACGAGACAGTTGCACCGGTCGGAGTCGGAGTCTGCCCGCACCTCAGAATAATAACTAAAGTTATAGAAACCGGACTAAAATAGCAACACAAATTCATTAGTTCGCACTATTCTAACTAACGAACCTAGTTGATGTATTGGAAAGAGATCGATTGTCTTTTCTTTCGTTATTTCGAAGGTGTCACAAGATTTGTGACGTCATATTTGAGGTAATGTAGGGTAATGTGGTGACTTTGACCGGGCAAAGGACTCAAGGACTCAATTTATCCTCTGACTGATGACATAAACAATACAAAAAATAAAAACTAAGCGTCAACCATTTGTCGCACTCCAACCTCGTTTTTAGCCATAAGATAGAACGGAACTAAACATAGTTGCACGTTTTTTATTTTAACCTTCCTTCTATAGCTTTAGTTATTGTTCTGAGGCTCGCACTCAATTTGACGTAAGACGTCAAGTTCCGTTACGATATGACCTTTTTAAACTTAAACTTTTTTATTTTGCATTTTACAATGCTATTTTTATGTGATAATTTTTAAACAAGAAAATATAGGTAAGTACAACAAAAAAAAAGCAACTTGTCTCATGTCGCTCTAACGGTAATTTTATTACTCCTATCTAATCATTAAAACTACGAAACAGATTGAACTAAACAAATGAAGTGACGCGATTGAACTTAATGACAGGGTGACTCAAAGGGACTACTGAAGTACTGATCCAAGTGAACTAGATGAACTAAATGAACTAGATGAGTGATATACTTCATCTAGTCCAATTGAACTATATCATTCTTTACACTGCAGTGAAGTATTTTGCGCATGTCTATCTGTTGTTAATTAACAACAGGTTGCTTTATTTACGGACCTGTGCCCTACTATGAGCTCTTATAGCAGTATTATTGCAGTTGTGGAAAAGAGACGCGAGTATATTCGCCGCTACACGCGTCTCGCTTTCACAACTGCAGTAAAAGTAGTAAGCCTCCTGAATTACTTATTTATGTCCGTAATCACAATTGTGATTACGGACATTAATTGGTATTACGGACACAAATCGCTCAATGTAAGTAAACTATAACATACATTTTAATCGCAAATGCACTAAGCGAGCGCTCATTGGGCGATTTGTGTCCGCAATACTAATTTATCAACCGCAACTAGAGCAGTCGCGTTGCAATTAACAACTGGTTGCTTTTTTCGGTAATAAGCCTGCGGGGTTACTTCATAATTAAGTTTAACATTAACCACTGTTATAGTATGATTATTTACATATAATTTTACGCAAATATTGTTGCGAACAAATTACAATTTGAGAAAAAGAAAAAGTGCAGTTTCAAATTATAATTTGTTTGCAACAAAATTTGCGTAAAATTATATATTCTTGCCAGTTCACCCTACCCCCGAGCCTCAGCCGGGGCCGAGCGGGCGTGCCACATAAATACAAACGCAGCGCTCAGCAGGCAGCTCTCTCTTGGCGGCAGACGGTTGGACGTGACGGACGTATTGTAGCACTAAATAGGCATAGCCTCGGCTTTCTAGATTCAGATAGGTTACTTAATTGGTTCTTTTTGCTGTTATTTTTGTTAATAAATTCTTCATATTGTGAGTTGTCGGGTATTTTTAAAAAAAACTTAACCTCACCTCTGGATTGTAAAAATATAAATAATCATAAATATAGCTTGCCAAATTCTTAACAGATCTTTCAATATTTGTAAAAATATTACGATCAGATGTTGATGACGTAGTTGTCGACATTGAATAAGACTCCTTTGGCTTATATAGTAAAAAGTAGATAGTGTTGATTAATTTCGGCGAGTTGGATTGAGCCACGATAGCATAGTTGGCAGTGCACCTGACCCGACATGTCATGGGGTGCGGGTTCGAATCCCGCTCGTGGATTTTTTTTTCAGCACTTTGTTTTTTTTCCCACTGTTATAGTTTTAGTAACTACGCCTATACTAAGAAGCCCGTAAAACAATTAGTTCGTCGAAATAGATCTTCTCTTGTTTCTATTTAAAGTAAATATTTGTCATAACGTCACGATTGAGACCTAATTATATTACAATAGAGCTATTGTAATATAATTAATTCATTAATTTCTCACAGAACGTTATTAGAAATACGCTAGTAGGTGCTTACACAAATAAAATGTTTTAGGTATAAACTTTATATAAGGTCATATTTTATCAACTGCAAATATTTTGAGGATAAATTCAACAACATATATAAACTATTTTTATGAAAAAATCTTAAATTTTTATACGCTAGTTTTCAAGAAAAACGCCAAAAGACATTTCGATTAAAAAGAAAATAAAGCACTTTCGGTACTTTCAATTCAAAGGAGCCGAAACAGAGAGGCCGCATTGCCTTCACCGCTTACACGTGCACCTAGTTTCATTCAAAAAGCCGACAGAGAGGCCACTCTTCAAAATATTAATTTTTTTGTGTCAGGAAAAGTAAAAAAAAACTATCATGATTTTTTTTTTAATGCTAGGGCCTTATTTCTCTAATATAATTAGATGTTTTGTCAAAATATTTGCAGTTGATAAGAAGTGACCTTATATAGACATAAAAGACTTTACAATGTCGCTCACCTTAATTAATTGTTGTGACATCAAGATAGCCGTTAAATGAACTTTAAGTGGGTGCTGAGTCTTAGTGATACAATCACGGCCAACTAATATATTACAGGTCTATATCTCTGCTCGGTAGCTCTTTACAGTATCAACTATGTAGAAACGGAGCATTCAATGTAATTTATTATGGCAAATTAGAGACAGTAAATTAGCTGGTTAGCAGGTTACTACTTTTGGTCTTACTAGCCTAACTTTGATGAATAGTGCGTAATTAAATAATTAGACTTTCTTTACGTGACTGCGTGGGTGACATAACTACACAACCTTTTGGTATAAAGAGCAGTAAGATAAACCTGACTGAGCCTTGTCTCGTAAAATGTCTCGTGAATGTATATTTATTTATTTTTTTCTCTTTTTCGTTACATGATTTTTTTTTCTAATAAATATCTTCAACTTCACACCGATTGGACTTCACAAACTTTCTTGTGTGAGCTTACTAAATGTACAGTCGCAAGAATAAACATAGCCAATAAATATATGTACCGTATGGGTACATATATATTTTCGTTTATTTTCAATAAGAAGCCGTCAATGAATTATCATATTATATAGCTTTAATCCTTTCGACAGACATTGTTGAATACTGTTCTATGCAGCTATTGTTGTCTTAATACCAAATGCTTCATGTAGTTATGTGACCTTTAATGTCTTACGTGACCTCTAATATAAAAACTCATGCATAATACATCCGTACCATGATCAAAAAATTGCTTGATAAACATCTTGTATCACATTTTTAACGGGTTTCATATTTTTATCCAATTAAATATGTCACTCCTACAATGCCCTTTTTACAAAATAACTCGCTCAAATATTTAATTAAAGTTTATTCTTAAATGTAATCGAGAAGACAGTAATGCCACTGCTGCGGCCACGAAACTCATTGTCAAGGTCATTACAGATTTACGCGCCGACAGAGTTCCATGATTTATATCTTTAATTCTGAAATAGGGTTTTAGGTTCTGGAAAGTCTCATTTCTTGAAATCCTGGGACTTTAGCCGAATGTTACACTCTCGAGTCCCGATACATTCAGATCGAGACTAGAGACATCTAAATTTAGAATCTTTTTTTAAAGCTTTCAACACAATAAAAACCAAAAAATGTTCTACTTGTTTTGTACATAAGCATAATAACATAACAGTCGAACCAAGAATAAACTGATGTCTATGTCCTGATTTTTAAAGATTTTTTAAAATTTGGTATATCATTTTTAGAAACCTAGGGCCTTAGAAAATGTCGAGTCGTCCCAAACTCAACATGTTTGGAACCATTATGTATGTACTTATACCATCTCTGTTAAGAAATAACAGTCTGAATCGAAAATAATATCGAAATAAATAAAGAGCGTGCGTGAGCGAGCCTCAACAAACAGAAAAAATAAATTTAATTGTTATAATGCAGAAAAATCGATACTTGAGGAAGGTATCGATTCTTCTGCATTAGGTACAGCTTTAAGTCGGTTAAAAATACAAGCAGCACTTCACTCCAAGTGCAAATCATCATCAACCTATAAGTGCCCCATTGATAAGTTCACTATTTGAACAATAGCAAATAGAGAGATCATCCCCTCTAGAAAAGTGGCAAAACGCTAGTAGAATAGAAATGGAATAGATAAATAAACGTATGGAATTGACATAAATGGATTTATTTAATTGAATAATGAATGGGAGAGGCCTATTATGTCCAGCAGTGGACTGATGGGGGCTAATTATAATGACTTTTAATTAATAAAGTCAACCAAACATCATTTATACGTATCGTTAGCTTTTGTCAATCCCATACGATAGTCATACTATTCTATTTTTATTATATTAGCGATATGCCACTTGTCTTTCAGAGAAGTCCTTTAGGAACATCCCTTCGTCGTATCTCTAAACTTTGAAGGAGCTCCCCTTGATACCAAACCGTCCTTTGTAATTCTTGGCGTCGATATTTCGAGTGACTTCGGTTCTTCGGTCATTTGGAAGGTAAAGCTAAATTAGCTTTGAAAAAGCTGAGTGTGCGGGACAGTATTTCACGCCGACCCATCGCTTACAGCTTTACAAGGCAGAGGTCAGCGGTCATATGGAATACTGTTCCCATTTTTGGGCTTGAGCGCTCCAGTACCAACTCCTCCCATTTGACCACATTCAACGCAGAGCTGCTTGAATTGTCGACGACGTGGTAACCTCGGGTCGGCTCGATCCACTGGCCCTGCAGAGAGACGTTGCGTCTCTGTATATATTCTATCGCCTTTGTCATGGGGAGTGCTCTGAGGAATTGTTCGGTTTGATCCCTGCCGCTGATTTCCTTCACTGCACTACACGCAATCGACTGTCTTTCCATCCACACCATCTTGATGGATGGCGGTCTACTACTGTGCGTTTCTCACGTAATTTTTTACCACGAACTACAGTGCTGTGGGACCAGCTCGTAGCGGCGGTATTTCCGGACCTTTACGACCTAAGGATCATCAAGAAACGAGCATATTCCTTCCTTAAAGGCCGGCAACGCATTTGCGACTCCTCTGGTCTTGCGGGTGTCCACGGGCGGCGGTGATTGCTTCCCATCAGCACCCGCCTGTTCGTTTGCCTCCTTCTATATAAACAAAAAAAGGTGTTCGGTTCAGTTCAGTTTATTGATTTGTAACTGCCATCTAATGACAACAACCGGAACTAACGAATCATAAAGCATAAAGATAGTTTATCAGACAATCACCAAAACAATCCCAGTTTTGCAGAAAGTTACAAGATCACGACTCAAACGGGCAACCCGCTATGCCAACGCGCTCCCAACTCCAACCAAGTGCCCTTTATCAAGTAAATTAATCATCGATTTCAGACACTTCAACATAATTGGGTAACATTTTGTGTCAGAAAAACTTTTTGGATTGGTCAGAAACTTGTATTTGATTGACTTTTGACTGTATCGGAGAGAAAAGAAAAAAGAAAAAGTGAGCTGAAATCGCTGAAGTGTCAAATAGTTTGGCCGTTAGGTAAAGTTGTCGAATAGGAATCGTACACAGTAGTGAGATAACTTTTCTACTTATTTTTTTCATGTCTGTTATATTTGTTCTGATATACAGAGTAACGAAAAAAGGAAACAGATAAAACCGGGCAAGTGCGACCCGGTCTCTCTCGTAGTTCGGGTTCGGGTTCGGGTTCTGTAGTTTATAATAATAACACTAACACACACACACACCCCCACACACACACATTCACACACACACACACATTCACACACACACACATACCTATACATAATTATGCTAATTGTATTCGACGTGTTTGTTATACTGTATTATCCTTATATTTGTTTTATTTGTTTAGACATAGTGCACGGAAAAACGTAAAAAAATATGTTGTACTATACAAACAATTGTACTACTTAGAAATGAGAAAATACTAAATCGCATTGAATATTAACAAAAAAAAATCCTTAAAATTCTCTTGTACCGACAGGGCATTCATAGAATATTGGCACATATAAAGACAGATTACAAAATATTTACATGACAACATTAGAAGCTAGACGCAACCAGACTCAACTTATATACACAAAATTATTAATTCGAAAATAAATTCTCCACAGCTTCTTTGAGCCATTAACTTTAACACTTTTAACAGAACTCGTAATAATAAATTATTTTCTCTTCAGGTATACCGCAATAATACTTCATTTAACAACCCCATGGTTCGTATAATATGTCGCCAATACAACGAGTTGACTCAAAACAATCATGACAGAAATATTTTTACCTCTAGTTCAAATGTCTTAAAAAAGAGCCTCAGGGCCCTATCTAATTGAACAAAATACCTAAAATAAAATAAAATTATAATATAATATTCACGGCCTTATGGCACCAATATAGCTAATATCTCAATATGTCAAACCATTAAATTATACTCATGTCAGGGATGCATGCTTTTAGGAGATAGTTTAGTGTATAAGTTTTTCAAAAAAATGTGCTTCTTTTTTTAACTGTTGCCTGTAATGTGTCCTTATACATAAATTAAACTAAATTAAATACTTTTGCTTCAGGTTCGGTTAAGTTACTAATAATATAATATGTTGGGCTAGAATTAGGTACTATTATAGTTTTGTTTCTCTTGTAAATCCTTTTAAATTGTTAAAACTTTAATTATACATATACTTTGTGGATTTAATTGTAAGTGATGAATTGTGTTTTTATTTAATTTAATTTTTCTTTTTTTCTTTTTCTATCAATATACTAGCACTATGGTCGCCTGAATCACAGGATTTTCCTAGTTCAGGCAAAAATTCAATATGTTTATCTATAAGAATTTATCTGTTTCTGTTTATATGTGTGATTTTATATGAAAAATAAATTATTACTTATATTATTACTTATATTAAAGTATTTTAATCAGGTATTAATAGTGCATGTATTTAACCTATTTACTTATTTAATATATTTAGCATGGATTTTTTTGCCTTTACGTAAACCGTCTGATACAATTTTACGGTACAAAGAAAAAAACTTTAAGTGAAATTATTTTAATTGAAGCTCCTTCAATCTAATCCAAATAATTGGCATGTAAGGAGGACCCTCAATATTTAACATATTTGTGCGTCATAATTTTATGAGCGTCAGAGATATCATAATCAAGATACAAGAGTACGATTACCAGCGCAGTCTACGAGTGAAATGGCGACACATTCTCTAACGGCAGCGGCAAAAAATAGTTTTACACACACCCAACTTTCAGTCACGACACATGGGCGGCAGAAAAGTCTCGCGAAAGCAAAAAGGAAATTTCTGTAAAAGGGTTCTTAGGACGATAATTGAGAGCCGGAAAACAAAGATTCCACTTTGTTACCTACCCGTCTCCGCAAGAAAAACTTGATAAAGCTGATTTAAAATGCGACAAGCACAATAGAAGTGATAAGACTAGTGGAAACAGAAACAAACAACTTTGTTTCATTCGATTTTAACTTGCCCGCCATTTTCGTGTCCCTCCCCTTTTTTGTTCGAATGGGCTTTGTCTTTGCACAACGAAAAGTTACAAATGACTGTTTTATTTCCACTATGGAATATTCACTGTAATTGTTTGTGAATTTGTTCTTTCATACAGAGAATATATTGTTCATTTATGAAAAACTTAAGGTCACAGGATTCATCATCTTTTCAGTCAAGAGTCATCCACTGTTGGACAAAGGCTTGCCCAAGGATTTCCACAGAGCGGGTAGTACGCTGTCCTTATCCTGTGATTTGCGGCGATCTATATCCGAAAACAAAAACCAAATAAGCGCGGAACTTTGATCGCTCTAGTGGAGAGGTGTCAAGTCTGCTAAGTCAATAACGTCTCAATAGCACACTATTGAGATGTACGTTTTGCCCACAGGCAGCCTGATTTTGACATTAGGACTATGTGTTTTTTTCAATCACGTAAAACATTATTGGTTAAGTTTTAAAAAGCAGAATCGAAGGGTAGTCGTTGCCACCTTGTTCGGTGCAACCTAGTCGCTCTCGAGAACCTTTCTACTTCAACGTCCGTCAGTTTTGTTTCGTTTTGAATTCGCCCACAATTACTGCAGTGCAGTTTTATGGAAATTTAAACGTGAATTACGCAACGTGTAACTTGTTTTACGTTCATCAGATAAATAAATAAAGCCTAGAACATACATTAAATAAACATTTATTCTTCATTTGCTCATGTTTTCGTTATAGCGACATGAAAATCTTGTCTGCACACCTTTAGAATACTAAACAATCGTAAATGTACCGAAAGAAAATAAGTTAAATATTGAGGTTTACTCTCGTAAGGTTTTTCCTATAAAACCACATGCATATTCGAGGCAGGCAGCGAGTTGATAAAAAAAAATTTTTTTGTGTTTTCTACGAGTACTTAGCATCTTGTTCTGTGTGAAAGAGGATTACACCGTATTTAAAAAAGCAGAATGTCAAAAAACCTCTGCACATTTGCCGCGAGTGGGTTATTATGCATGTGGATAAGCCTCGCTAAGGCTTTGCCCGACAACACAATTGTACTTCTAGTCTATGTTTTTGAGAGTGCATAGTTGTAAAGGGGGATTATAATATGCAGGCGACTGCTCTTGCAAATAAGCTTTGTTTAAACAACAGAGGCCGGTTGGCCTTCATATCACTTGATGGTAAGTGATGATAAGGCCAGGCGCACTTTACCCAGAATCCTCACCACTACGGAACTGGCTATAGTTAGGTATTTAGGGTGGTCCTTGTTTTTCGTCTTTTGAATTATCCCCGGGGCACTTTCTCTCTTGATTATATACCTCTAAATATGAAATAAGTATTTTTTGTTTTTTTTTTGTTAAGATTTGTAAAATTTTTAAAAAAGCATTGAAGGACAGCTTAAATGATAGTTTCATTAATGTTTCATTTTGGTTTTTTAATATAAATGTATTATAACCAATGAAGAACAAAAGCAATATTTGCTTTTGTTGGTAAAAGAGTATAGGAAAAGTATCCTAATATTAACAAGTCAAAACTTGTATCTTAAAATAAATGATTCAAATATACATAATATCTTAATTCATAACAACAATAATAATTTTGTAATATTTTTTATGTCCTGGCTATAAAAATAAAAGAATCTAAAAAATACAGATTTTGAGTTTTTATTTAAAATTCAAACTTTGGTAACGACCTCTAAATGTCATTTAAAAAAATTCAAAATAATACTGAAATACTTTCTTATGGTATATAATGAAACTAGCTGTGCCCTGCGGTTTCACCCTCGTTAATTAGCGACTGTTCCACTCCTATTAGTCATAGCGTGATGTAATATAGCCTATAGCCTTCCTCAATAAATGTACTATTCAACACAAAAAGAATTTTTCAATTCGAACCAGTAGTTCCTGAGATTAGCGCGTTCAAACAAACAAACAAACAAACAAACTCTTCTGCTTTATAATATTAGTATAGATTACGTGGTACCCCGCGAAATTAAAGAAAAAACATTTTTTTTTAGGAATAAGGACCATCCTCTATGGGTATACTTAGGTTTATAGTGTTTATCATTTTGCAGTTATTGGGGTATATCTGTTGCTTTCTAAAGTTTACGAAACTTCCAGCGAACACTTTGAATAGGTATTCCATTTCAGTATTCTCTACCGAAAGCTCTATCTATACGAACTACTAGTAAGTATTATTAAATTGAATTTTCTAAGTTTAACCGTTTCAAAGTATCTTCAACTT
The DNA here is from genome assembly GCA_963082485.1 of Eudonia mercurella. NCBI lineage: Eukaryota > Metazoa > Arthropoda > Insecta > Lepidoptera > Crambidae > Eudonia > Eudonia mercurella. The sequence goes on from OY720029.1 coordinate 14,707,607, forward strand.
ATTAACCGGGCAGATATCAGTCGTAACTCCACAGAAAAAGTATTATTCTACTTCAATAAAGTTTCAAAGATTTATCGCGAAACTTTGAGCCTAATGTACACTTTGTCCTATTTCGATATTCGTCGGGGACTTGGAAGTAACAGGATTGTTTTTTTTATTATAAAACGGAACACTGTATATACAATATATTCATGCAAAAATTCTCATAAAAATGGGTAATTTCATATAAAAAAAACTACACAATTTAATAATAGTAACTGCTAAGCAATGTCTGTGTTAATTGATGCTATAATACCTACTTACTATGGCAATGTAAGTTCTGAAATATAAAAGTCTTGAAAAAGTGATAAGTTATTTTGCCTCTGGATCTTTTTCTCTTTTTAACGAAATCCAAGCAATAAAGGACACTATTGCTGTGCAGAAACGGGTATGATCCTTACTACTGACATGAAAGCAACATTTACAAGAATACATACCACTAATAAAAAGATGAAAGAAAGAAATACGACGGGATCATGTTACGTAAGGAAAAGCTTGCACGCGTGTACAGTCAGCCCGAGAAGTCGTTTAACTTTAATTTTAAACATCAAAATAAGCGGACTAGAATAACGCGACCAAGCACAATGGTGACAAACAATTGAGAAAAACAAATAAAATTTTTCTTGTTAATAGTATTCAATAGCTTTTTGTTGTAAATTAACAACAATTCATGTTATAGCATAAAAATAGTAACGGTTGGCATTTTAAAATATTTCTTTAGTTTTTATTGGAAAGAAGTCTATTCTTTTCAGTATATGGTTTTTTTTTATTTAGTTTCAGTCTACTTAAATCTACTTAAATTTAGTTACGTAAATAATTTATCCTGAGAAAATCACATACTTACCGATTATATTTTTTATATAATTTAAGGTGATCATCGCATTCTGTTCCGTTTTATAAATACGTATTTTATACATAATCAAAAGTTTTTATTTATTTCGACAAAATTAACAGATTTTATTAATACGTTGTATTTTTGTTATTTTTCAGGCACGTGCCTACGTAAAAGTTGATCTGAAAAACTACAGGTTTTTCTTAAATATTTAGTAAAAATCTATTTTTTGGAGAATATAATTTGTACACAAATGTATTGTAGTTATAAAGGATACATTTCATTATACTAATAACATGAAGAGGTCGGTAGCGCGCGGCGCGTTAATGCCTTCTTTGTAACTAAGTTAAGCCGCCTTTTACTCGGTCGGCGCGTCGGTACTATGGTTGACCAAAAATTTGCTTTTGATTTTCCTTAAAGACACATTAAGCCATTGGTCACAGCTGCTGCTTAAATAACAAGTCATATCAAATGAATAGTATCCAATTAATTATGTTGTTGACTGTACACAGCATTGTAATACGCCTGCGGTTTTGAAGGATACCACAGCGAAAAAGGATGTAAGTATCGCAGTTTTTATTATGAGTCGATGTTATCCGCAAAACCGAGGGCCGCCTTCCAAGCCAACGGGCCTATCTTGATCAGGTGACGCAACAAAACATAAAAAGCCAAATTGTACATCTTCTTTTTTCAGTTAACAAATCCTCCTTGACGAGGGTCCACTGTTTTTTCGCGGAAAACAAAAATAAGGGAGGTATAACAGCAAATCCTGCTAGATCACGTTTTGAATCACGACTTTCTTTTATTTTGACACTAACTGCCCTTTATGTCTTTCTAATTGAAATAATATTGTCTTGGAAGAACGCGTACGTGCGTAATTATTATGCATAGGAACGATCAATTTTGCTTGTCGTTAAATACGTTCACAATGTCAGTATAAATTACGTATAGACAAGTATTGAAAAAAAATGGCCTTTCAACATATACATACTCGTAGCTATGTCATCACTTTTGCATATACCAATTTGGTACATGGAAAAGTGATGTTCCTGGGTTTTAATGTGTATGTGTGATTGTACCAAATAAAGATTTTTTCCATTTCTATTTGTTTTGTATGAGTGTAGAAAATTTTTAATGGATTTTGAACCCGGATATAGACATTTTCTCGACCATAGGATGCAAAAAAGCAGGCTCACTTTTGCGACGAGTTCGAGACGGGGGGCGGCAACAACGTCCTGCAGGCCATCGCCGACAGGGGGGACTGTCCGCTTGTCGAGTGTGTCAAGTGCCAACATGTGCCAACATGTGCTAAATCACGTACACAAAACTAAAAATGATTTATTAAGTTTTAACATAGGTTGAGTCTTTTTTGTTACTAACATACAAAAGGACCTCTAAAAGTTGTCTGAGAAATAAACATTTTTATTTTTACTTTTATTTTATAGATAGCCAGAAGATGCAAGTTTAAATACTGCTCGTGGAATTGTGTCCAACGCTTTTAGAATTACAATTTGGTCGCAATAAAATTTAGTTAAATTTATTTAGATTTAAATAACAAAGCGCTACTTTCGTTAGTGCCTCTAAGCACAAACTCCTCATGTACTTATTATTTAAGCGGAAAGGAAAACCCAAAAGTGGGACATTTATAGGCTGATAACATAAGTTATATTCATTTTGGAATGTCACATTAAGTAAATATTCACTATTGAAATATGACAATTTGTAACACTACAAATAATACTTAGTTCGTATAGAGTTCCAAATCGTGTTACTCATTTAACACCATTTAACACTAATAATCACGCAAAGTTTTTGTGCCAGCGTACTAATTCACTTTTTTATTTCAATTTATTTAGTAATTTTAATAGTCTGCTAGAAATACAATCAACAGATGGGAATGACAACAAAGATAATTTTATAACAGGGTGACTTTTAGAGTAGACGTGGTAAGACGATAAATCGTAAAAAAATGTATAATTAACCTCATTGTAAATTAAAAATCTGGAAATATCTAATTGAGCATATTTCGTTTTTAATAAAATCGGTTGTTCTGGAGCTTTTTGGGGGAGGACTTTGTCCAGCAGTTGACGTCTATTGGGTGAGATGATGATAATGATAATGATAAAAAAATTGGGTACGCCTCGGTAAAATAATTCTACTTGATGTTGATTGGAAATTAAGGTAGATTTTTTTTACATCGTTTAACAACTTTGTTGGACCCAAGCTTACAAGCAAATATGTAATTACTATTATAGCATTTTGCCAAAAACTTTGCGGTTGATATAAGAAATTTAAATAGTAGAACTCGGATTCAACTCCGAACAGAGCGAAATCGACGCCTCATTTACTATAACGTAAAAGCTTTTAAACAAATATTTAAAATAAAATTAAAACGTATTTACAACACAAAGAGCACACAACTCAAAATGAGCATACAAAGTTCAAAACGATGTTAAGTAGTGTTTAATTCATTTAAAAGCGAAGGGTCATCCGTGTCACAAAATAAGTGGGCCCAGAAAGTGAGCTTTTTTTTTTATACTTAGCACGGCAAATGTCTCTATTTCACCTAATGTTAAGTGAATATGGAATCCACATGCGACGACAACTGGTGCAGCGTGAAAACAGCGCAGCATCAGTTACCCTCACCCGGCCTACAAGGTGCCTCTTCACGCTTCGTTTGAAGGACCCCATAAGGAAGGAAGCTTAATACATACCGCACTCGAGCAACTCACTAGACCTCTTGCAAGGACACGGATCTCGGAACAGCTCGGAACAGTCCAAGCGCAGCTGTTGCAGAAAATAAAGAGACTGCAGAAGGTAAGCTTCATACTAACGCGCTCGAGCATCGAGCGACGCACACATAGACCATCTCACGGACCCGGTTCTCGGAACAGCTCGGAACAGTCCGAGCGCAGTTTTTGCGAGATTGTGTCCGTGTCCATGAGTGGTAGTAGTAGGCTCTCCTTATTTTGTGGCTGTTACGAGATTTTATTTTTTTATACTTATGGGTAAGTACAGTGTCTTGATCTCACCTGATGTTAAGTGATGATAACGCTATTTGGTGGAAGCGCACCCGGAATCCTCAACTAGTGAGACACTGGCTACCTTATCTCTAGCTGCCGGAATACAACAATGCTACAAACATTGATGTTATGGCGACATATTTAGATAAGATGGTGGTAGCTAGCCAGGCGGACAAACAAGTTCTACCACCAACCAAACCGAGTACACAAACATGTAGCCCCCGCTGGGAATCGAGCCCGGGACCTCTGGTAAACCGGTGGTCTTAACCACTAGACCACAAAGATGGTTGAAATTTCGATTCTGTGACCGTGACAGGTGACAAACACACAAAGACATGTGTGCGTTGCTCGAGCGCGTTTGTACGAAGCTCAACTTCTGCAGCGTCCTTATTTTGTGACCGTGTTAACAGGCAACGGAGGTGTAATTAGCAGGTGAGAGGAAAGGGCGCGACCACGGCCTGATGGCCCGTTGTGGTCAGCGGCGCCCTTCCCCGCACCTGCGGCACCCTACACTAATTCAACTTGGTACTTTAACTAATTGAAGTGGAGCGGTAGCTACAAAAACACATTTAATAAGTATTTTTATTATTTTAATTTTTGCATTCACGTAATGCTAATAATTATGTAAATTCTACAAGAAAAAATCAACCTTTGTTTAAAAAAAAATCAAAAATTAAAAATATTTTATTTTTAGTACCATTCATATTTATGTACTGGAAACATTGAAATGAAACAACTTTTATGGATCTACTCGCGTTTATTTTATACATTAGTTTTAAGTACCATGCCCGAGCTTTGCTCGGTATTTTTTTAAGGATAAAACGACGTTTTCTTAAAATGAAACCTAGCTAGATCGATTTATCCTCCCCGAAACCCCCTCCCTGCATACTTACTTACTTACTAAATTTCATGGAAATCGTTGGAGCCGTTTCCGAGGTCCGTGGTCACAGGGAGACAGAGCTGTTGGTCGTTTCATAAATAGTTGTTAGCTTGTATATACCCTCTGTTTTATTTAATCTAATATAATCTTTTAATTTAATATGGAAACATTGTTGAAACCATTTATAAGTACTTAAAAATACTGTAACAGATGACTTCTGAATGAGGAGGTTTAAATCTCTCCTAAGCTCCTTAATAGGAATCCTAGGAATAACAACTCGGCCGAAATGTCGGGTACTTAAAAAGCCACGCCTAGGGTTTTTATACTTAAGAGTTTGCGATAATACCACGTTAAACATTTTAAGTCATTTTGAAAAAAGACAAAGTGTTGAAAAAATTCCACGAGCGGGTTCGAACCCGTGCCCCATGACATGCCGGGTCAGGTGCACTATTGGTAGTGTAGTATAGTTGGCTATGCTTTCGTGGCTCAATCCAACTCGCCGAAATTAATCAACACTATCTACTCTTACTCTGTAAGCCAAAGGAGCCCTATCTCGCTTATGGAAATTTTCAACACTTTATCTTTTTTCAAATTGTAATTTGTTCGCAACAATATTTGCGTAAAATTATATGTGAATTACCTTTTTAAGTCATGTTTTTATTCATCATAATCATCATAATCAGCTCATTTTATGCCCCCACTGCTGGGACACGAGCCTTTCCTATGGATGGATAGGGAGAACAGGTCATAAACCACCACCACCACCACCAAGCGGGCCCATTGCGGATTGGTGGTTGTTTACGACTGCTAATGCGACCGGGACCAACTTTACGTGCCTTCCAAAGCACGGAAGAGCTCGAGATGATAAATATTTGGTCACCCATCTGGTGACCGGCCTTAGCGAAAGTTGCTTAACCTTAGCAGTCGCAGACCGGTTGCGTTAACCACTGCGCCATCGAGTTCCTCATGATTTTTCCTCATAGTTTTTATTCAACATAAAAGAAATGCGTAAGGCCAAGCATTTCGTTCATGGCCTACTTAAGGCCGAGGATACACAACAACCATTGTTTCACGTTTTAAGCATGAATTTTGGCTGTAGCAACGAAGCTTAGACTTAGAATATTTGATTTAATGAAGCACCCGACGCTGATTTCGGCTCCGGCGATTAGGCTACTTTATACGCTCGGATGTTTTGCCCTCACGTGGCTAATGTAACCTATTTTGGCGGCAACAGTACGTGCACAGGGAACGCACGTAAGGGCACAGTTTACGTAGGTATATTGTATGTTTGCGGACGGTTCTCGCCTCCGTTCCACCGTATATGGACGTTGCTATGAATAATGCGGCACCAATAAGGACGATTTACAGACTAAAGACTCCCGGATGGAACTAAGAAGGTTCAATATTGGTAGTTTTGAAATGTCTTTTTAGCATAATGTAAATATTTGCCTCCGCGTCGATAAGGATTGTTTGTAAAGCGTAAGATAGTTTTTTATGGATTCTGTCTGATATAAACTAATAGGTAGCAAATTTGTAAAGGGTATATACCATATCTACATAGATAGTTTGCTCGGTAGGGCTTCGTAGTGGCGCCAGTGTTCGACAAGAACACATCGATACAGAAACAGGGGCCAGCAACTGATTATTGCCATAAGTTGACTAAAAGTTAATCATCTCGAGCTCCTCCGTGCTTCGGAAGGCACGTAAAGCCGTTGGTCCCGGCTGCATTAGCAGTCGTTAACAACCACCAATCCGCCCTGGGCCTGCGTGGTGGTTTAAGGCCCGTTCTCCCTATCCATCCATAGGGAAGGCTCGTGCCCCAGCAGTCGGGACATAAAAGTGAGCTGATGATGATGAGGAACTGATTATTGACTTTAGCAACATTTAAATACAGACCATTTGCTTCGCGGTCATTCAGTTAAATTTCAATGAAATTGAATATTATTTTTTGGCGATGCAAACTAAAACCGACCCATAGGTCCTGGGTGCGATTCCCAGCTGGGGGTACATTGTTGTGTACTTGGTTTGTTTGGTGGTAGGGCTTGTTTGTCCACCTTGCTTTATACCACCATCTAATCTAAATATGCCGTTATTGTTAAGCATTGTTGTGTTCCGGCAGCTAGTGATAAGATAGCCAGTGCCTCAGTAGTTGAGGATTCCAGGTGAAGTGCGCTTCCACCTTCGGCCGTATCATCACTTAACATCAGGTGAGATAAAGAGTAAGCGCTTAATCGTAGCGAATTAAAAAAAATTGGATGGATCTAAAGCTTGATGATATTGTCGGACTCCTTTGGGAGGCCCATTGGAGTGGCCCAGTGGAGGCACGACGCTACCAACTTGCTACCTCGATAAATCAGCCAATTCCAATTGCTTATGGTGGGTTGCGTTATTAGGAAGACAGACTTATTGCATTATGTGAGGAGCATCCTCAATAAGACTACTCCTTAGGAAAGCCATAGACGTACAAAGTAGCAACATAACTACGGTATTTTTTATAGAAAATTATTACATTTGGTATGTACATTCACATTATATACAAAGCTATGAAAAAAACAATAATCATTGAAAGAAAACAACAAAATTTTCTTGTATTAAAAGTTAAGGATCCTTAATACGGTTCATTCTTCGTAATGAAGTCAAGTCAATTTCGTCAGCAAAATGTAGAGATCTCAAAATTCATTTCAATTCTACATGAATCAAATATAACAGACACGTAATATGAACTCAATGCCCTTAATTAATGACTTTATAATAAAACGTCAAAGGGGCTTTACCTATAAATGACTTTCGCTCACGAAATCTCCTTTGACAACGGTTGCCTTCCCTTCAGTGACGAAATTAACATTAAATGTCTTCAACAAGATATTACATCTGCTTATGTATATTTATAACTAGCTGACCGGCGGACTTCGTACCGCTTTGACAGTTTCCATCATTGAGTTAAATATATCAATGGTTTCCATGACAACAAAACAAACAAATCATTTTGTATTGGAAAATTAAATTGTCGTTTTTAGTATTTTATTCAATATTATTGAATATTGTTATCGTACACTCATTGTATTGTACCCTGTAAAAGTTGTGAATAAAAATGTATTACCTAATTATTATAAAATGTATTATTTATTTTAATATAGCCTATGTTACTCAGCGCTAATGTAGCATTCTAATGGTGAAAGAATTTTTTAAATTGGTCCAGTAGTTTCTGAGTTTATTTGTTCCAACATACATACATACAAAAATACAAAGGTTTCTTCTTTATAATATTAGTATATCTGTATTAAACATCTCTTACTACTTTCCAATTATTAGCAAATATTAAATGACTTCGGCAATCAAAGTTTTCAACCAGAATTTTCAAACAATAGTCGTTAACCAGCTGGGCTCAGAGGTTCCCATATGATATCTAGAGATTGTTAAATCGATGGTCCCGGATCACCTTAGCGAGTAATGTGCTAGGGTTTTATGTATGTATGCCCCCTTTCTCCCGAATCCCCGCCAAGCCTACAAGGCCTGGGTGGGGAGGCGGGAGCTGGGAAAAACCCCCACATAACCACCATGAGTTTTGCACAAATGAAGCTTGGTGGGTTTTAACTTGAGAATTTACTGACGAAAGTTGATCCTCGAAAAGCAAAAGGGTTCCTCAAGCCGTGTGATCGAAACACCGTCAGAGGGTTTTATAGGGAATGGCATCACGCAAACGTTTCCGTTCTCTACTAGATTATCCTAGGGGTTTGGATCGGATAAGGAAATTTACACTCGAACGCACAAACCGCTATCAATTAAAATTTAGCCAAAGAATGTCTCGATTGCGTTAACGTGCCTGAAGGACTAATAAAAGTAGCACTAAGATCCCAGTACCCAGTTGACGAGCTGACACTACATAACACTAAGTTCCTAAACGCAATGACCCAGCCAGCGATCATTTATTAAAGCGACGTGCGGTGGTAATTTCATTACAGAGACAATGTACTGCTTAAGCCTGCTTAGTACATAACAGGCATCGCGAGCAAGGATTACACAGCGGAGGCGTGAGCTCGCAGGAATACCTTAGTAGGTTACTCGGCATTGTCAGTGGCAAATCAACGTTTACTTAAAGTATTAACAAAAACAGACGAAAATTGTTACGGAAATAGACTACAATTATTATTAATGATGTTATAAACGCCTCTGTGGTGTAGGAGTTGGACCGTTAGACCACCGGTCTAAGACCTAAAACCTTGGGGGTTAAAGTTACTCGCGTCCGTAGATTTACTTTTGAGACCCTACACGTGACCCCTGGGTGGTGCTAAATGAGTGACACAGAGTGGTAGAGCCACGCTGGGTTGCAGCACGAAATGGGCCGGCTAGCCTGGCATAATACCTACCACCCTCTCACAGAATATCGGCGTAAAACAATGGCACTCGTTGCTGTTGTGTTTCGTCTGGTGAGTGAAAGTACTGGAGGCCCATCTCTCACCCCTCCCCCCTCCAAATTCCTACTTCCTCTTCAAGATCCAACTCCTTCCTCAAGGCCGGCAACGCATCTGCGATTACTTTAGTTTTGGTGTCCATGGGCGTCGGCTATTACTATCCATCAGTTGACCCAACTGCTCGTTTGCCTCATTTTAATATTTAAAAAAAACCTAGACGTCCCGGGTTAGATTCCAAGCGGATGGCAATTTTTTCTACTTGGTTTGGTTGGGGGTGTGCTTGTTATAATAAGTTTGCCTGGCTAGCCACCACCATTTTAGTACTAGTTGTTGCGTTCCAACGGCTAGAGATAAGATATAGTCAGATCCTCAGTAGTTAGGGATACCAGGTGTCCACCTTCGGTCTTATCATCACTGTCATCAGGTGACATGAAGGCCCCGTAGAAAATAGAATGCACTTAGTAGTGAAACAGTACACAGTAATCGTTACTAACATTTGGAAAACGGACAAAGTGTTGAAAAATTTTCACGAGAAGGATTCGAACCCGCACCCCATGTTAGATATGTTAGTGCACTTGATCCGGTAATCTCGCTCGTGGAAAAAAAAATTCAACACTGCCTTTTTTCACATTGTGATTTGTTCGCAACAATATTTGTGTAAAATTATATGTATGTATATATATAATCATTGGAAAAACAGTTTAAAAACTATACTGCAACCACCAACCTACTGTGACACCCGCCATGAACTCCGAATATCCATCATTACATCAATGTTAGTAGCATTGTTGTGTTCAGACATCTAAAACTAAAATAGTCCGTTCCCAGAGGACTCCAGGTGAAGTGCAATGAAGACAAAGTGCTCATCCGTATGTAATAAAATACTGTTTCTAGTGAAATAGTATCTAGTAGTCTTCAGTAACTTTTACAAAACAATGTAAAAACTACACTGCAACTCCGTCCGCTTTGTCTCCCAGCGAAATACTTCTCAAGACACGTGACACGTGCGCGTGTGAACCATACGCGATATTTAAAAAAGCAAGTTCACTCCTCTAGTGATAAGAAAGTTGCGATTCGGTGCCCATCCATCCATCATAACATCAATATAAGTAGTATGTTTGTATTCAAATATATAAAAAGTAGGATAGACAGTTCCCTAGAAGGCAAAATGCTCAGCCGTATGTCATGAAAATCACTTTGAACTGAAATAGTACACATATTGTTTTCTAAAGTTTACGCGAACACTACACATTGAAATGAAACAACTTTTACTGATCTACTCGCGTTTATTGGTTCAAAACGTCAGGATAACCATTAATTAAAAGTAATGTGTAAAATAAATGCGAGTAGATCCGTAAAATTTGTTTCATTTCAATGAAATAGTACACAGTAGTCGTTAGTAACTATTTCAAAACAATGTAAAAACTATACTGCAACCACGTCCGCTATGTCTCTCAAGAAATACGAGTACTTCTCACTTCTCAAGACACGTGACGCGAGCGCCTGTGACTTTCTCGCAATATAATATAATATAATAAATGCCGGCAACGCATCTGCGATTCCTCTGGTCTTGCGGGTGTCCATGGGCGGCGGTGATTGCTTCCCATCAGGTGACCCGCCTGCTCGTTTGCCTCCTTCCAATATTAAAAAAAAAATGTTATTCTATTCTATTTTGTTCAATATTTAGTAGCTAGCAAGTCGTCGCAAAGCTCTCATCCCTGGTGATTATTAAGTTGCGAGTCGGCCCCCAGGCCGCTACCACCACCCGCTATAAACTCCGAATATCCATCATAACATCAATATTAGTAGCATTTTTGTGTTAAGACATGTAAAAATAAGATACCTAATCAGTTCCCTAGAAGTACCTAAGGATTTCAGATGAGGCAAAGTGCGATGAAGGCAAATCACTATCTGTATGTATATAATATAATGCACTCTGAACTGAAATGATACACAGTAGTCGTCAGTAGCTTGCAAACAAAGTCAAAACTATACTACAACCACGTCCGCTTTGTCTCTCAAGAAATACTTCTAAAGACACGTGCGCGTGTGACTCACACGCATTATTTAGGGTGCTCGCAAGTCGTCGCAAAGTTCTCACCCCGGGTGATAAGAAAGTTGCGACTCGGCCCCGCGCCGCTGCCACCCGCGATAAACTCCGAATATCCATCATACTTAATTACCTTACTCTTTTAACAGTTTAGAAGCCCGAGAGTGAGAATTAACGGGCGCTTGTCACGTCCGTCGCTTGTTTCAACGTTTCCCAACATCCAGATAAATCTTTGGTTGGTACTTTCTTTCGAGTTTTGGTGACAACGAGAAATTATTTTTGCGTAGCGAGCGACACGCGTTGAACGATCGCCTCGGTGCAAAGTTTTTAACTGATTATTAAGTGGGAAAGGGTTTTTATTTTCGAATAGCCATTATGGTAACCCCGGTACGATATTCCTGCAAAAACTTCGGAAACTTTTCCTTTTTAAAATGGTTTTTACCAACGTTACTTACTACTTAGTTATCATAATTTGTAAAAAGACGATTCAAAAGTGGAGTCTAGCTGTGCATCCAGCTTGACCTACAAGCCTTGTGGTCTCAACCCGGTTCGATTCCCAGTAGGAGTACATTTACATGACACTTCTCTAGAAACTCAGCAAGGGAATTTCTTTTCTTCCTTACAACGTCAAAATATTGGAAAATGTCATAGAAGAACACTTTCCTTAAACACGCAGAATAGGACAGCCAAAACATGTAAAAAACAAAACTAAAAAAATATATATCAGTAAATGATATGCAGGATGTTTGGTAATAGATGTATATTCCCGAAACACAGCCATGCAACCAAGTATAAAGAACACTGTGATAACATGCAAAATCATATTTACGTAGATTAACTTTTCCATAAAAAATTAATTTCATTTTTTTATCCTGCAATATTTCGGCTTCTTTTTATATTTGACTATGAGGTTGACGACCAAGAACAACGTATCAGCGACACAATACAATCTCGGCAATGTGGTGCTTTTCAGTAATGTTCATAATTTTCCAGGGTTCTATGAACGGTACCCTATATGCCATATTCGGGATTATACAGGTATTACCAAACACTATACATCAATATTGCTAAATCACAGCCCGAACGTGCAACTCTACGCCATTGAGCTCCCAGCTTCAAATACCCATTGCCAAGTAAATTAATCATCAATTATAGACACTTGAACTTTAGTTAAGTTGCTTTACGAGTACATGCCAGAACGTAACCTGACGCGTTAGTCGTCGCTCTAACGAGTTCCTTGACGCTGCTACAAGTTATTGCAATTTACCACGACGAAGAAACTTTATATACGAAAACAATAGACTGGAGGAAACGTCGGAGTCAGTTGGAAGGGACTCCGTTTGGCAGAGAATAAACACGCCTGTGTTTTGGTGGCGTTGAAGTCGACCAGGGTAGCATTACCCCAGTCGGAGATAGCTTCTAGGGCCGTGTTTAAACGCTCAACCATGGTTTCTCGACAAAACCGAACCTCATCCCCCTTGGCCTTTGCATTAGAAAAATATCGGTCCACAATTGTGCTATCGTCTGCGTACCCCAGAATTCCGGGTAACAACAGATCGTTTATGTGGAGCAAGTATAGGGTTGCAGACAGAACAGACCCCTGAGGAACTCCGGCATCAATAGCCTGTAGATCAGACATGCAACCGTCTAAGACTACACGTATCGATCCTCCCTTCAGAAAGTCCGAAATCTAATTGCAGAGGTCAAGCGGGATCCTATGCGACGGAAGCTTGTTTATAAGGCTAACGTGCCAAACCCTGTCAAAGGCCTTGCCGTGTCAAGAGACACGGCAAGAGCCTCACCGTGTTTCTCAATAGCCTTACTCCATAGATGCGTGACATATACAAGAAGATCTCCCGTAAACCGCCCTCGGCGAAAACCAAATTGGCGGTTACTTAAGAGATCATTGTCTTCAAGGTATGCCAGGAGTCGGTTGTTAAGTACACGCTCCACAGTCTTACATAGTATGGAGGTGACTGATATTGGTCTGTAGTTGGCAGGGTCGTCTTTACTACCTTTTTTTGGAACAGATTGTAAGTTCGCAAGCAGCTTCGTTATAGGCTTTTTTCATATGGTGAATGTTTGGAGCCTTGCGTGAGCGAGCATCAACCCAAGAAGTGAACGAGGACTGTTTATGGGCCTCATCACGGGCACAGTCGTTGTTATACCATGGGCGAGCTCTGATGCCCGTAGGAACGTCAGGAAATGGTATAAAATATTCTGATTCTATTCTGACGAATGTCTCCACTTATGGCATCGGCGCTGCTCGTTGGGTCATTTGTAGAAAAGCACGTTAGCCGCCAAGGATAGGATGCGAAGAAATGACGCATATTATCCCAATCTGCTGACTTGTATCTCCACACCCGTCTTATACCACTCGGGCCATGATGAGGGTGGTGAATATGTGAATACAACTTTCACCAGATAGTGCCGGCCAGCGGTGCACCGTGCTTCGGATCTCGCTAGCCTCCTGAACCAGCCACTCGGTGTGGCAGAAATGAGCAGGCTTAGTACGGCTTTCAGAAACGCTGCTACTGTTCAGACCTATTCTCCCCAATTTGGCAACTCCACACATCGCACCGGAACATGGCCTTAGCCATTATGGCGGTGCGTTTTTTTGGAGGGTGGTAACAAGCCACGGCTGAAGCCAACCACCAGTAAATTTGCTGCCCATTTGGCACCACCCAGGGGTCACCTGTCGGGTCTCAAGGGTAAACCGACGGAGGTGGGCAACTTTAACCCCCAAAAACCTTATCTGAGCTATATACGAGCATGTACGTTATATTGCATCGTTGTATCTAATATCTTCTCTTGTTTGTTCATAAAGATACAATTGTCTAATTAGAATATTGGATTATGTTTACGTGCAATTAGATCAATCGTATGGAAGAAACAAAGTTTAATATCCGTAGAGATAGAGGATAAACATACCTACATGGCGTGAAATTTTTTAATTACAATGTTGGTACCTACCTACCTAATTACAACATTAGTAGCTATTAGAGGACTCCTCATGAAGAGGGAAACCGTGTGACCTTCTGCCTTATCATCACTTCTCAAGAGAAAAATTAAAAACAAATGCTTTCTAATATGCTTGCAGCCTTAAAGTTAACTTTGTATCAAACCAAGACCCGATATTTTAAGTTTACGATCCTACACGTTTTGATGTAATTCAAGAAAGTTGGCTTACAATCTTCGGCTTCGGTCATCGGTCGTTTAATGAGGGGACGTTAATCACAAGTGGTTAATTCTACGCAGGTAATCCGGCCCTCGCAAGAAGGATTACACGTCACTGTGCCTACTTAACGAGACTGACGCACGTACTAAATTGACCGAACACTTTTTAAATTAGGCATGTTCAGCGCCAAATAATGTAAATCAAATCTCTTAGAGAAAAAACTTTTATTAATATTAACATTAACCACCAATTCCGAATCGCTCAAAGAGATAATGTTACAAATGACATTCATCGCTTATCCAATCCATAGATGGCAGATATCAATAACGAGCCGAATTGATGGGTTCAATTTCCTTAAAAAGTTATCATAGTATAATAATTTACGCAGCAATTGAACCTTTTATGAGCCGGTTCGTTAATCACGTGCGGTTGATTCGATTCAGGTGATCCGGCCGCCGGGCGCCGGACACAAGATAAATGACACGTCACAACTTATCGACCGCTGTAGATACCTAAATTACCGTTTAATATTTGCACTGGGACCGCGGTTGACCCTTACGTGGAGTTGTAGCCTCACTTGTACGGAACAATTAGGTTGTTGGTCCATATTGTTGTTGTTGCCCAGCATAATTATAACTACGCATAACAACCAGAAGCAAGTGGCTGGCTGGCTGACTGACTGACTGGCTTGCTAGCTTACTGGCTGGCCTGATTGGATGTTGAATGTTGTTGGACTGAACGGCTGGCTGAGCCGGCTGGCTGGCTGAGCTGGCTGGCTTGCAGTAGGTCAGCTGGCTTGCCGGCTGGCTGGCGGCCTGGCTGTGTGGCCGGCTATCTGGCTGACTGGCTATCTAGCTTTCTGGCTGCCTGGCTGGTTGGTTGGCGGGCTGACCGGCTAGTAAGCTGGCTTTTTGGCTGGCTGGCTTGAATGGCTGGCTGGCCTTTGAAGTGAGGCTACCATTTTCACAAAGCAGTTTTGCTTCCATATTTTACTCGTTCAACATAAATCTGAAGCTACAGCAAGTGAACAGATACCGCGAAATGAGTTTACGTTACAACTCCTTTACCAAAAAAGATAACTATTTGAGAGTAGACTACGAATCAACGCCAAGCAGAGGTAAACTAAGAAGTAGTTTCAGTGCAACCAAAAGTGAGCAAACTTTAAAGCTCCAGCCTCCGTAAGTAGAACCACAAACCGAAAAGTTCACCTCCTGATTTTCAAAAACACTGAAAGCCGAAAAGTTTTTGAGTAAGTCTTCGGTCGGATATCTACTTATTTACCATGATTTAAAAAGTAGCAAAGCATTGTTTCCTCATGCCTGGTGTATATTAATATTCAATTATATAATCAATTTTTAAAAAATAGGCATAGCGTTATAACTTTTCACAGGTCATGAACCTTACGTTCCAAGACTGATAAAAATGCCTAACTATCTCTAGAAAGTCTTGCTTGAAGAAATCTAATTTTAGTCTAAGTCTAGGCTACCTACGCAATGCTAATGTGAACAATTTACATAACAAATATGGCTATTAGTCTGTTTATTGTTGGTCTTAAATTATTTGTTTAACAAATATGCGTTTCTAAAATCAGAATAATATACGTTAGATAAATACTTTATTTTGTTAATCAGTGTCGCCATTATGTTAGGTACCACGAAGGTTGTTAGCAATTATTAAGAATTTCCCTTTGTCGGTCTGAAAGTATCAAAATACGAATCGAATTAATGAAAAATTCCAATATTATATAAAAAAGAGCAAAGCGTTTTTTTTTATATTCAAACGAAAAGTCCTCGGTGACAAATTACTAAAGGAGCCAAAGAAAGAAACAGAGCGATATTAAAGCATCCGGTCATTTCGGGCCGGGATGAGTTCAACGATCCATCACGCGTAATTGCCGCAGTCCTCGGACTGTCCATCTCTTGTTATTTGATTATTACTTATTCATTTGCCTTACAATAAGTCGCCCTTCGGTAAATTAATCATGTTAAACTTGATGTGACTTCATATTGTTTAAGAACGTTAACGCGAGCGCTAGCTACACACACATTGAAATGAAACACCTTATGAGGAGACAGCCTGCTTATGAGCACAGCAAGAAACGTCATGATAAAATAATATATAAAATGGACGGGAGTAGATAAAAATAAACTGTTAGTTTGTTAGTATTTCGGGTATTAAACCGTCCCGCGCTGTAGGTATAATTAGCGGGCCACCTTACGTACGACCGTGCGTACATATGGCGCGCGAGGGTTACTGTTAGTTTGTTAGTATTTCGGGTATTAAAGAGTAACGTATATTATGTACACAAACTACGAGTACAATATAACTTTCCACCATACGTCCTACAAAAAGGGACATTTCAATTCCGTGAAGCTCCCCCGGGTGACTGAGTGACAAACATTCAAAAAATTTATCACCGGATTCTTCGCTTTCGGGTGCGATCCGTCTGTGAGCGATTTTTCTCTATGAATCAAACGGTTGATATTCTCCAATCGAACTCAAAAGGTAAATATGCAGATTTCACGGAGCAAAGTCGCGAAGTTTTGCCGAACGGAAAATCAGGATGTTGGACATCCGTCAGGCGGAGGCGAGCACACAAACTTTGAACTGTAACAGGATTCTCTAACGAATCGCTGCACCAGCTGGAGCCAGAGTCGACGGACGATAAACCACGTAACTATCTTGAACTTTCGAAAAAATTACATTCTTTTATAACTTTTACAGCTATTTGCACAATTAAACGAAACGCGAGCAAATAGATTCCACAAACAGCCTTAAGCAGTAGCTGTGGGATGAGCAAACAGCGGCAGCTCGCAGCAGCACGCTTCGCATAATCGCGGGTGTATTTGTTAAACCCTATTGGGGCGTTATCGGGTGCACGCAGCGCAGCGGTCGCTGTTAGGACTTAACGAATTATCGGGCCAGCTGTCAGTGCCACAGTGGAAGCCAATTGTGAATAATGGAGCGGTGAATTTATAATCGTGCCGGCCCGTAAAGAGCTACGGTGCCCTTGATGCCCGGCCCTAAGCACGCTATATTAGCGCCATTGTTTGAACGGCTTAACAATATAATTTGCATTCACAGTAAAGTGTCCGGCATAGAAATAGAGGAGCGTTGAGCACCGGCCCTCACTGGCCTCCCTCCCCTAACTCTATTGTGTAATCACGTCGTTGCTAAGCAGGGGAGTCCGGTTTCCGGCCGTACCGATATTTAGCAAACAATATTGACATTGTCTTTGACATAGAAGTGACCGCGCATGGGTCATTAACGAAGTGCTGACCTTTCTAATTTTGTTTTTTTTTACATGGATAATTGTATGTTTTATTTGACCTTTTGTTGAGAGTCAATTGACCTTTTTTTTTGTATTTGCGGATACAATTGAGTTTGTCCCCAATTTACATAAAAATTGGACTTACTTGTAGTCCAAGATCCCAGTCACTCCACCCAGACTTACGTGATTTTAGGAAAGATGAAATTTTTAGGATCGGTAGTATAACATAAACTTAAAATGGAAAGGAATGGAATGGAATGGACACTCGCTAAGCTGAAAGCGGGGCCGGTTTACAAGTAGCAGGCAGGGTAACATGTCCAGTGTACCGGCCCTCACCAATATCCGTCTACGCGACAATATTTTTAAAGATATTAGGCATTCTCTTATGATTTCGACCCTAAATTCGATGTTTTTAAAAACTACTTTTAATTACCTACAACTAAGACGCAGTGACATCTGCTGTAAGTTATCAGCGGAGACTAACTTACGTCATTTTAGGAAGGCTGATTTTTACATATGTTATATATGATATTGTTATAAACAAACATATCCAGTTGCCAGACACTTCCTGTGGGCCATTATATGATTATTTTTATATTATATAATTATTTTTACTAGCTGACCCGGCGGCGGACTTCGTACCGCTCTTTAACAGTTTCCATGACAACAAAATAAACAAATCATCTTATAGTTGAAAATGTATGAAACAATGTTTATTTAATTTAATGTATTTTTTATGCATAATTTACGGAACATTTAATGAGTCTGGGAGGATGTTTGGCCCGTCAGATTTGTCTGGCTCATTGGAAAATATTCAAAATATTATACTTAATGATATATATAAAATTCAGCCGTCCTAAAATGACGTAAGTTGGCATGTTTTTTTCCACCTTTTTATACCTGCTACCTGTAAAACGGCCCTACTTTCAGCTTAGCGAGTATCCATTTCTTTCTAAGTTTATATTATACTACCGACATACCTACCTACATTATACTAATTTAATCTTTCCTAAAATCACGTAAGCCTGGGGTGACTGGGATCTCACTCTATTATTATATATTCTTTATAGCGTTAAAGCTACCAAGAGATGGTAAAATTATCTTTATTGAATTTATTTTAATGAATGTACTTAGGTATTACTCGTATTCACAGTTTATCAAAGGGGTAAAAAACAGTACGATAAACCATAAAACACATAGGAGGTCATTTCACCGGCGAGCTGTCATTTCAAATCTCGAACGCAGAATTTGATTTTTTGAAAAATAATTTAGTTCGTTTGTCTAAAATCCACAAACTAAATCCTTTTTACTATTAAACTGAAAAAAAAACCTGCTTTTAAAAAACGAATGCCGTTTCTCAAATTTCACAATATTATAAATCCCGCCGCTGCTGTTCGAAATAAAACAGGCAATGTTGCCTAGAGCGGAACTAAAATTATTCTCAAGACGTGTAAGTGCACATTCAATTACAAGCAGCCAACAAAGAGTGTAATATTTTTAAGCGGGACCAGGTGAGTCGCTTATAAACGACCAGATATGGCTGGTCACGCGCTGCTCCTCCGTTTATGCGTCTTGTGAACACTGAAGGAATCGCTGCAATTACCTTTGATGGATAGTGGGAGTTAGATGCGGCCGTAAGGGTCGCGCCATCTATATAACTTCCTTATCTACCTTCGAAGGGAACTTTATGACATCTTTAGGGGAAACGAAAAATATGGAAGACGACCTTTGATGCTGGCACGTGCCACGTAAGGCTAGTGAAGTGTCGCCGCCCAACGACTGCTTTTAGTTATGGCAGTTGGTAGATTATTTTTCTTACAAGTCCTTATTGGAGGAGGATATTGAGTGTTCGAGTGTCATGATGAATATTTACAAAGTTACCCAATATCTTTATACCCTTGGACTTAGAAAGCTGATTTTTTTCATAGATTTTCTTTTGTGATGTTTACAAGAGATAAGACGAGATTATTTGAAATTCCTAGGGATCACAGGATACGGATTTTATGTGGATGAAATCGCAGGCGGGAGCTACTATTACCTGCTACTAGTCCATTGCCGCAGGGACCCAAATTCTTCTTTCAAAAACTTCACTAAAGCAAATTAAATTTGACTCAGCTTCAAATTTAAATGACAATCAACCAACCTGTTACATACCTTTACATTTTTATTTACTTAGCGACATGCTTATTTCACTTTCGCCGCCTCAGAGGGCAATGAATATACAATGAAAATGGTTTAGTATCTTATTTTGTTATTCTTTATTTGTTTCCACCTTTACGTTTATGCAAAAAATTTCACAATCTGGAATGTTTCGCATGTTCAACTAATCAGCTGATCTGCATGTCCAGAATGAAATAATACTGTCAGATGTCTCCGAAAGTAACAAATCCGGCCAAAGCCTTTTTGAACCAATCATTTGTAACAAATAGCATGCCTTTGAGTGACCCAGACATAAAACTGAAACACTTTTTACGAGCTTGACTCACCTTTGGAGCGTCTTTTACAGGGTACGATAAAAATAATTGATGGTATACAAGTTACAAATTAATTTTAAGCCTACCAACAACTCCGGTCCTTACAGTTTGCTTGTAAAGTGACAATTTTGGTTGCTTCAAATACTCTTAGTTTCCATATTTAAAAAGAACATAAATGGCTTTCTATCTTGAAGTCTTCGTTTCAAGATAAAACATCACCTGCCTATTGTACTACCATCTCTGGTAGGTACATTCAGTAGGTATCAAAGTTACTTTGTCAAGTAAGTAATAGCGTACAAATTGTGGCTGAGAAATAAAACAAATCACTCGACATTGGCTCTTTCATATATTCTCGGAATTTGCAAGATTTAATTAAAACTTTCTTAATATAGTTTCCCCTCGCATCAAAAGGGTTCTGCGAATAATTGCAATTCTAATTATGACGCTAAAATATTTCCAACTCTTTACAATAATCTGAATATTGTCAGAAAAATGTAGTAAATAACAAATCTATGTGAGTGCTCCCAAATGAATGAAACCCTGAGGGATCGCTGTGATATACAATTTGCAAAATTGCGTTTCTTTTCAAGCTCCTTCATTTCACGTCAGACAAAAATGTGTAGGATGGCCTATTATCAAAATGAATTTGCTTATACTCAAATGAAAATGGTAATCAAAGCTGATCTAACCTTTTTCAAAGTTTCGCATTCCATTGAATATAGTGTTTAAAGAGGTTTAATTAACACTACTTAGTTCTATAAGTAGGCTACACCAAACCTCACCAATATTATTATTTTTCATTAGATTTTATTTATTTTACAATTTCTTGAATCCTTCAGTTTTTTCGATAATTGTTTTTATGAATTCACAGTGTTGTACGTATCTTAGGCTCAAAGAACGAAATCGCTCATTTAGCGAGAAAAGGGCTCACAACGCGTCATCGTGGTCACTGTAAAATAGCCACAATGCGAAATTCGTGTTATGGCTCTTATAAGACAGATAGGCAGTGTGACCATAGATTAGGTAATAGTAACGTGTGACCCAGAATGATCATGACGCGTTGACCACATCACGACGGGCAGATTATAAATTGTCGGCATATATTATATTATGGACTATGGTTATACATTGCGGTAATACATTGCAGTAGAGTTTTTTTTCATACGAATATCGAATTATGACTACCCGTGAATTGCATAAGCCTGTAGGTCAACTGATAGGTTAAAACGACTGGGAAGCGAAGCAGAGCGGTTGTCTTAAATTTTGTGATTATTTTTTATAACAAACAAAAGAAACCTTTTTCTCAGAAGCCCTATATATTTTTTAAATGGGGAGCTCAGATCAGTACGCGTCATGTTCATTCTGTGTTTGCCACAACGCGTGATGGCTGTTTTATAAGAGCCATAACACGGATTTCGCGTTGTGCCTGTTTTACAGTGACTACGACGCGGTGTGAGCGGTTTTTTCGCCTAATGGACGATTTCGTTCTTTAAGCATAACATACAGGGCCATAGCTAGACTTGAATTTAAGGTAGGGCAGCTATGGTTACAGGTAGGGCGGAAGTAAAAATGTTACTTGATCTGTTCTGGTCAATCGAATTTTGGTGACCTTGATTTGTGAACATGTGCGAGTCAGGTTAATACTGTAATTGACGGGGTGATATACAGGATGTAACAAAATTCCTTTAAATTGCAATTTCGAAGTTGGTGCCACAGTAAAAGGTATTCGTATTGATGGGTGGAATGACCCCCATTCGGCATTTAAGGGAATTTTGTTACATAAATTATGACTGTAATAAGACTAGATGCCACTATGAACTATACGCTTTGCTTATTATTAGTAGATTATTAAGGTATTTTATTATAAGGTAAGGCATTGGAATTTTAAGGTAGGGCATTGCCCCACAATGCCCCCCCTTCGCTACGGCCCTGATAACATATAATAATAATATAACAAAAATAGCACTTTGAACTAGACGACTTGCCCCAGATAGGACCAGAGGCGAGACATCTATTTGCAGTTCCCATATTTTCCAGTTATCAACGAACGAACGAACGAACTTAATAGAAAAGCGGCTATGTGTATTGTTTGGGTAAAATCATACGTCAGTGTGCACGGAAACTCTAATAGTGTATGGCCGGATATTACTCAGCCTTTACCGTCTCGCAACGCCAGCCTTCAGTCATCCAGCACGTGTCTTAGAGGAATATAACATCAATAAATTTAAAACTAGATAATATCTTAACGATTTAATGATTATATTATAATAATTTAAGTATCTAGTGTTATTTAAAGCATGAACACTTTAAAATTGAGAAAAATATTTTTTGTAGGTATGTATAATATTGTAATTTTTACTTATTTATTTTAAGTACTAATTGCTGCACTGAAGCTAAATTAAATACTTATAAAATACAGTGAAAAAAAATTAAACACCTACCCGTCTCTAAATTTTTTATGTCCATGATAGATTGTAGTTAATAGACAATAAATGGCTATTTCATTTATTTTTTATTGTCTATATTATTCCTTCTTAACGCCTCGATGTCGGGGTGGCCGAGTGGCAAAGTGCTCGGCACGATGACCAAAGGCCCGGGTTCAATTCCCAGGTCGGGCAAAGTGTGTTTCGGATTTTTCGATGCATATCCCAGGTTTGTGATCATCAACCCGCATTTGGCAAGCGTGGTGTAATCACCAGCCATCAGCCATTACCCATCAATTCTAGCGATGACTTGATTTCAATGATTGAGGCCTTTACCCAGCAGTGGGACAGTTAAAAGGCTATATTTACATTGTTTAATTAATTTCACAAAACACAGTTTAGTACATTACAATAATCCTAACACGGAAACCTTATAAGGTTTATCTGTGTAGGATAGACACTCTTAATCCACTCACTCACTCAATTTACTTACTTATTTTACATTCATAACCACGACCACTGTGCGAAGAGTGGCCTTAAAAGATGAATTAAAAAGTGAAATATCTAAATGTTAGTTGTTTCGAAGCGTAAAATGTCACTGTACAGTAAACACACCGCTGCTGCCCTAACGTAGTAAACGCTACTATTCCCGGCGGAGGCGGTCCGCTGGTCAATTATAACAGGAACGGAATCAAATTATACGGACACAAACTGTATGCAAGTACGGAGTTCGCAATTGTGGATAACATTATATAAGGTGTTAAGCAAATGACATAACTTTTGTGTGTGGTTGATTTCTAGTTTTCACCCATAAACCAGATGCGTCGGGTCGTTACGTTCCCTAAAATATGGTTGAGCGAAGCGATGGCTGATTCATATGTCATACTCGTGAACGGGTGCCGCCTGTGAAGGCTGGTCTGCTCTTGCATACTTGTCTTAATTTTATTATTATTAACAATAGTTTATCTTTATTTCTTCTTAGACAGTTTTTGACTTTTATTAGTAGGTAGATACTGTATGATATTGTGAAAATTTAAACTGGTAACTGGTGTTTTGCAAACTTAGATTATTTATTTTTTCTTTTTAGCGTTGTTTTACATGTTGTGATTGTCCTTTATATTTTGTGTTTTTATTTGTGATGGAAAGTGCCCTTTTATGATAGGAAATTTTCCAATGTTTTTAACGCTGTAAGGGAGAAAAGAGCAGAGTTTCTTGCCGGTTCTTCCCAGTACAAGGTTTAAAATTTAATAAAACTTTTATTCCAAAGATGATCTCGGTTAGTGGTACTGTTACATTGGTATCCACAAAAGTAGAAAGCGACTTTATGTGCTATATGATGAACGCAACTATAACACCAGTGAAGATTTCAAATTGTATGTCAAAAAATATTCTAAGTTATTTAAAACAGTATGTCGATTAGCAAAGGCAAAATTCCTGAGTTTAAAGATTAAGCTAAGTGATAACAAAATAAAAATGACATGGAATATTATAAATAGTGAAACTGGAAATGTCAAAAGTCGTAACAATGAGTACAAATTAAGCTACGAAAATCAAATCTTAACTTCTGATGCTGATGTTGCTGCGGCATTTGAGAAGTTTTTTACTGATATTCCAGTTTCAACTACAAAGACTTTGGACTCGTCCCCCACTGTAGCTGAAGCGGTTCTAAAGGAAAATGTTAAACCTAGTGAAAACCATTTTAGTTTTCAAAAAATTGATTTTAGAGATATAATTAAAACTTTTAACACTCTTAATAAAAAAGACTGCTGATTTGTGGGGAAATTCCGTCGACGTCACTAAATCCGTTATTGAGACAATAGCTCCAGTTTTAGCTTGCATATTTAACGAATGTATTGACTGTGGTACTTTGTTGTTTGTGGTTTTTCTTGACCTAATGAAGCAAAGTAAAGTAATTCTATTATACAAATCAGGTAGCACATCTGACCCCACTAACTTTAGATCAATTTCTGTGCTACCCACATTTAGTAAAATATTTGAAAAGATAATTCTGGACCAAATTCAAGTTCATTTTTATAGAAATAAGCTTTTACATTCTAGACAATATGGTTTCACTAGGGGTCGCACGACTACTGACGCTGGAGTTGAGCTTTTAATTCAAATATTTAATGCCTGGGAGGATTCACACGATGCCTTAGGGGTTTTTTGTGATTTATCCAAGGCCTTCGATTGTGTTTTACATGAAACTCTGGTCAGGAAGCTCTACCACTATGGATTTAGAGATGCATTACTGAATCTTCTTATCTCATATTTGAGTGATAGGGTTCAGAGGGTTGATGTTAACGGTAAAAGATCTCCGGGATCGGTGGTTACAATGGGAGTTCCACAGGGTTCAATTCTTGGTCTTTTCTTATTTTTAATTTATATTAACGACTTGCCTTACTTTGTAAAAGACAACCATGAGATAGTATTGTTTGCAGATGATACCTCACTTTTATTCAAAGTGAAACGACGACAGCCGATTGATGATGATGTGAACAATGCTGTCTCAAAGATAGTTCATTGGTTTAGTGTCAACAATTTGTTATTAAATGAACGAAAAACTAAATCTATAAGATTTGTATTACCCAACGTTAGGGAGGTAAAAACTAGTGTAAAAATTAAAGATAAGAATGTGGACCTTGTGGACACCACAGTGTTTCTAGGTATTACGTTGGATGCGAAGCTACAGTGGGGCCCACATATAGAAAAATTGTCGAGTAGACTAAGCTCTGCGGCTTATGCAGTAATGAAAATTCGTCAGATCACTGACATTGAAACAGCTAGAGACTTGTTTACTTTAGTTATTTCCATAGCGTAATGTCGTACAGCATTTTACTGTGGGGCAATGCTGCCGACATTCAAACTATCTTTGTGCTGCAGAAGCGGGCTATTCGAGCAATTTATAACCTAAAAGCTGGTAATTCTCTCAGGGAGAGAATTAAAGATATTAATATAATGACAGTTGCATCACAATATATTTACGAGAACCTAATGTATGTTTATAAAAATATTGCAACTTTTTCTAAAAACAGTGATATTCACAATGTAAACACTAGAAATAAAAACAAAATAGCAATACCTTATACTAGGCTCTACAAAGTAAATAATTCATTTAGAGGCCTGTGTGTACGTTTTTACAAAAAAGTTCCAAGTATTATTCAAAAACTTGATATTAATAAATTTAAAATCACCATTAAAGAAAAGCTTTGTAAAAAAGCATATTATAAAGTGTCTGATTACATTGAAGACAAGACAGCATGGGTTTAAAAAGCTCCAATCACTTCAACAGGTATTTCTTTAAAATATTGTTAAGTGATTTTAAACTTGTATAACTTGGTAACGGCATATAATTTTGTAAATGTCGTTACTTATATTGAAGCTGTGGAGTTTCTTGCGCCCATTCTTCTCCACAGCTAAAAAATAGACGTCCTGAATGAGTAGTAGCTAATAATTGTTTGGACGATTCAAAAGCACTTTTCTAAAGTTTATTTGAATAAAAAATATTTGACTTTGACTTTGACTTTGACGGCATAGTGACATTCACAAGAGCTACTTGTAGCCTAAACTAAATAAATAATTTAAAAAAATAATAAAAAAAAGAGACAACATCACACAAACATGACTGTAGTAATGGGCTAGTTGTCAACACGACACATAGATATTCTATGGCAATAGCGAACTATGACGTCACTGTTATGTCCCATTAATTGAGTCTTCCTTAAAAACTTTTGATTACAAAAAGTCGTGTCGTCGTGTGATCAATTTAAAAATGGTTATTTAATAGTTATTTTTAGGAACTGCGTAACTTGATTTGTTCTGTCACGAGAACGAGATTTTGTATAACATTAAATGTCCAAGGCGGCGGCGCTGCTGCCAACAAATTTCCGTTTTCCTAAGCGTGATCGTCTAAAACAAATTGCATTATGCAGCCTGATGACTGTTTTTTAAAACTTCAAAGAGGTTGTACCTATGCACCACACCAGTGTTCAACAATGGTTCAACACCAGTTTTCGTCGCCAACAAATAATAAATCTTATTTAAATTTTACTAGGTGACAGCTAGTAAGCAAGTGGTCTGTATCCAATTGTTGCTTATGTAAAAAATCTGTTACTAACCCCTATTTTTAATGATTAATTTTCGATCACTGGTTCCTATTAAACACGGGTGTCACTACACTACGTTAGTATTAGGTAGGTGCTAAGTAGGTTATATTAAATACTTATAAAATACAGTGAAAAAATTAAACACCTATCCGACCCAGCCAGGAACCGAACCTGGGTCTTCCGCAACCAAGCTTAATTATTACCGTTATGCAATAATTAAGCTTGGTTTGAATGTTTTAATGAGTAGTAGCGTTACTCCTATACTCTGTGTTAAGGGCGGGAAAGGAAAGTCTCGCATTACATACCTACAGCCGGGTAGTACACAACGCATTAAAAACGGCTAAAAACCTACGCCATATCGAATGCCTTACCTTACCTTTACCTACCTTACCTAAGCCTTACCTACTAATATGCTTTCTGAGACGAGTCGTTAGATTTTAAGTTAGTCGGACTATAAACGAGATAGTAAGATTCTCACCTTACTGCGATCGCCAACCCGCCTGCCAAGCGTGGCGATTATGGCAATTTCCCCTCAAAATTATTTATCCTTGAGGGAGGCCTTTGTCCAGCAGTGGACGTCTTTTTGGCTGAGATGATGATGATGATGATGAAGCGATTATCCGTTTCACCAATGCCCTTTGGAAATTCTCACGGGGAAGTAATGACGTGTTGTTATGTAGTCTTCGAAAAGCTACCATCGCAGAACCCTCTCAACAAAGTAAATATCTAAAACCATAATTCAAGTCAGTACCCATCGATATACGGTAGGTTGCCAAATTGCTGGATGGTGGACTGGTGACCAAATCAATATACCTAGAGCTTCCACATATACTTATTTCGTAGTTATACTCTTTCATTGCTCAATAAGTAGTCAAAAAGTGTGACAGACAAACATAGCATCCAAATCAAAAAAAATAACAAAAACATTAGTAGGTAAGCTCCAGCAAAATAAATACCTAGGTACCTATTGTACTTACTATCCCAGATAACAAATTGCGTGTTCGCTTGCATTAAGGCAAAAGGCTTTATTAATTAACTAGTTGTTGCCCGCGACTTCTTTCGCGAAGACTACACTATTTCACAGGAACCTGTTACCGGGATAAAAAGTATCCTATATCCTAGTCCGGGTCATGGTCTGTCTTTGTGCAAAGTTTCATCCTAATCCGTGCAGCCTTTTTCACGTGATGCGTGGTCAAATAAACAGATAAACAGACAAAAATTCTAAAAACTGTTGGAACGTGTTCTGTTATCGATTTTAAGTATTTAACTTTTTTCGAATATCTTCCATGTACAGACTTCCGACCCTCTTTAGCTTTATTATATGTATAGATAATGGCTGTTCTTGTTTTAAATGAAAACAGAAGGTCATATTATTAAAATAAGAGTAGCAAACCTATGGGTTGGAGCCCGCATGAATAACAAAGTCAGAATTTAAGATAAAACGATCTGAACACCGGACGGTTGAATTTATCGCCCAAGCGTTATTTCGTGGCGCGAGCAATATTTTAAAGGGACGACTGTACGCAATTAAAAATTTGTATATAACACATTTAAATATCAATGACGACCATCATTGTACTAATGTTGTAATTAATTACATGTTAAACGTAATATTTTTTCACAATAATCAAGTAGGGTATCACCATGTCGATGTAGCGTGCCACCGATTTAGCGTACTCTCGCTACTTGACCCGCCGATGGAACGTTTTCGATACAGCGACCGCGATGTTGTGACTGTCGATTAGGCCTGAGTAAAAAAATCGATATATCAAAATATCGATATTTTTAAAATAAAATAATCGATATAGTATTCGTCGATATTTTTAATCTCGTTATTTATTTTTGATTATCAAATTCGTATCAATTTCGATATTTTTTAACATCGAAACGAAACATCATCTATGTTATTATAATATCAAAATTTATTTAGGTAGTTATGAAACAATTATTACTAGTGGTCTGCCGCAGTTCACAAAATATACAACGTTTATAGGGTGTAATGTACTTAACACATTTTAAACACAAATTTTATATTAATATATAAAAAGTTATAATTTTTGCCTTAATTTTTCGAACTTTGAACAGTTCATTTCATCTCTATCAGTTCTTTTTCCTTTCCAACATCCTTATAAAATAAACATTAAAAAAATGACATAAATTGTGCTATTGCTCCTTACCATTTGGATGTTCAAACACGTCAAAAAAATAACGCGATCTCTTTCACTTTCGTTTGTTATTTCTTTTGTTCCGACGTATACAGGCTTATCTCTTAAGCCAGAGGGCAACGTATGAGATATAAGGCCAAATATTCCAATCCCAGATCGGACAGAGAAACCTCTGCAGTATTTTCCAACAAAGCCGGTCTGTGATATTATGACACTAGTATATTTACTTAAAATAGCATAAAGTTGTAAGTTAGGTACTATAAGGCACCCACCAGTTATAAAAAGACAATATTTTTACGTATATGTATAACTAGTAGTATGTGTAGTACCGGGTCCAATTCTATGCATGTATTATACATAATATGAACCTTCCTCTTATCTATTAAAAAACCGCATCAAAATCCGTTGCGTAGTTTTAAAGATCTACATAGGGACAGACAGCGGGAAGCAACTTTGTTTTATACTATGTAGTGATACCTGTTACATTTCATTGAATAAACATTGTATATTTTGTGAATTACGGTCGAATTTGACCACTGGACGACTCTAAGATGGCTTTCAGGAAGCTGGCTTGGTGGCTAGGTGTCCTCACTCGATTGTACATTTGTATTGTACTGTATTGTACATGTATTGTATTGTATTTGTATTTGTATTGTATTTTTATTATTTGTATTATTTTATTGTATTGTATTTATTTGTAATGTACATGGCATTGTACCGCTGCGTGCACTCCACCCCAAGGAGTAACTATTACCTAATCTGCGCCCAAGGGACCGCAAGCATACTCAAGAGGTCCCGTCCAGATTTGATTCCATGGTAAGGCTCATACTAAATCCACCTGCAACAACAACAACGAATGGTTTGTAGGTACCTGGGGGGTAACCACGAGAAAAGAGACGCGAATATATTCGCCGCTACACGCGTTTCGTTTTCACAACTGCAATAATACTGCTATAAGAGCTCATAGTCAGGGGGCTGGCAATTGTTGTGCTCCGATAGCATTAGTAATTTGCAGTTCTTTTGGATTCCGGGTATTCCAGTGCGCGTCATCCAGCTTTATTTTAATTCGAATTTTTAACAATTATCGTAATTAGCATCTATAAATAAATACCTATCAGCGTTGAAACAAAACCAAAATTTAAAAGAAATACTTCCAATGAACCACACAAAACTGTTTCAGTTTATATAAATAATGTTGGTAGGCACCGTTTTGTATACCAGTACACACATAGGTACCATACAGCTTGACACATTACTCAACTATATTGAATATGACCAGAGAAATAGCGAGACCACGAATGCCACGCGTTGTGAATACTACAGGCAGCGCTCGGCTCATATTGTATTGATGTAGATGCGACTCAGTTTCCTGTGCGCGGCATAAACGCGAAGAAAACATGTGTAAACTGTCCTCTACTAGGAATATGTTCAGATTTTCATGACGCTCCCCGTACTACTGCAGATTTGTTTTGCTACTTTCATTTCTTTCGCCGCATTTAATATTCAAATTGAAAAGTAAAGCGACTCCGAGTGCTGATAGTTTCATTAATATTATAAAGGTTTTGCATTTTTATAATAACTATCAGTAATTTGAAAAAAGACAAAGTGTTGAAAGTGCACCTGACTCGGCATGTCATGGGATGCAGGTTCGAATCCCACTCGTGGAATTTTATCAACACTTTGTCTTTTTTCAAATTACTGATAGTTTTTATAAAAATGTAAAACCTATAAAATATGAATGAAACTATCAGCGTTCGGACTCGCTTTACTTTTCAATTTGATTAAATGCGGCAGTGCATCAGGGGTTCGACCGCCTAACACTCTCGCTTTCGATCGCTTTGAAGGCGAGGCGAGGAGGAGGCGTCATCTTGTCATTTCGAAAGCAATATCGAAAGCTATAGGCTATAGCTTTCGATATTATTCGATATTATATTTCGATATTATATTAGAAAGCGAGGCGAGGCCTTCGCCTACAAAGCGATCGAAAGCGAGAGTGTTACGCGGTTGGGGGGCTGACCCGGCATGTCATGGGATGCGATTTCGAATCCCACTCGTAGAATTTTTTCAACACTTTGTCTTTTTTCAAATTGTAATTTGTTCGCAACAATATTGCATAAAATTATATGTAAATAATCATAACTATCAGTAAGTTGCACCAGTGCTCGACACTTTAAACCCAGTGTTCGTCCCATTTTTTGTCACCAAAACATTATAAAAAATTTCATTAAAATTTTACAAGATGACAGCTAAGGAAGTAGTTGGTCCTCGGATATTGAGAGTTGAGTTTTTTTTTAAATACTAAAAAGAGGCAAACGAGCAAGCAGGGGGTCGACCGCCTAACTCTCTCGCTTTCGATCGCTTTGAAGACGAGGCGAGGAGGAGGCGTCATCTTGTCATTTCGAAAGCAATATGAAAGCAATATCGAAGGCTATAGGCTATAGCTTTCGATATTATTTGATATTATATTTCGATATTATATTAGAAAGCGACGCGAGGGCCTCGCTTTCAAAGCGATTGAAAGCGAGAGCGTTAGGCGGTTGGGGGGCAGGTCTGCTGCAACAAGCAACCTGATGGGAATTATCGCCGGCGCCGCCGCCCATGGACACCCGCAAAACCAAAGTAATCGCAGTTGCATTGCCGGCCTTGAGGTAGGAGTTGGATCTTGAGAAGGAAGTAGGAATTGGGAGGGGGGAGGGGTGAGAAATGGGCCTCCGGTACGAAAGTACCGGTGAGTGAAAACTCACCAGACGAGACACAACAGCAACGAGTTTCACGCCGATATTCTGTGAGAGGGTGGTATTACGCCGGCGAGCCGGCCCATTTTGTGCTGCAACGCAGCGTGGCCCTACCACTCAGAAAAGTCTGGAAAGGAGTTGGTCTGTATTCTATTGTAGCCAAAGACTAAAATCGGTTGCTAACCCCTATTTTTAAAGATAGAAGAAAAAAACACTGTCGAACACTGGTGCCACTACAAAAAAGCGAAACCCCACTGGACCGAGTGTGCCTATTTTTGTCGTGAGAGGTTGTCTATGTGTCGTGAGAGGTTGTCTATGTGTGCGTTGCTCGAGCATCCTCTAAATGCCACTACGCATTTACAGAATACGCTAAACATGCACACTCGATTAGGCTCAGGACACCGTACTCTACTCGTAGAAACACGCGCTCTCATACCAGGTACAGACATGTACCTGGGCCCTTTCTCCTAACCCCACGACCCGATCAACCCGAGCCGAGGTTCTAGTCTTTAGAGGCGCCCTCTGGCCGCTCCCGATCCGATGCGAACCCCTCGGCGAATCTAATAGGGAAGGGGACTCGCACTAGTGCGTGATGCACTTCCTTCTAGAAAACCTCTGATCGTGCTTCGTTTCACACGGCTTGAGGAACCCTTTAAGTTTCCAGCCACCCCCAAAAAAGTCCGGTGACACTGGAAATGCTACTTGAGGCAATCAGCAAACTCTCCCAAAAAAACGTTTGTATGACGCTTTACTTCTGCAGTCTCCTTATTTTGTGTCCTATTAAAAAACTGCCACCGCAGACTACAAACACTTTTAACACTAAAGATATGTGCGCGTTCTCTAAATGTCAGTGTCGGAATAAAGCAATACTACTAACATTAATGTTAAGTGAGTAGGCCTCCACAAAGGCCACCCCATAAAGCTAGTCATAGCAGAGCGGGGGAAGGGCAGAAAGTCCCTCTCGACTTTGAGCATCTCACGCACATAGATTGTCGCCCCACTTGGCCATAGGGCGCCCCACACTACGATTGCCATGGTGTCAAATTCACCATCAATTCAAAATAAAATAATAACATTGCAACACTTGTAATGATGTCTACTATCTATTGAGAAAACCCCAATTTATTTAATTTATCATCATAAGCAGCATGTCTCAGTCCACAGCTGAATATAGGCCTTTTTCCTAACGCATACCAAAGAGCTTCATCATCATTATCATCATCAAAAAAAGAAAGAAAAAGAAAAAAAAGAGCCAAAGAGCTTATTTTCGAATTATTTTTTCATTCTACATCATCATTCTCAACCTTCATTACTTTTTTATTATTAATAATAGTAAACTCTACCAAGCAGAAAAATCCAACCAGATCTTAGCTCATGATAAATCAATAAGTTTCATTGATTTGTTAGATAAGAACTCGACCAAGATTATTTAGAAGATTAAAATTATTAAAATTCTTTTTTTATCCTGATGCTGGGTCTTTCTGTCTTGCTTTTATAATTTATGAGACATACATCTTATAAATGAGGATATTACCTGATGTAAATTAGTTAACCTAGAATATTTTTTTTTTTTTTACATTTTGTGGTTGTCTTTTATAAGTATGTTTTGTGTTTATTTGTAATGGAAAGTGTCCTGCTATGATCGGGCATTTTCCAATATTTTTGACGCTGTAAGGGAGAAAAGATCTGGACACTTGCTGAGTTTCTTGCCGGTTCTTCTCAGTACAAGATCTCCCGCCCAGAGTAGACTTACGAACCGATGGCATAGTGACATTCATAAGAGCTATTTGTAGCCTAAACTGAATAAAATGATTTTGAATTGAATTTGAATTGAGTTGACACTGCATATTGCCACATATCTGGGAATGGTAGCTACCAAGCCACTACTGATAATAATATCTACTTAAGTTGCTACACTGTATCATGAAAAACAAAATAAATCTTATTCTGTAGTAGATCATATGATTAAATTTATTTATGAACCAACAAAGATTAACTAATTACACTATGTATTTATAAATTATGTAAGTAGTCTTAAAATTATAAGGCTGTACATATTAATCTTTCAACAATATTTTATCTGATGATCCTTCAGCTAATAGCTCCCGTTCTGCAGCTGCTTTAGATGCCTCTATCTGAGGTCGAACATATTTAAAATATTTGTAAAAGTGGTCGCCTAGTAGAACCGATCCGTACAATGTTAAACCAATACAAACTAGGACACCTCCTCGGTGCAATTTGTCGAACAATTGATTACGAGCATACTTCTTCATATTTTCTGAAAAAATAATATAGCTGTTATAAAATATGACAATAGTTACGTTACGGTAACCTGAAACTTGCAAAAGGCTTCGAACACTGTGAATCGTTAAATAAAAGTTATAGTACAATTTCTTACCAAGCGTATTGTGGAAGGAATAAGTGATAAGTTTAGTAATTACTAATAATAAACAGAAAAATAGATTTTATGTTTCAGGTTGTTTTTCATAGCCTTGCCTGACAGTGACATTATTGACATCTATTCTACTTAGTCAGCTTAGTCTGTGCATCTATTAATTTAACGCCCGGCCCAGCGTTAGGTCCATAGACCACGTATAATATGGTTAGGTCATCAGTATTCCATACTCTACATCGATACGATTTTTTGAGCAGGTCTTATGTAATTAAAATACATGTGTTATGCTTAGAAAAAGTATGTAGAATAGTATATTGGCTGCTATTTAACCGCCTAAGCCGTTTAAGAGCCTAATTCAGGATCCCATCATCTTCTAGCTGTTTCCGTCACTTCAAGTTTCAAGTACGCGCCCCGCGGCGTTGGTCAATGTCTATATGGTCAAAACCTCAGAACAATAACTATACTTATTAGTAAAACTGTACCGTATTGTAAACACGGGAAAAAAATATTTTCTCCACATCCGTAGTCTATAGTTGAGACTTCTTGGCGGGAAAGTGAAGAGTCATGTCTGCGGTTTTGTTTTATTTTCTAAAATTTGTGTTATGTCGAATAATTATGTGAAATAATGGTGGATTATTAACCGTTAAGTTTTCGTGAGTGTGCATGTGTGTTGGCAAATGAAACAAAACAGTGCAACGTCACTTTTCAAATTCTCTCAAGAAGTCCGCCGGAGGACTTAGTAAAACCCCATATCTTTACTGAGATACTCAAGGGGTGGGGGGGGTATATCATTCCTCACTTCTCATTTCTATTATCATTCATTATCATCATACAGAAAAGAAATATTGTTTATTTATGTATTACTTGTTAGAAAAATTACTTTGACACTGGCTAAATTTGCTAATCGCACGAAGCCATCAGCAAAAAGAAATAAAGTCTATTATAATTATGATTTCTTGTGGCGGAAAAGTAAAGAGTCATGTCTGCGGTTTTGTTTTATTTTCTAAAATTTGTGTTATGTCGAATATTAATGTGAAATAATGGTGGATTATTAACCGTTAAGTGTTCGTGAGTGTGCATGAGTGTTGGCAAATGAAACAAAACAGTGCAACGTCACTTTCTAATTCTCTTAAGAAGTCCGCCCGAGGACTTAGTAAAGCCCCACATCTTTACTGAGATACTCGAGGGGTTGGGGCCTGGGGGTATATCATTTCTCACTTCTCATTTCTATTATCATTGTTCATCATCATAGAGGAAAAAAGTATTGTTTATATAAATAAACATACTATATATATATATATATATATATATTTATATATATATATATATATATATATATATATATATATATATATAATCGGTGTCGAGACCCTTGGTCCGTGGGGTCCTAGCGCTATAAGGCTTTTTAAGGAAATAGCAAAAAGGTTAGTCGACATCACAGGAGACCGAAGAGCTGGCAGCTACCTCGGACAAAGAATTAGTCTAGCAATTCAAAGGGGGAACGCTGCCAGTATCTTCGGTACCTTGCCTAAAGGGACTCCTTTTAATAATTTATTTTAGTTATTGTATTATATTGTTTAAGGTTTTTAGTTTTAGGTTCATTGTTATAATAATAAATATTTTATATTCTTTCAAAATATGAACTAAAGTAATGTGACAATTGTCCAAAATATACACATTCTATATATATATACATGTTATGTATTATTTGTAAGAAGAATTACTTTGACACTGGCTAAATGTGCTAATCGCACAAAGCCATCAACTAAATGAAAAAAAAAATATAGATGTCAGTGTCAGTCAGGTATTGGATAACTTGCTATGACAAAAGTTAGCATAAAAGCACAAAAGCTAAGCTAAATATAATATTCATCCTAAATCCATCTATCCATGATTAATATCTTTTTCTATGCAGACAAATACTGACCTGGTATTGTAAATTTTGTTTGATTTCTGGCACAGCCTTGTATATTGTTGCTCTTTCAGTGCATAATTAAGAATCTGGTTTTTAAACGAGCTCACTCCTATAAATTCCTTAACTTTTTAAATCATAAATATGAAAAGTATTGTTCTTGCCAACTTTAACAAACTTCGAGTCGTTAAAGTAGCAGGGAAAAACTTAATTCCTAAAATACCAGCTCAGCCTGTTAGATCTCTTGACAAGAAAAAAGCAGATAAGGTGCATGTTGATAAAAATACTTTGGCACTATTAGAGAGACTTTCATTAGTTA
Source organism: Eudonia mercurella (assembly GCA_963082485.1). Classification (NCBI taxonomy): domain Eukaryota; kingdom Metazoa; phylum Arthropoda; class Insecta; order Lepidoptera; family Crambidae; genus Eudonia; species Eudonia mercurella. Next base: position 14,743,818 of record OY720029.1, read on the forward strand.
AGTATGATACTGCTGACGGTGTCACAGTTTTAGAAGACTCTATATCTTTTGCGAATAAAATTCTTCACATAGATACTGATAAGGTGGAACCTTTATATTCTGTGCTAGAAAATGAGTAAGTAATAAGCCCCAAATTCTATAAAGCATTTCTGTGTAAACTGTTAAAAATTAATTCTGGTGTCTTTTTACAGAAATCTTTACCTAAGAACTGATGCGGTCACTCAAGGAAACTGTCAGAAAGACATTCTTAAAAATGCTTCAGTGAAAGAAGAAGACTATTTTGTTGCACCTCCAGGCAACATTCCACTGCATGAAGTTCAATCTGAAGAAGTTAAAGAAGAGAAAAAGCTTTAGAAAATCATGAGAACTGAAATGCTAAAAGTTCTTTCTATGAACAAATTTTTTAATGTTACAAAGTCAACAGATCATGGTGTTCAATATAATTTAAGGAAACCAAGTATTTTATTAATTAATAATGTGTATTACAACTGGCTTCATTCAATATATTCGAAAACACATAAACATTTAACTATGTTTACCAACAAAGAATTTCTTAAAAATAATGATATACTTAATTTCCCATATGGTTATCTTGAAAGCAACTTCACGAAATACAATGAATCTGCTATTATAGAGCAGCATGCCAGTGATTTGGTGCCAAAAAATATGAGTCGCCTAAGCCTTAATATCATGATACCAAAGCAAGAGAGTATGCAATACTTTATACAGTGGCAAAGATACAGAAAATATTGGTGGAGCTCTGTAAGATATTCCTTTTTAAATAGTATTTTATAGTATATTAAAACATTATCATAAAGGTATCTACATAATTTATGTATAAATCTCTTCTCTCTCTCTGTTTTCAGATTACAACAACACCCAGTTTATTTGCCATCAATGAAATTAACTATGATAATGATACTGCTAATGCAAATATAGTTGCAAACTTTCATACTGGGAAGCATACTGTTGAAACAATTACAGTTAATAATAAAGATAGTGTTGGTTTTCCTTTAACTATAAAATAATACAGAGTTGAAACTATGTCATAATCTATTTTAAAAACTTCTTTATATTTTTAGGATCATAATGTCTCATGTCTTACATGTTCAACATCATTAGAATGTGCCTTATTTATTTTACTTCTTGATGGATTAAGCAACAGAACCAGAGAATATTTAAGGCTTCATAGAACTATGGCATCTTATAAAATATCATTTGTGCTGGACATTGAAGGTAACCCATTACTTAACACATTAAAATTGTAATTAACATTTTTAAATGTTACCACATTTTTTTTTTATTTAAGTTAAACTTCTAGTTTTTCTACTGGTGTTTTATGATTGTTTTTTCTTTCAGATGAAGTAAATAAACAAATGTTGTGTGAACTGGCAAAATTAATGTACCACCAGCTACAAAGTAAAAACGTCTCATCTTTCCTTCCCAACTTTTCACTTTCAATGGAACAACAAGTAATTTGATACATTCATACTTATTAATATATCTTTATTTTAAATTATCAGGCAGGCAGTTGAAACAATGGATAAGTGCCTGTATAGTACTAAACATTACTAGTCACTTAATACAATATTCTACAAAACACTTGTATAAACATGTAATGTGTCAAATTCAATAATATATTTTGTTTGCAGATAATAGACAACCTTCAGTTGGGTGTACCATATGCAGCTGTACTTTGTAAGAGTACACTAACAAATGGCATATTTAACTTGCTTAACAGCAGTACTATGTTGAAGGTGCATGGGCATAATTTTTTAATGTATCATTGTTTCAAAGGTAAAGAATAATTACAAAGTCTTCTTTTCTTTCAGGAACAAGTTCATTTGTCGGATTTCGAAGCTTATGCAGACTTACTATGTAAATGATAGATTATAGATTGTGAAGAATACATGATGTGTTGTCTCTGTTATTATGAGAAATTAAATAGGAAAATAAATTTAGATCTATAGAAGAAAAGCATTAGGTACACTTCCAAATTTTATTTATTTTAATTCTTATTGAAAGATGTTACAGTAAGTTCTTAAAACTAAATGTAAAAAATAAATGATTGTTTGATCTACCAATTTCGACTCTAATGATGTTTTTTTTTTAAATTCTACTTGAAGAATGTCATAAATATAAATGAATCCGAGTTTAGATTTCAATCATTCTGTATGATTTACTAAATTGACATATTCAGATAAATTACTTGCTATATTTCAAGTAGCTTTCTCAAATTCTGTCTAAAAGTCACCACTACTAACAAAAACAAGTAGGTATGTATGTGCAGGTACAATCTTATGAACTCATGCAGCAGCACAATTTACCTATTTATTTGGTTGCATAGACAGGAAGGGCATTCTTAAATAACATTTGCTGCTGAATGAAAGTATTGGAATAATTTAAAAGCTATGATAATTATCTTAACCTTAGATGAATATTATTATCATGAGCTATGTGACAATGTATGGAAGGAATTTAATTTGGAATAATCAACATCCCATACATTGTGTAACAATGCCTCATTGTGACAACATTACTAACACACATTCCCATAAAATACATAATACTACTAAGTTTGGTTCACATTCCATATTGTGTTACTCTTTGTAACATTAGGGCAATAACATAAATAAAGATACTATCAGTTTAGAACGATTGTCAATAATTTTAATGGTAAGAATAGAATAGAGTAACTAACAAAACAAAATATTGACAATAATTAAGTTGATTTCTAGTTTTTATGTAAAATTCAATAACTACAGGTGTATTAGGTCCACACTAGAAGACAAAAAAATTAATTGCACAGTAAGTTATTATGTAGTTAATAAATGTTGTATATTATAGTACAGTTAGGTTTCAAACTCATCACACATAGTGATCAACATATTGCAACTATAAATACTATGGTCATAAAACCAGTTCTTAGGTAAATTATTGGCTTTTACATCTTCACAGACATTTGTAGTCAGATTATTTGTCATTACCTTGTATGACAAGGTTTATGCGGGCAGTTGCAACTTCTTCCCCTTGAGAACTGAAACACAATAACACTCATATAGTACATCTATACTAATATTATAAAGCTGAAGAGTTTGTTTGTTTGTTTGTTTGTTTGTTTGAACGCGCTAATCTCAGGAACTACTGGTTCGAATTGAAAAATTCTTTTTGTGTTGAATAGTCCATTTATTGAGGAAGGCTATAGGCTATATTACATCACGCTATGATTAATAGGAGTGGAACAGTCGCTAATTATAAGAAATAATGGACAAGTGCTTCCACCACTTCTAGATAAAAGTCAGATAAGGTTTATTCAAAACTTTGTCTTTTGTTAAACTATTATTTGTGCAAGAATTATGAAATTTCTAATAAAAATATAGCTATAATGAATATAGAACATGACAGGCTCAATAATATGAACTTACCTTTTGTTATGTATAGATAAAAGAAATCACAGTAGAGCACAGTTTGCACAACACCAGCTATAATTGCAATCAGTTCATAGTGATCCTCAACGACATAGCGGTATACCTAAAAAACATAGATTACATTATATAGTGCATACTTTTTAGCAACATCACAGTGTGCTTTATCCACGATATAAATTAACTAGCACAGCATAAACAACAGCTACCTACTACACTAGCAACTAATTTACAGAGTTCAGTGACCTGTCTTTAAATTGGAACATCACTGTCTTACTATCATTCGTAATGTAATGATGACAACAGTCAACATTATGACCTTGAAGTGGTAATAAGTTAATTATCTATAATGTTAACATTTTTAAAAAGTTCAACTACTTTTTTTTTTTCAAATAATCCTGTTAATTCAATACAAAGATAAACTTACCCAGTTCAGCAAGTAGAGGGCTCTATAAGATCCAAGAGCGAATAAATAGTGGGACGTGATACTTTCAGCCTCGCCAGTCTTAGACACAAGGAACAATTGTGGCAGAATAGCCACTGACTCCAAGTAAATAGAGAATGTCCATAAGACCTGAAAAATTGGTGCAAAATGCATAACTATAGGAACTCTGAATTTTACAAGTGTTTAAGCCTTTATTAATTGTTAATAAATTAATTGTCTCATACTGACCTCTAGTACTGTGAACTCATGGTTGATCAACAGTGCCAATATTATTGCTGGCACCAACAGAAACTCAATCCTGAACGTATCATGATTGTGGTCGTATGTAGCTTTGAATTTCACATACATCAAATAAACAGTCGCATACGATGCCACGATGAACACAAATTTCATGGAAGTGTTATACGCCGAAATGTATGTAGTCAATAAATCCAAGTACCGAGTTGTGTACACTATTGAAAAAAGTATTTGAGACTTGCCGGATATGCCTGAAAATATATAATATTATGTTTTTAGCTGGATAGGACAAACCTTGCAGTCGATATCCATAGCATCGACATCATGCCGGCAATCGTATAAATTAGCTGACTTATTCACCTGCACATGATCGCGTTTTCCAGATTTTAAGTAATAATATAATTATAGCTAAAAGGTGAGATAGATCACCGAGTAAACGGAATATATTCATGATTTATTATTATAATACAGTGCCGCTATCAGAGTTACGCCGCGTATACTTTTTCATTCAAAGCAAAAATGACGTGGCTGAATGACACAAAATTGTATAAAGTTACCAGCCAGCACACAAAATAATTTTGATTTACCATTTTATGTTGGCAACTTTTTAAAAGACTTTTTTAGTCCTTTCTTATTAAAGCCCCACATCTTTACTGAGATACTCGAGGGGTTGGGGGGTATATCATTTCTATTATCATTCATCATCATCATACACTAAAGAAATATGATTTAAAAAAGTTAAGTTTTCGACTGAAGGACTAGTATCCATGGTCATGAATAAATTTAAAAAAAAAACTTTTAGTCCTTTTATTTAGTTGAACAGTATTTCTGAGATTTCTTATAATTATAATTATTACTTTATAGAGTACTTTCGTAGCGAAGGCCAGGTCCACATTACGCGGGAAATACGGAAGCGACGGAAGGTCTATACATACATTGTATTGAATATAATTAGCTGTCATCGGACACAACGCGGAAGATCGGTTTTCCTGCCTGCCGATTCCTGCCCAGTGCCCTGCCTACCGTCAGCGGACCGTTACGGCGGCGACGGAAGTTCAGCGACAGAATTTCATCATTATGTTGCCCTAGCCTAAGGCTGCCTGTCCATTGACGCGGAGCGTATAGACTAACATAAGTAAATAGATGGATCTTTGAGTAAGAGTACTTTGAGTAACTTGACCCATTGAATTTTAAGTTCAGATTTCATGGTATCCTTTCATTTAATTTAACAAGTTTCTTAGAGAGATTTCATCCTCATAATTGGCCCTAACGATCGATGCAATAAAAGTGCAAGGTGTAATTTTTACAGATTTTAGTCGGTTCTATTCCCGGGTGTGGCAAGCAAATTTTCGAAAATCTTTGAATGCAGTTTCTTTCTAATAAAGGAATGTTTTCTTTGAGTAAAATTTTCTATCTACAGTATTAAGAGTACTTTGCCTTCAGGTGGCATTACAAAATTCCACCTGTATAAATATAAATCTTCTGTGCGTGTGTATGTTATTGAACTTCTTCTACAAGGCTGGACCTATTTGGATGAAATTTTCTGTGTGTGTTCAAGTGGATTCGAGAATGGTTTAGATTTTCAATTGGACCCGTTAGGTGGCGCTGCTGCTATAGGGTCCATCATGGGATACAGGGTTTGTTTTGTTGTCATGGAAACTGTTAAAGCGGTACGAAGTCCGCCGGTCAGCTAGTAATAATAATAATAATAATATATCTTTATTGCAGACACATGATCCATATTTTTACGAATAATAAACACATACAAATATAAAAGACACAAACATCACAAATACAAAAAATTATAATAACAAAGAGGAGCTCGATGGCGCAGTGGTTAACGCGCCCGGTCTGCGAGTGCAGAGGTTAAGCAACTTTCGCAAAGGCCGGTCATCGGATGGGTGACCAAAAATTTATCATCTCGAACTCCTTCGTGCTTCGGAAGGCACGTAAAGCCGTTGATCCCGGCTGCATTAGCATGCAGTCGTTAACAACCACCAATCCGCACTGGGCCCGCGTGGTGGTTTATGGCCCGTTCTCCCTATCCATCTATAGGGAAGGCTCGTGCCCCAGTGTGTTCGAGCAGTGGGGACATAAAAATGAGCTGATGATGATGATGATGATGATGATAATAACAAAGTAAAATAATAGCAATAGTAATATTATTACTATGGTTTGGATTTAAATGCACCATTTATTACAAGCGCAAAGTAGACAAACCTGTGGACAAACCCATCGTATTTAAACCTACCTAATACCAGGAAAAGTCTGGGTTATGTAAATCTTTCCCGACGACGACGCGGACGCTCAAAGACACGCCGAGAGGAAAGAGAATATTTGAGTACTAACTCTAACTAAAAACACTTGGATGTCTCGTCTTAGGACTCAGCTTAGATGTACCTAAGTGTACTTCGACTCCACCCCCAGTTTTAACAATAGTGTGCTACAGTGTGTTACATTCGACGAACTATCGAATAATTTTGGTTCTTATTCGAACACAATCGTTTAACGAATTATTTCCATACCTACTTCAATTGTTTTTGACAACAATCGCCCATCGTTACGACAAATTGCAGCTAGCAGCCTTTATTATGTAAAAGTATTCCAGAGTATCGAGTGTGAGTTTTGTTAACTATCGGCGTATTCATTCGATCACGTTAACAGAATCAGGCCTACGTCACTCCATGTACTTGCGCGCGTTAGGTACCTACCGAGCGGCTTACCGCCGGCGATATAAAAGCCAGTGGACTGTCGCAAGCGCTCGTTATCGTACGCTCGTTCGCTGTGCACGTTGCGTCATCCATAAAACATCGATCATTTGTAGGTATTCTGTAGTTATTATTAAATAAGTATTGTAAATAGTGAATAAGTTTAATATAAATGTTGATCGACATTTGTGTGGTTTAGATTATTGTAAATAGTAATTAGGTGATTTAAAATCTCGTTTCAATAATATAAACCAATGCCGCCCGCGCCTGGAAATTTTTGTGAAGTTGATAATTGTAAATCAAATAAAAGGAATAAAAACCTGTCATTTTTTAGTTTGCCTGTTGATGAAGAATCTACCTAATGAAACTATTTTAAGTATAGGTACATTATAGATACGTACTTATTTAGATGAATTTATAGAAGGGAATAGGTTTGTTTTAATTACTTACTTTCAACATTAAAGGCGAATTTTGAGTCACAACATAAAAATATAAATCTAAAAATGTATGAAACAATGTATGTATGAAATCGATTACGTTCCGACTCGCGTCGCGACACGACGCGTCAGACAAATATAAATGACCTGTGACTATGTCTGCATTAAAGTTGTGACAACACGTTTGGTGTGGTGGTTAGTGACCCAACCTGCCACGTCAGCGGTCGTGGGTTCGAATCCCGTTAGGGGCAAATGTTTGTATGATGAATGTGGATACCTATTTTATACTCGAGTTATGGGTGTTTATACTCGAGTTATAAGGAATATAATCCATCTCTATACCTACTCAGTTCTCTTTCATATCATAACACTTTCATACGAAGGAAAATCTATATTCCAGCAGTGGGATATTATGGACTGATGATGATGAAGATTTATAACTAAGTAGGTAATTCATTTAATATCATAGGTAACATTATAATGTTCTCTCATGGAACTCGGATTCATACTGATCATAAACAATTGAGCTTTTCAATTTATCATTCATTTTAATTTAGATTACAAAGCTTAAACAAGCCATTTAGACACAGGTTAATTTAGGTACAAGTTATTGTGTGTGAACAATATTTTTATCGTAGCAACAGCCCTATCATTACTACGAGGGTAGCAAGGCCGCGCGGCTGCCAATCGATAACAACTCTATAGTCGAGCCTATTAGGCATAATTTAGCACGCAGCGGTCGCCGACGCGTCGCGACGAAATGAAGTAGGCTATTAACGCGGTAGGTATACGAATTTTTGTAGGGAGTGATTTATCTGTTACGAAGTAACTATTACCTAATCTGTGACAGAATGTAGAGCAAAATCTTAATTCTTCTCGTATGTCGCCAGGAGGCGCTGCTGCTTGCGTGTATTTAACCGTACAGTAAAAGATCTCCGGTATCGGTGGTTACAATGGGAGTTCCACAGGGTTCAATTCTTGGTCCTTTCTTATTTTTAATTTATATTAACGACTTGCCTTACTTTGTAAAAGACAACCATGAGATAGTATTGTTTGCAGATGATACCTCACTTTTATTCAAAGTTAAATGACGACAGCCAAATGATGACAATGTGAACAATGCTGTCCCAAAAATATTTCATTGCTTTAGTGTAAACAATTTGTTATTAAATGAACGAAAAACCAAATCTATAAGATTTGTATTACCCAACGTTAGGGAGGTAAAAACTAGTGTAAAAATTAAAGATAAGAATGTGGACCTTGTGGTCCCAGTGTTTCTAGGCATTACTTTGGATGCAAAGCTACAGTGGATAGATAAATTATCGAGTTGGCTGAGCTCTGCTACTTATGCAGTAATGAAAATTTGTCAGATCACTGACATTGAAACAACTAGACTTGTTTACTTTAGTTATTTCCATAGCGTAATGTCGTGCGGCATTTTACTGTGGGGTAATGCTGCCGACGACATTCAAACTATCTTCGTGCTGCAGAAGCGGGCTATTCGAGCAATTTATAACCTAAAAGCTGGTAATTCTCTCAGGGAGAGATTTAAAAATATTAATATAATGACAGTTGCATCACGATATATTTACGAGAACCAAATGTGATATCAGTGATATCTACAACAATGTAAACACTAGAAATAAAAACAAACTAGCAGTAAGTACCTTATACTAAGCTCCACAAAGTAAATAATTCATTTAGAGGCCTATGTGTGCGTTTTTACAATAAAGTCCAAAATACAAAGTAATATTCAAAAACTTGATATTAATAAATTTAAAATCACCATTAAGAACAGCTTTATAAATAAGCTTTTTTTTATATATTAGAAGGAGGCAAACGAGCAGGCGGGTCACCTTACTGCGTTAATATAAAGTGTCTGACTGATTACATTGAAGACAAAACAACATGGGTTTAAAATGCTCCAACCACTCCAACAGGTATTTCTAATTTAAAATAATTTTAAGTTTTAAATTTGTTTAACTAGGTAACGGCATGCGGCATATAATTTTGTAATGTCGTTACATATATTAAAGCTGTGGTGTTTCTTGCGCCTATTCTTCTCCACAGACAAAAAAATAGATGTCCTGAATGGGTAGTAGGTAAAAAAATGTTTGGACGATTCAAAAGCACTTTTCTAAAGTTTATTTGAATAAAAAATATTTGACTTTGACTTTGGCTTTATGTTGTATGTTTATGTTTTGATTTATTAAATTGATTTCATTACGCTGGCTGGTGGCTTAATAAAAAACTGAAATATAACTTTAATTAATCTTTTATATTTGATTCAAATAGGTATTAACAAAAAAACATAAAATATTCAACGCATCTTCTTCTGCTTGATCAAATAATTCCTGAAAGCAATTTGTTTATCTTTAAATGATCTCTTTATTTTCCCTTTGACTTTGTGTTTGACCATTTGATAGCTCTTAGTCTTCTTTTTTTCTTTGTTAGTTTTTGAGCAATGAATATTTTTCCTTCTATCTTTATAACCAAACTTATCTCGGTCCTCTCTTCCCTTCATAACCGATTCTAATCTAGCATTTTTATCATGCTTTCTTTTCTTGTGAATGTTTTCAATATCAGAAAGTTTTACTAATTCACCTGATTCGTTTGTTTCGTCTTCTATTACACTTCGGTTCCTTTTAGCGCCACTTACTTGTTTTTTTATCTGCGCTGATTCTATCCGCTTAAAATCTTCATCAGTGAAAATTTTTTCCATTGCAATATCTCGAGCTGTATTCATTTTTTCTTCAATATTTTGACTTTTTGTGTTTCGCTTCCCTTTTAACATTTTTCTATCATTTGTACCACTGCTATTACCAACATCAGAAGTATCAATGCATGCCTTATCATTTTCTTCTTCACTCTCATTATCAGATTCCTCTTCTTTGGAAGCTTCTTCCTCTTCAACATTTTCATCATCACTGTCAGTAGCTATATCTATTTCTGAATCAGATGATGCTACATCAATCCACTCATCACTGTCCGAGTCATTACCTTTTTTATACTTTTTTATCTTTTTCTTATTATCATTCTTTTTTACTACTTCTTTTTCCAAGAGCACCTCTGATCCAGGAATGTAATTTGGAGTTTCAACCTCACCATACTTTTTAGTTTTTAATTCAACAGATGCTTCTGTGGGGCGTCCTCTATCCTTTTTGTGTAAAAGGGTTGGCATTGAATGCCTGTACAGCTGTATAAGTGACCTTGAGGCCATCATTACTGATTTCTCCTTGTAGGTCTTGTACTGTACCAAATCTCTGAGAAGATCTTCATCAACTGCAAGTGGGCAGCGAGCACATATCTCTCTAACTGCATTTAAACCTACTGCCATAACATCAGTAGAATTCCTTTCTGTTATGAAATTATTTGCAATAGCCTTCATTACTGGTTCAATTACTTCAGGTGGTACCAGTTCATGTGATGCCTGAGCAGCAAATTGTAGTAAGCGAGTCACTTCTCTCTGATGAGGCATGATCAACCTTGCAAGAAAAGGATAGAAATTGAATAGGAACAGATCATGCAAGCCAATCAATCTAGATATTACATCGAGGGACATTAACTTCACCTCAAATCTCTCATTAGATGATTCCATTCGTTTAAACAATTTTTCAGCAAATCCCTGAGGATTGTTTATCAGATGTAGAGCTGAAAAATTAAATGTTGGTGCTTTTTGTTTCTTCTTTTTCATTTTTTTAGCAATTTTCTTCACCTTCTCAACCATTTTTTCCCTTTTCCTGGTTTTCTTATTGAACTTATTGGCTATCATGGTGTCTTTTGGGTCTATTTCATTCTCACTGTCAGACTCTTTTTCCTCTTCTTCCTCATCTCTACCCAAAAAGAATTTTAGAGATGCAACCATTACCTTTGTTATTTTTGAAAAACAACCAATATCAGCAATTATGTTTACAGTTTTGTGGTCATTCCAAATATTTTTTTGGTACAATTCTATTAAAATATCAATAGATAACTTTGCGGCTCTTGCATCAGTGTCCCTTAACATTGAAAATATAAAGTTCTGCAGTGTTGAATTAAATTTCATATCCTTGTGTTTCATGTTTATGTTTTTAATGTCGGTAATGATATGTGTTTTTAAAAAGTCTCTTAAATATTTATCTTGACATTTTAGCAGCTGGAAGAACAACTCCAGTAAGTCAAATGGTGTTATAAAATTTTTATTTCTTAGTAAGATAAGGCATTTACACAGGGCAAGTCGCATTTCATTATGTAAATTTGTGTTGTGAGTTTTTAAAATATCCACAATTTTTTGAGGAAATACTTTCATTTCGTTAAGGTAACATTTAGCAACTTGAGCTAAAAACATAGCCTGCTCATCCAGCTTCTTGTTGTATTGAGTAGGATTTAGATTAAAAATTTCTAGCGTAGTATCAAAATGAGCGAGTTGTTGGTGGAATTCTTCTTTGTATGATGCTGGATCCCTTTTTATTAAATTTTGTAATTGGGTCAAATTATTGGGTAACTGATTATTATGGCGCACCATTTTGTTTATAATATATTCACTAGTAGTTAATTAAAAAGGGAAGGCGAACTTCCCATTATTAAATACACTTTACTGCAACCTCGTGCGGTGACACATGTAACCGATGTAACCTAACTTTATTATTTTTTTTTTTTTTAATCTTAATTAATGGCTTCGCGTTTAGCATTTAGCCAATTTCAAGTATTTTTTATTATTAGTAATACATAAATAAACAATATTTCTTTTCTGTATGATGATGATGAATGATAATAGAAATGAGAAGTGAGAAATGATATACCCCCAACCCCTCGAGTTTCTCAGTAAAGATGTGGGGCTTTACTAAGTCCTCGGGCGGACGTCTTGAGAGAATTTGAAAAGTGACGTTGCACTGTTTTGTTTTATTTGCCAACACTCGTGCACACTCACGAACACTTAACGGTTAATAATCCACCATTATTTCACATTAATATTCGATATAACACAAATTTTCGAAAATAAAACAAAACCGCAGACATGACTCTTCACTTTCCCGCTTAGAAGTCACGCATAGACTATGTATATTATTGGGTCATACGTGTCTAGGGTATGTTCCTATATAGACTGCGAGCACTGTCCAGTGCACTTACTACTGGTGAGAAAGGAGTTTGAGTAGTTTTGTATGGAGAGAGGAGTGGTTTTTTTAATAATCAAATCACTAGTAATGTAAAGTATAATTTACGTCGGTAATGACTCATTAGTAATAATGAGTCATTACCGACGTAAATTATACGTCAACATAAAAATAAACGCAAACTCGGAAAACTCATAGTTTGTGAAAAATTGCTCATATAAAATACGAAAATGTATGAAAAAAAAATTTTGCTGGTCGCGCCTCAATTTTTTTGAAAGAACTTGTCAAGACATAAAAAAAATACTATGACAACATTTCCCAGTATTGGGCAGTTTTTGAGATATCGACTCTTGTTTGCTTTTCGTAAACCTGTTTATGTGTATCATTTCTATTTCTATTTTCTATTTCTATTTATCATTTCTATTATTATTCATCATCATCATACAGAAAAAAAATATTGTTCATTTATGTATTACTTGTTAGAAAAAATACTTTGTCACTGGCTAAATGTGCTAATCGCACAAAGCCATCAACAAAATGAAAAAAAAAAAAGTCTATGCGTATGACAGTCAAGTGTCAGTCAGGACTTCTTGGCGGGAAAGTGAAGAGTTATGTCTGCGGTTTTGTTTTATTTTCTAAAATTTGTGTTTTGTCGAATATTAATGTGAAATAATGGTGGATTATTAACCGTTAAGTGTTCGTGAGTGTGCATGAGTGTTGGCAAATGAAACAAAACAGTGCAACGTCACTTTTCAAATTCTCTCAAGAAGTCCGCCCGAGGACTTAGTAAAGCCCCACATCTTTACTGAGATACTCGAGGGGTTGGGTGGTATATCATTCTCATTTCTATTATCATTCATCATCATCATACAGAAAAGAAATATTGTTTATATATGTATTACTTGTTAGAAAAATTACTTTGACACTGGCTAAATGTGCTAATCGCACGAAGCCATCAACAAAATAAAAAAAAAAAAAAAAGTGTCAGTCAATGTCAAAATTGTCAAATCAATGGTGTTATTGTCTTTTACTCGTCTTTGCCTTCCTTGTAGACAGATTTAAGTTACATTATATCAAACTAATGTTCAATTTAATACCTACCTACTGAGTTTATCTAAGTATAAAGTCATAATGTTAAAACCAAAAGCATTAACGCAAGTGCTAAGCCAAGCAAACACAGGGGGTGTTGAAAATACACTGTAATTTGCTTTAACTTATTTCTTTCTATTAATCATACATAGATAATGTGATTTTACAACTGATGATGTTATTACTGTAGCGAATCGCCATCACTTAAGTGCTTTAAAATTTTCATTAATTCATGCTCATAGTTTTGTTATTTGGTCTAATGAAAACTAACTTTTAAAAATAATTTGTACAAATCGGTACCTACTTGTTGAAATCATGGTTAAACAAATATTGTGGTTACAGTATATTCTATTAGTTTGGGTTACATAAATAGTGACTCAATATTTTACTTTTAAATTTCTATTGTTTAAAAAAATATCAATACTAACTAATAAGTAATTCTACACAACTACAATTTGGATTTGTAATGATAAAAAAAATTTAAAAATATTGAGTAATTTTTTTAAGAAAACAATAATAATAGGATTAAGGGTCAGATACAGAAGGCAACACTCCTGGACACGGCACGCATTGTCAGGAGGTTTCTTTCTCTGCAGCCTTAATCGCCGGTAGCTTGGGTTCTGCTCCCTTGCTGGCGATGTTCTAGGTTTAAGTTTTTATAAAAATTGTATTTTTTGTATGTATTTTGTTATATTTTACTTTTTGTATAATTTTTATAAAACCTAGATCTAAGATTAAAAATAAATAAAGAGAATGATAATACATGACCACCGGTAGCTTGGGCCCTGCCCCGCTGTTGGTGGTACTCCAGGATTAGGTTTTGATAATGTTTTATTGTTTTATATTAAAATATTGTAAAAATCTAGTTCTAAAAAAAAAAAAAATAAATAGAATAATAAATAATAATGATAATAGTCATATCTGCAAACGGCCTTATAGCGAAGAGTCTTAACCAACATCTCAAGAGGCTTTCGTTGGATGGCTGGATCCAGGGTCATCTGACCCTACATCTATCTACAGTATCTACAGAAGGCAACACTACTTGATACAGCACGCATTGTCATATTTCTTTCTCTGCAGCCTTAATCGCTGGTAGCTTGAGTCCTGCTCCGCTGCTGGTGGCGTTCTAGGTTTAGGTCTTTATAAAAGTTGTATTTTTGTATGATATTTTTTTACATTTTATATAATTTTTATATAAAACCTAAATCTAAGATATAAAATGAATAAAGAGTAAAATAATATGAGCATTAACATTTCAGGTTGTTGAATCATCAAGGCGCTCTCTTAGCATACTCTGGCTACAATGACAAAGATGCAAGGGTTACAGCTGCAATTGCCAGCAATGTATGGGCAGCCTATGAAAAGCATGGCGGAAATGTGTTCAAGGAAGATAGACTGCATTTGATTTTGGTTGACTGCATGAATGGAAAAATTGCTATCACTCAAGTTGCAAATTTATTGTTATGTCTATATGCTAAGGAGACAGTGGGATTTGGAATACTAAAAGAAAAAATCAATGCTATAGCACAATATCTAGAGGGACCATTAAAACAAGTTGCTAGTTCATAATATTTTTAAGTTCCATTAAGTAATGTACCTACTTATACAATTATAAAAACATTTTAAAATAAAAGCTATATTAAATTAATTGTATTTTTTATTTTATTAAAAACTTTATGAACAAACATTGATATTAATAAATTGAAGTGTGGCATGTAGATTATGATGATAAAGAAAACCTTGCAAATAAAAGTAATGCACACTTTTACAAAGACTTTCTATTGTTCGGTGTTCGCAAACAACACATTAAACCAGCCCCCCCAACCGCCTAACACTCACTTTCGATCGCTTTGAAAGCGAGGCCCTCGCCTTGCTTTCTAATATAATATCGAAATCTATAGCCTATAGCTTTCGATATTACTTTCATATTGCTTTCGAGACTTCGATCATCGAATGATCGAAGTTTCGAGATGACAAGATGACGCCTCCTCCTCGCCTCGCCTTCAAAGCAATCTAAAGCGAGAGAGTTAGGCGGTCGACAGTGTTGCCGTTTCGAAAAAAAGAAAGTCTCCAGACCGATGAAAAAATCCGCTAGAAATCGCTAAATATTTCATGGTAATGAAAATGGTGTAAATAAAAGTGAATTTGTGACAGTGTTATGAACAGTGATCGGATAATCGGTGCATATATTAACTAAAGTTAATTTTTGGCTAGGAAATTATAAAAGCGGCTTCTTAAAACATGTTTTTAAAAATATAAATCCCGGGATTCCAGAAAATTCGGGAATGAAAAACTATTCTGTAACATGGTGTGGAAAAGACGTCTTTAGCATGTGTATTTATTTCAAAAAAATCCGGGACTCCGGGATTACATAATTATTCATGTGTTTGAAGTTTATTTTTAACTCCCCATGCAATTTATGAGTATGTAGAGTGTAAGAGGAAGAGTAGTGAGTGTTAGTTAAAAAAATACAGAACAATAATACTCAATTGTACATAATTACAGGATACAAAACATACATTTATTTTTAATAAATTATAAATTTTACCTCGGTTACTACAAATATATTTTTCTTTGTAATTTATTATTTATTATTCGTTTTAGATATGTTTTGAAAATTTAAGAAGTAGTTGAAGAAATGAAAAATTATAAGAAAGTTATTATTTCTAGAGATTTTTTTCGTTAAAAAAGTGCATTCCATATTAGCCAACACCTGAACATAAGTAAATATACCTAAACACGATTTGATTTTATAATCAAAACACTAAAAGCCCTTGCAATAAAAGCTTGCTTTTCATTTTTTTCGCGGCCACTTTTAAAAAATAGAATTTCGTTTAGGGTATAATTAATTGAATAAACCTTGTTATGGGTACTTTGCCCTAAACCTATTCTTAACTATGCTTTGCCCTAAACTCAGTCTGAACTGAGTTAAAAAGCCTACCTAAAATAATGCATTTTTGCTGGTTGTATTTGGTAACATATTTTTCATATTATATTTTCATGTATGTTTATTGTAACTTAAAAAAGTGTATATTACTAATATGGGGCCGTCATCAAGAAAATCTTGTCCCACCAGCCATTGAATTAGATTACATAATTATAAGACAAGATATACAAAATGAACCCTATGAACTTAGTGAAAACGAATAGCCATTTTTATGGAACGCATTTATTATTTGCTACTACTGTACAGTTTTGGTATCAGTTGTGATATGAGTTCAGATAGTTAATACTACTTCTTTTTAAAATGTACTTAGACATAGACATAACATATTAAAGGTAATTGTAAATGTTATTATGTTATGTCATTGTAATATTAGTATAATAAAAGTACTGTTATTCAATAAACTGGCCTGGCCCCAAAGAGATTTAACATATTTGCCTGGCCCTTTGTTTTATTTCTTATGAACAGTAAGTGTTAGAATAGGATACCTCTCATTTCTTAGAGTCTCTCACATTGGTTAGTCACAAGTTAATTTATATGACCAACAAGTAGTATTAGGGCAAGTACAAAAGTCCTAAACACATAGCAGTTTTTAAAAGTTTAGGCC
The DNA here is from genome assembly GCA_963082485.1 of Eudonia mercurella. Classification (NCBI taxonomy): domain Eukaryota; kingdom Metazoa; phylum Arthropoda; class Insecta; order Lepidoptera; family Crambidae; genus Eudonia; species Eudonia mercurella. The sequence goes on from OY720029.1 coordinate 14,760,803, forward strand.
TCTATATCTCGGTACAGACTAAGTTTAGAAGAATGTGTGCATAACAATTTTTACAAGATATTCTAAATTATCCTAAATCCTAATCGAAATTCAACAACTTATTACTGGCCGCAAGAAAAAAAAGGCAAGCTACCTCCATACATAATGGTCATTGTCTTTTGTCGATTCCGAAATCCCGGTATTTTTTAGATACAAAAGTGCATTTCATAACAGCGAACACCTCAACTTTAGGTAAATATGCATCCGATTATCCGATCACTAGTTATGAACTGTTATTTTTTCTTTTTAAGCAATAATAAACTTTATTATAATGTGTAATATTGTTGTGTGTTATAGTGGTAAAGAAAATAAATGTCTGTCTGTCTGTCTGTCTGTCTATTACGTAGAAAACACAATGTAAAATTATAAGTCACAAAATGCATTTAAGGCATGCCACCATCTAGTGTAATATCAAGTAAATAAAGTTCACGCGTTACTTTCGAATTTCAGTTTACAAAAATTGCACAAGATGGCGGTAGTGGTCCGTAGTGAATATAAATAACAGAATGTTTATTGTTTTAAACTTGTTTAATTAACTAACTTTTATAACTATTAACGCCCACTAATAATTTACAATATTGAAGTCGCTTCTATTAAGTCGCTAAACACTTTAAAAAATCCGCTAGATCTAGCGACTAACAGCCGAAATTAATATATCAGGCCTACCTATCTTAGTTTAGTTACCTAGCAACCGCTGTTATTTTCCGATAAACTAAGCAACAAATCTCTAGTAGTCCTATCTCTTGCTGAGAATAGGTTATTTTTTTTGGTAGTTAGACACCTTAGTAGGATACTTTATTATATAGTAAGGTTGGCAACCCTATCACAGGTCTTGTTCGATATCTCCGTTCCTTTATAAGCAATTCTTATAAAATTTTGCATAGCGTGGGCACTAATTAGGCACTAAATATGTGTGTAAATTTCGTTGCTATAAAATAAGTAGTTTTCGAGAACGGTCATGGGTACGCCAGCTTGATCGTGATGCCAGCGTACACACTACAAAAGATCTTTATTTCTTAAACTAAAGAGGCACTAATTATTTTGTGTTTGCACTAATTACGCACTAAAAGATGGCATAACATTCTTGTTTTGCATTGTGTACAATATGGCCATGTGTACGCAAATGCACACGCTACCTTAACGGACACGATTTAATTAAGCGTGTCCGTTAAGGTAGCGTATTGTCATAGTAGAATGAAACAAGTATGGTATCTTCAATACGTCTCAGGCGATTTGCATTTGATAACCATTTTCAATGGTAAAAAAACTTATGCGGGATTTAATTAATTCATCATTATCTAATGATGATATTTAGTGCCATCTTCATACTAAAGTTTGGATAATTACTTCGCACCACTTTTATTATTTAGCTGTATGAGATAGATCCCTTTGCTTGTTCTACATCATTTGCAAAGAAAATCACAAAAGTTATTCTGTCAGTGTCACTGCCTTTTAATTGTCTTATTTGTCATTTGGTTGTCAAATAAATTGCCGATTGCCGCAACAGAAGTTGATTCTGCTTAATATTAAAATAAATCTTATTGTATTCTACTCTCAATCAGATTAAATTAATGAAAAATATTAACAATGAACTTATCGGACGATAATAGTTTCGGTAATGGTCTACTATACGTAGGATTTAACCAAGATCAAGGTAAACAATTATTGCAAGGTGAAGGTACAATGTTTTCTTCGCCTGAATCCATTTACTGTTATTTATGCACTCTTTCTTTCGCCCATTTTTTCAGGTTGTTTCGCCTGCGGTACTGAGAATGGCTTCCGAGTGTTTAATAGTGACCCGTTAAAGGAAAAAGAAAGGCAAAACTTCGCCGAAGGCGGCTTATCTTACGTTGAAATGTTGTTTAGATGTAATTATATGGCACTAGTCGGAGGCGGAAAAACACCAGTTTACCCCCCAAACAGAGTAATAATTTGGGATGACTTAAAAAAAGATTCGGCGATATCTCTCGATTTTAATAGTCCTGTAAAAGCTGTTAAACTCCGCAGAGATCGTATTGTGGTTGTTTTGGGTGTGTGAATTATCTTATCTGTATTTATTTTATCTCGTTGATATAAAATAGGCATCAAACTTCGACTCACATTGCTTTGATTTTTTCAGAAAATTTGATAAAAGTTTATACTTTCACTGCCCAACCTCAGTTGCTGCATGTGTTTGAAACTTGTCAAAATCCTCGTGGCTTATGTGTAGTTTGCCCTAACAGTAATAATGCTTTACTTGCATATCCTAGCCGTAAAACTGGACATGTGCAAGTAAGTAATTACAGCTATATTTTATACAACCCATGTTTTTAACCATGACCAATAAGCCTATAAGGATAGATTAATGTAAGTTAGTTAAAAAAAGTTATTATTTATGTAGTTTATGGAAAAGCACATAAATTATATTTTTTTTAAATCTTTACCCCTCTATTGGTTTAAAATACTACTATTTAATTATTTTCTTATCAATGGTATTTGTTGTCATCACTTTCAGCCCCAATTCTCTAAAAATGCTTCTAAAGTAGAAATTCTTTATTGTTATTCTAAAGGTACAATCTTGAATAGTCAAGTATATGAAGTGAAAAAGATCAATTGCTTTTAAATACCTGTAATATGTTGTTAATTATTCTTCTAGTTGGTTGAGCTAAGTAGCCATGCCAGTACCAGCTCTGCTCCGGAAGGGCATCTAATAGCAGCTCATGAAGCGCCACTGGGATGCCTGTCTCTAAATGTGGGTGGTACTCGGCTGGCTACAGCATCTACTAAGGGCACTCTTATTCGAGTATTTGACACGTCCACTGGACAGAAGCTGGCTGAATTAAGAAGAGGTGCACATCAGGTATTTATTTTTATATATTTATTTTTGCAAGAAACAAATCATATTATTTCTTGCAAAAATAAATATATAAAGATATAAACTTACCATTTCAGGCAACCATTTACTGCATCAACTTTAACCATAGCAGCACCAATTTGTGTGTAACATCTGACCATGGGACTGTGCATGTGTTCAGTCTTGAAGATGAGAAACTGAATAAACAATCTAGCTTGGCAACTGTCAACTTCTTACCGAAATACTTTTCAAGTAATTGGAGCTTTTGCAAGTTCACCATACCAAATGGACCTCCTTGTATTTGTGCATTTGGAGTAGACAAGAGCTCTATTATAGGTAAGTTCTAATGAATGGACTAATGACTAATTAAATAGTTTATTCAAATAGCTCTCTTGAGAAGCTTACATTATAGTCTAATTCTGGTTATAATACTGTAAATCTTCCCATAATAAATAAATAAATAAATAATTTTAGTATTAAAACATTTTTTACTTTCTATTTCAGTTATCTGTGCAGATGGTTCTTACTACAAATACAAATTCAATGAAAAAGGTGAGTGCACTAGAGATGTTTATGCTCAGTTTTTGGAAACCTCTGAAGATAGATAAATGTGACTACTCCTCAGCAGGGAATGACTATGCAAGGAAATTAGTCATGAAACCTTGAGACTTGCATGATAATTTCTTTTTGATACCTATAATATCAAAAAGAAATAAAAACTGGCACTCAAGTGCTTATATGCGTTTCTCGCCCTAACTATAAGTTTGTTTCTCTAATCTGACCATTGTATTTCTATACCTAAAATAAACAAAACTATTAATAGAAAATGGAATGTAAACAAATGCTGTACTTAGGGCGGGAATGGAATGACGGAATGAGTACCTGTCTCCCTCATTTCAAGTAAATGACACCAAAGCTTAGGCTTTAATCTTTGTTCAGACCTCAAATTGATTGAAACACCCATATTAGTAAAATAAATCATCTATGCAAAAAAAAACCTTATTTGTATGAGATCAAAGTGTGTTTTATACAAACACTGTCAAAATTTTTGTTTCACGCAATAATAGACTTATTTTACTATAATGTAAAGATTTTTGTAACCATTTAGGACGTTTCGACCACTTTGATGTTGAAAATAGAACGAAGATATAATTATGACAGAAGGTATTTTGTAACCTTGTATAATCAACGGAATTAAAGTATCAGTCTGTGATTGTAAAATTGATTGTTTTCTTTTTGTATATGTACTTTTCGGTATGAAATTTCTAAACTAAAGATTTACTGGATTACGGTAATGTGACGTCATAATCGTCTAACAATATAAAATGGTAATTGTTATATGGAAAAACATAACACTCCTTTTTTTGGCAGTCATGTAATGATAAAATAGATACTGGGCAATTTACACATGCAATCACTGAACAATTCAATACTCAATCAAACTTGATTAAAAACCATAATGTACTACTAAAAATATTGATTTAGTGTTACCATAACAACATTTTAATTTAGACAGGAGAGTAGACTGGCAGGTACTGTAAGGGAAAGAGTTGTATTATCATGTTAAAGATGTGATCAAATAAATTTTATAACTTTATAATGAAATTATACATATAAAACGATGCTGACATTAACAATCCATTCTTAATAATGTTCAAAGAACGACATATACGTCTAAAATTATCAATGCGACTGAATTCAAAATTTATTATAAGTTACGCTAATTAGCTTATATCTTAAATTTAAATGCTACAAATTATTATCATAATTTTAAGATTGTTGAGAATTACAGTACATTGAGTTATTAGTTGAATGTCACAAAAAGTGTAAATTCGTTGTTCGTGTTTGTTTAAATTGGTAGAAAGTACTAACAGAAATATTTCCTGAGGCTATATAAGTAGAGAGACCTTTCCATAATATTAAGTGAAAATGAAAACTTAATTGTGGTATATTTTTGTAAATTGCTAAAGTTTTGTAGTGCTTAATATTATTGTTATGTCGGCGAAGTGTTCATTTTGTTACGCCGAATACATACCGAACTGGATGGATCTAATTTTGCCGTATGCTAGCAGCTGTAGAAGATTGTTAAAAACAGAAGTGACTATATTATACCCTTTAATTGTAATACCATAGTTAAGCCCTGTGAATTATGATAATGAAATACTTAAATGGTAAAACATTACAAATGATTTCGCCAAAAGAAAATAAATAGACCTATTTTGATACCTCTAATTGAATTCATCTTTTTATTTTATTCATTTAAAAAGCTATAGTTTTTTTATGTGTACTGTCAGAAGATGGAGCAGTCAAGAGAATATATAATGTTGTTTGAACTAGATATTTGTAGCCGTTTACCCCCACTTCTTGATAATTGTCGGATAATCTATCCAGAAATGTTGTTTGTACACACGCCTGCTCATCGGACTACCACAAACTGTAAAATTAGTCCTGAATAGACTTTGAACTTAATGTCTATAGAATAAGGTTGAACATTTATTTATCTATTTATTTGGACAACAAAACAGATAACGATAATTGAAATATAAACAAAATTGTAAAATTTAGTTCAGTGCTAGTCTGATAAAGATTTGACAGTTTTAGATAGTCTGATTCTGAGTTTGACAAAAGATATATTAAAAAACATAATTGTGGGTTGCATATGTTTATGATGTGGTGAAATAGGCCAAAAGTATTAGTTTGTCATTTACCAGTGACACTATAATATACTGGTAGCATTCGACGAAGAAAACGAGGCGCGTTTAAACGCAATATTTGCGAATAAATTGCTGTAGGTCATTTGTTTTATTGATTGTCTTAGGAGAATGTTTTACCCTGTAGCCTATCAGTATAACGAACATACACATCGCTGGAAGGCATCAATCCACAACACATGCTACTCTACCATGAGTTTACAGAGATGGTACTCTCTGACTCGCGGTGATAAGAGCTTGAATGCTTTTATGGCAAATCCCTCTGATGGTTAGTAAAACGCATGACCTGTGACAAAAATACATACAAAGGTACTTATGCGTAATACGATTATCATTTCTGTCTAATTATGGATGGATCCAACAAATGTTTTATAATTTGTTTACACTTTTATGATTGGTTTCGTTATGTACTTCCGTCTACTAGTTGATTGTATCCTCTTTATATTAATTTTTACGCATCCATTTTACCCCTTGTTATTTGTACTGAGTCAGGAAGAGCAAATCGAATCTATGTAAAATTTTGATGATACAACAGTTTATTTCAAAGACTTTTCTTTAGGGAGCATAATAAACAATGTTGTATTATTTCAGCTACTACTGAGCTGATTATCTGCCTTATAAATTGTCTACCAAAGTTTTAAATTCTTGATACTTATAGAGATTATTTTTAATTTTGATCATTTTGTATATCGATGCTTTGTTAATGTGTATCTTTTTATTTATCTGTAAACTTTTTAATTTCAATCTCATTAATTATTTACACTAGTAACACACATCTAGTATTTTATTAGCCGATCATTTGATACATATTCCTTAGATTGTAGATTTTATACATTTTATTATATTACATACTGATAATATAGAAATTGTAAATTACGTAGGTTTAACGTGAACGGATCCGCAAGGAACCAATACTTCTTATGTTTGAGTTGAGAAAATTATACTTAAACAGATTGCTTTATATGATGTTATGTAGCCCTTTGTGATATTAAGCATACAGAAATCCAAATAATCTGCAATTTTCAATAAAATAAGTCTATTTTTTAAATAGTGTTTTTATTTTAAGACTATTTTAACCTAGTATTTTAGTGGCATCAGTGTTCGACACTTTAAACCAAGCATCTACACAGCTTTCGTCGCAAAAAAAATAACATAGTTCTTCATTCATAAAATCCCATCTAAAAGATTGGTCATAGTGCTTCAAAGTAATTTTACGGAATGACAGCTAGGCAAAAAAAGGTAGGTGGTCTGTATTCAATAAAATTGTTCCTAAAGGCCTCTGCCTCGAATTTTGCGGGCAGCGGGGCGGCGGCGGCGCGGCTTGACTGGAGTGCACCGCTCGTCGCCCGCTCCAGCGGTGCACTCCAGTCAAGACGCGCTGCCGCCGCGCCGCCGCCGCCCCGCTGCCGAGGCCTAAGGCCTCTGCCTCGAATTTTGCGGACCTGGTAGGCTACTCTTGACGCAAACTCAATCTTAATACAATTCCAATGCGATTAATATGTATCGATATTGGGATAAGTTTCGCAATTTCGGGACGCCCCATCTCGATAATAGTTTGTTCACTCAATTTCCACGCAATTTAATTCCAATGTAGCGCTATTATCGCTTTTAAGAGTGCCATTTGAATTTTTTAGATTTGGGATTGGAAATTGATTATTGCAATTGTGTTTCAAGAGTAACCCACCTGGAGCGGGCAAAATTCGAGGCAGAGGCCTAAGACAAATCAGTTTCAAACTCCTATTTTTAATGATTAAAGGGAAAAAATGACGATTATTGGTTCCTGTCGAACAGTGGCGCCACTACCCTAGTCATTATTTTAAACTATAACGGCCAGCAGTCTTTAATTGCCACGTTGAAAGCTCCAGTATTTTAAGCTTAAACCAAGCCAATTTATTTGCTTATGTATCTAATTGAATATATGTCAAGCCTTCCCGGTAGCATAATGGTTAGTGCAGCTGCCCGGATTGCGGAAGAGCCAGGTTTGATTCCGTTTGGGACCATAATGTCCACTTCTTAATATGACCATTTCCCAAAAGGACCACATCCCACAATAACCATTCCCAGATCGTCCACTTCCCGTAATGACTATTCCCAAAACGTCCATTTCCCATGATGACCACTTAATAAAAACTATTAAATTTTAAGATTTGCATATAACAAAATAAAAGGTTTAGTAGACTTAATTCACCTGGCTGATATCACCTGGGTGCATTAAGTCTACCAAATAGTAGACCTAATTCACCTAGCTGATATCACCTGTTTGCATTAAGTCTACCAAATAGTGTACATAATTCACCCAGGTGAATTTAGTGCACCCTTAAGTAGACAGGCAAGCACCCAGGCTGTGCAACCTACTTTAGTATGTACCTACTGCTGGCCTTTGTAAATTATATAGTGTAGGTTTTCACAATGTCATTGTCAATTTAAAAGAAATAAATTTGTCAAAATAACTTTTTCGATTTACCGGTTTATACCCTGCCAACTCAGTAGTTATGCCAGGAAAAAAATAGACAACCCAATGTTTGTATATTCTAATACCGGTTGGTATTAAATTTATTCGTTAAACTCATGAGTGCAATATTTAATAAAGTCATTTTTAAATTTTTAATTAATCATAGTCTGGCCAGGATTCTTTTAAGACAACCCACTTGAGATATATTTTCTAATATATTAAATTTGATATAAAATACTTTTCATCCATTAAACAGATGGGTGAAGCTAGTTTCAAGTTCGGATCTTGCCCTTCCAGCTTGTTGAACAAGTATCATACCACTTATAAATTTTAGCTTTTCATAGGTAGCTTGAAAAGTGGACGTTTTGGGAAATGGACATATTGGGAAGAGGTCGTTTTGGGAATAGTCATTACGGGAAATGGACGATCTGGGAATGGTCCTTTTAAGAAGTGGACATTATGGTCCCAAACATTTGATTCCTGGTTGGGTCGGGTAGGCATTTAATTTTTTCATTGTATTTTATAAAAATATTTAATTCAGCTTCAGTGCAGCAATTAGCACTTAATTCAATTAATACAACATATTATAGCAGCACTTAATAGTAAAATTTGAATATAACCGATCGATGTAACCTAAAAAGCTTATGAAAATTAGAGCACTAATAATACCGATACCCTAACTAATGTGATACAAATAGTAAGGTTGATGAAAGTTGAAGCATATACAATGGGCAATCAAGAACTGGACGTAAAAACGTAAGACGGCAACCGGCTCGACGGAGAGACGAATGGCTACCAACAAAGAGAGATGGCGTGCAAAAGGAGAGGCCTACATTGGGTGGCGAAAGGCTGAAGAAGAGAAGAAGAAGAAGCATATACGGACTCCTTACATCGTGATGTAAGTATGCATCGCTCGTGAGTACTAATATACCACTGCATTGCATCGTGTTTCCACAAACGCGCACTAACTGTTTTATATGAACGGATGTTTAGGATAGGTTTGAATAAAAGAAATTAATAGTTAACAAAACTAAACATTTTTAGTTTTTATCTTTTTAAAACATCTATGAATGTGTTTCTTGGTATTTTGATGTTAGCCACACTCCTCATTTTCTTTTTTCCTTCCGCTTGTTGCTTCAGTAATTTTTTTCTTCGTGTAATGTCGCCACCATACTATGAAGAAAAACAATGATTATTAGCAAGCCCGCAAAAAAATTAATAATTTTATTGTCGTATTCAATATTATTCAAATTCTGTTCTTTTCAAAACCCTTAATAAATGTTAATATATTTAATTGGGCCTAACATATATAATATTATAATAGTACAAGGAGTACACACCAATTTTGCGGTGACGTCTTTTCTGTAAGCCTTTATTGTTTCCCTGGCGTAGACCTTTCCGGATACTACAGCTTGGATGGAGACCTGAAATCGCAATTATTACAAACAAAATCTTAATAGCACAGCAGATATGGAGTCAATAATTTAAAACTAGATATAGAAATAGAAAAAACCTTTTAGATAATATCAACGCACCGCAGTAAAACTATATGATCATTTACAGGTGGCTTATAGTTTTAAGAGTCAAAAATATGTGACCACTTGGTATGATGATAACGCAATAGTTTAAAAATAAGGTGAAAACGGCAGCGTAACACCGTGATTACCGTAATTCGTGACGAGTATTTATAAAGGAGTCCTAGAAAACCTATACTAAGGCAGTTTGCGTTAATCCGACGTTTGCCGTGAATACAGACACAACATAATTTTTATTGTTGGGCGGCGCTGATCAGCGCTCGCGTATATCAAAGTTTAAGGCGCTGACAACTATGAAACGCGCTTCACTTTAAAAAGTATAGAACACAAAAGGCCAAGAAAAATATATGTTATAATATAACTAGCTGTGCCCTGCGGTTTCACCCGCGTTAATTAGCGACTGTTCCACTCGTATTAGTCATAGCGTGATGTAATATAGCCTATAGCCTTCCTCAATAAATGGACTATTCAACACAAAAAGAATTTTTCAATTCGAACCAGTAGTTCCTGAGATTAGCGCGTTCAAACAAACAAACAAACAAACAAACAAACAAACTCTTCAGCTTTATAATATTAGTATAGATAGATAGAAGACTATATTTGCAAAAATGTTATTGTTTCAAAATGCAGTTATAAAGTTACCTCGAAAGAAAAAAAATATTAAATCACCTTTAAACAGTATCTATTAACATTATTATCTTTTTTATTTACTGTACGTCGATGAAATTAGTATCTTCTTCTTCATTTGCCATCTCCTATCGGAGGTCGGCTATCATTATGGCCACTTGGGACCGTGATGTTGTGGCTAAATTAAGTATACTTATTCGTAATATCTAGTTTATATCTATACTAATATTATAAAGAGGATACCTTTGTATTTTTGTATGTATGTAAGCATGTATGTTTGCAACGAATAAACTCAAAAACTACTGGACCGATTTAAAAGATTTTTCACCATTAGAATGCTACATAGGCCATATAAAAAAAAATGCGGTACGAAGTCCGCCGGATCAGCTAGTTTTAAATAAATAGCGTTTTTCCAATCCAGTGGATCACGCACTATTTGCTTCTTCCTTTTTCCTTTTTGCTTCTATGCAAATCGGCAGAGAGCGCTATTTCATTGTCAAGCAACATTAAATATCCTATAATAATAAAACGCGAAAGTTTTTAAGTATTAAAGTATGTGTATTACCTGCACCATTTGCCGGGGTATCATTTCTTTTAATTTTTCCGTCAGCCGTCTTGCGTTGTATTCTAATCTACTAACGTGTACTATAGTTGATAATTCTTCTACTAGAGTCCCGTTCAGTAGAACGTCCATCTGCCAAATAAGAAGGGCGTTTATAATTTTTCATTGTAAAATAGTCTTTATTAGTGGACACTGTAAGCACTTTTTTGGAATTAAATGTATATTACATAAAACAAAACATAACCGTCTCTGTGGTCTACCGGTTACACCACCGGTCTCACGCCTAGAGGGTTCTATTCCCAGACGGTCAGTCAATCAGTTGTTTCAACTAAATTACCTATAATAGTAATTACATAAAAAGCTAATGTTATTCTCTTCCACTGCTAGCCAAAGGTATCATCCTTGAAATCAAGTTATTGCTATAACTGATGGGTAACTCAAACACCACGCTTGCGAAATGCGACTTGGTTATCAGAAGCCCCGGCTATGATGCATCAAAAACTCAATACAAACTTTGTCCGACCAAAGAATTGAACGGACCAGATATTCCGGCCGGCTTTGCAATTCGGCGATCAGCTCATTTTATGTCACCACGCGGGCCCAGTGTGGATTGGTGGTTGTTGACGACTGCTAATGCAGCCAGGGCCAACGGTTTTACGTGCCTTCCGAAGCACGGAGGAGCTCGAGATGACAAACTTTGGTCACCCATCCGATGACCGGCCTTTGCGAAAGTTTCTTAACCTCAGCACTCGCAGACCGGGCGCGTTAACCACTGCGCCATCGAGCTCCTCGGCGATAGATGCGTCGATAAAAAAACTAGTGTTTCTTACGCGGACCAAAGCGCTGGAATGGAACCCATAATCTTGATAGTCGAAGCTGGCGAATCCTGAGGTGATGCTCTTGAGGGTGTCGTGGAAGTCTATCACTACTTCCGAGAGCGGCAGCACGAATTGCATCATAGTGTTGAGATCGTCTACAGCGCTGGACGGCAGGGGGGTGCCGCGCCGGTCTATGCAGAGGGTGGTGACAGCGCCGAGGTACTCCACCGGAGTTATTATTGTACCTGAGTATATAAGTTACAGTATATTTCATCATCATCATCATCATCTCAGCCAAAAGACGTCCACTGCTGGACAAAGGCCTTCCCCAAGGATACATGAGGGGATTTGCCATAATCGCCACGCTTGGCAGGCGGGTTGGCGATCGCAGTAACTTAATTGAGAGTTAACCTCAGAGAGATGCTGCTGCCCATCCTCTGGAATGGTCCCTTAGTCGGCTTTTACGACACCCACGGGAAGAGATGGGGTGGTGCAATTCTTTATCCCCGGCACCACACAGTATATTTATTCATTTATAATAGGGATAGTACACAGCTCAATATAATTTGAAATTACAATTGAATAATAAATTCTGTAGGTCAATTATGACTATCTAAGATATTACATTTTGATCTCGAAAGCGAACATTGTGTTGAGTAATTGCGTACTCCTCCGCCTCTAAGAACACCGGTCCAGAGCCAGAGGTTCTGGGTTCGATTCCATGCGGGGGGTACATGTTTAAGTACTCGGTTCTCAGTTTGGTTGGTGGTAGGGCTTGTTTTAAACTCGCCTGGCTAGCTACCGCTATCTTACCTATCATCATCATCATCATCATCATCATCATCATCATCATCATCATCATCATCATCATCATCATCATCATCACCATCTCAGCCAAAAGACGTCCACTGCTGGACAAAGGCCTCCCCCAAGGATCTCCACAACGACCGGTTTTGTGCTGCTCGCATCCAGCTATATATATCATCTTACCTATATATGTCGCTAATTCGTTAATAGAAGATAATTTAACGTAACGTTTGTGACTATGTTTGTTTGTTTGGCTAATATAAGGAACTACTGGTCCAATTCCAAAAATTATTTCACTGACAGAATGATATATACTTTGTGGGTAACATTAGCTATAAGTATTTTATTTTGATAGAAAAAAACTTTTCAAAATTATTTTTGTGAAATCGACGTGGACATGGGGGAAAATTGTTAGTATTTTATACAATCATTGGCTACTAGATTTAAATCGTAAGAATAAATAACAAAAATGAATTTAAGAGAAAACTGTTTTACTAACTTACCTATTACAAGTGGTTCGTAATATTCAGTTATGTTATTAGCGTCTGGCAGTTGTAAAGGATTGGTGATAAGTACCTCTTCTCCTTTGTATTGCTTGATCACTTTAGCACCTTTAACTCTGTAACATGAAAACGATGTATCATAAAAACAATACATAAAATAAATGTTTTTAAGCATATAAATTGAAAACTACGCTTTTTTATACTTATAAAAATTTAAGTATAGCATTTATGATATTTATATGCTTTTCTCTTCTCAACTGCTGAGGATCGCGGCTTCTTTCATCGGATGCCAATTGTCCCGCCGAAAATAATATTTACTAATAATTTTCGGCCGAACCTCATTGGCATACGCTTCATACGCACAATTTAGAAGAAAAATTTTGCGAAAAAAAAAAAGAAGTGTATAGTTTGCATACCAGTGACAATTAGGGCTTGAAAGAATTAAGCGTTCCCATAAACACCCTTTTTTATCAGTTGTGGTTAGTTGGCTGGTGGAGTGCAGTGCTTAACAGTATCTTCAGATGTTCCCCAGATAGTATACTTACTTAACTTTATATGGGACAGAAGGTGCAGTCAATATAGCTTCAGCTTTGTATTCTTGCAGTAGCCTTTGCGTGAACACGTCTAAATGCAATAGGCCGAGAAAACCGACCCGCCATCCTTGCCCGAGCGCTGGACTGTAACAGAAAAAACAATTTATTTTCAAGTGCTCGAACACGCGTAGCATAATGAAATAGCAACAATAAATGTTATGCATCAATTCATCTATACTATTAATAAAGAGGTAAAGTTTGTTTGGAATTACTGGTCCAATTCCCAAAATTCTTTCACAGATAGAATGCTACATTCCTTGCGGGTAATATAGGCAAAATTTTTTTTGAAACAGTTCATTTTTAAAAATTTCATATCCATGCGAACGAAGTCGTGAGTAAAATGCTAGTATTATATAAAAGTACTCCTTATCACTCGTAATCCCATATAACTTATTTACTATTTGTAAATACTCTTTTTATTTTTATTTTACACAAATGTGCTTGTAGAGTACCATAATTCAAGCTATCCATGTGCAGTCCTGTTACCTCTCTCTATCGCAAATAATTCACATTCGACGTGACCAAGAGAAAAAACTGAAATGGAGTAATTTGATATGTGACATGAATGACATAATGGTATACTATACTACAGGTACTACATTATGGCTAGGATTATATTTCAGAAACAAGCATAATTTTGTCACAGTAACTGAGCTAGCTACTATGACATATGCTTGTCCAAACTGTAAATGATAATGGTTGCAAAGAGATAATGGACAAGACTAGATGACCTTATTTTTTTATATTAGGATTACCTAGAATCAGGGTTAACAGACACAGCAGAGTCATTGAGAGCCAGCTTCTTGATAGCATCGCTGAGGAGGAAATGTTGGGATTGATCGGAAGGAAAGATGCCAGCATACACCATATGCTTTATCTGAACATTACTCAGAACTTCTTCCTTTACTGGAAACTCGATTGACAGCAACTGGTCACCAACACTGCCCCCACCTTTAGTACCACAACCTGAAATGTTAACAACATACAATAAAATAAAATATTTACTATATGATATAGTGGTTAGAGCATCTGTATCACACTCAAAAGTTCCAGGTTTGCTTGCAAATAGGGGGTTTATGTGTTATTGTAATTAGTTTAGTTAGTGGTATAGTTTAAGTCTACCTTGCTAGTAACCACTATGTTTTATAAGTCTGTTGCCCTAATAATAATGTAAGATTTTTTGTGTTCAGACTGTTATGAGGAAAATATTACCAGTACAGTAGTTAAGGGTTCTGGTGAAATGCAAATCTGCCTATGGCCCCTTGCCTATGGTCTGCCTATGGTCACTTGTCATCAAGTGAGATGAAGGCAAAATAGGAACTTCCCCGCTGTGGCATAAAAAGTTATTGTTTATACATGTCAATTTATTCATTCTATAAATTCAACACTCACCTACCATGACAACTTGACCTGCGGTTGCTTCTGCTACAGGCTCCTCTTTCGGTCTTAAAAGTGCCAAATGTTTAACAAATTGTTGTTTAGATTCTGATCTCCATCTGACTGGCTGTCCAACTTGTATCTTACCTGAATGTATGTAAGCTAAACATAATACCCCCCTATACTTGTCATGCCATGTGTCCATGATATGTGCTCTGAAATAGCCATCAGGGTCCACAGGCGGAGAGGGAATCCTTTTTATAACTGCTTCTAACAAGTCCTTAACTCCCCAACCTTTCTTTGCAGATATACTCATGACAGTTTCTTTTTCAATACCAAATAGTGAGTGTAATTGGGCCTTCACCCTGTCAGGATTGGCCCTGGGTAAGTCTACTTTGTTTAGGGTGGGTATTATGGTTAAGTTGTTCCTTTTAGCTAAGGAATGCACTGCTACTGTTTGGGCTTGTACCCCTTCATTGGCATCTACTAACATGATCACTCCTTGGCAGGCTGTCACACTGCGTACTACCTAAAACAATGAATTATTTGGATACTAAACCTGCTCATGACAAAAAAATTGTAATCCAATTGATAGATGAGAAATTCCGTTGCATTTTATTATTCTTGTTAAAAATGATCAGGCAGACAGTTGATACAGCTGGTGCCTGTACTCTACTTTATATTACACTAGATTTTTTTAAAATTACATTTCTCTTTATGAATAAGTGCCTAAGTGCCTAAGTATTCACATTTAACAGAGTTTTTACCTCATTAGAGAAGTCTACATGTCCCGGTGTGTCAATTAAGTTCAGTAAATATGTTTCATTTTCGTATGTGTAATTTAGTGATGCTGTAACAGCTTTTACAGTGATCCCTCTTTCTCTTTCCACCTAAAATGAAAATCATAAAATATAATAAGTATTTAGTTTTTGATTAAACTTTTAAATGTTTTATTTTGATAATAAATATACTGCTGTTTACTTGTAACTGATCTAGAACTTGAGCTTGCTCAGCTCCCGGCTTTATAACTCCAGTAAGTTCAAGTAGTCTATCTGCCAAGGTACTCTTGCCATGGTCAACATGTGCTACTATGCTAAAATTTCTGATTTTCTCCTTGTCAATCAGTTGGGCTGAGTCAGTACTATTCATACGGCATATAATTGATCTAGAAATAATCAATATTTTTAATTGACATTGCTTAGCAAAAGTGGAAATTTTGTTATAGCGAATGAATAATACTATAAGATTATACCTGTGTAAATAAATAATTTTGTTAAATGCATTGTAATTTCTGAAAATTGAATGGCAGTTTACTATGCTACCCATTATTATTTCTCAAAATTCAAAATTCTTAATTTCAACATTGAAAACATAACCTCTTTGCTGTATTACGGAATCAGCTGTTATTGTTTTGTAGTTTTATTTCTTCTACTGCTTAAGAAAGCAAAGGGATTTAACCCATAAAACCTACTATTTAGTTATTTTTTTTATTTTATTTGATGGCAAGGTAATAAGAGAAAATGTGGGACTTCATACTAAGAACTCACGCGGACATTAAACCGTTTTGCACGTTTATGAAGGCAATGAGAATGATATCGTGTAGAAGGTAATAAAATAACTAAAGGGGTTTAAACTCAAGTTATTATGAGGGTTTAACAGTTTATACTTTCAAATCAAGTAAAGAAGTTTCTACCATCATACAGCTTCATGATTGTGACTTTTGGTGACTTGAGAACTCAGAACAATAATAGCTTTTATTAAACTGAGCTTGAGAATCCCGTCATGTCAATTAGTATTGTTAGTATTATTCTATTTCTTGTCCATATTTAAAAATAACGATTTTTTCTTTTTGGCTACATTAAACTAAGACAAAGGCTAATAAATAAAATGATTTGCTATTTCTTATATCCTTATATTAAATACTATGCATATGGACGGAATGATAACATTTATCACATTGTTTACTTATTCTACCACACACAATAAATCATAAGTATTCAAATCACTTCTTCAATGCTTTGATCTGGAGACTCAGTTGTCTGGTTGTCGTCTTCAGATGACCTCTGTAATAGTTGAAGCTGTTGATCGAAACCTGTAAATATTTTGAAAGATCAATTATTTATCTTAAACATTTCAAACCATGTTAATAAAATTTTCAATGCTCATGAAAAATACAAAGGCCTGAATTTTAAATTTTCCATAGTGGACTTTAAGTCACAGAAATTCAGTTGGGAAAACATTTTTTTATATTATCTACAGATTTTCTAGAACTGTATTTATTACCCTTAAGTTTAGGAAATTTAGTTTAAAATGAGCATATTGGTTTAAAAATCTATTTGAAGTTTGAATTTTGTATCATATGGTAATTATACTGAAATGTACAGTCGAGCGAGTCCAATCACATATAAGCAAGCACTATTGTACGTTGTCAAAGTAATTTTTGACAACTTTTTTTCATGGAAACCTTGACAAAAGAGCGACAGGGTTTTATAACTACCGTTTATGTTATGGCCTCTGCTGTAAAAAAGGTTTATAAAGTAGTAGGAAATAAAACGTACGTAAGGCATCCGGGTGGTCTGGTGCGTACTGCAATATTAGCTTGAGAACCTTCTCTTCTGTGATCAGCCCTGGGCGTCCGCTCACCGCACGGAGCAATTGCTGGCCGCTCGTCACCCCTGTAGGTAGAATAGCTTTAAATCCTTTTTTATATTCTGATCCGAACGCTAACGCTAACCTCGTAGAATCTCTAGTGGAGGAGACACGCTTGCGTGATTCCATCACCTCTAGACACCATCCGAGCATGTTTTTTGTCTCACGCCTTATGCAATTAGTAACGTTAAGGGAAACCTGTAATTAGCATGTACATATTATTGTTTAAGTACTGTAAGAAAATATTGTATTTTTACGCAGTTGGTTTTCTTAAAAGCAAAAAAAATAATTTTTTTCGATGTTCTACTACGGCTTGAGGAACCTTAAGCCAACCATAAAATCCGGCTTTATGTAATAGGTGGCCAAAAGCAATACCTTTTATCAATGAACGGCGTCTGCGCATGCGCAGTGCAGCTGCTTAACTTTAAGGATCGGATATGGAATTCGGTCTGTCGCAAAATAGTAGGTACATCGAATATTTGAATTTACCAACAACCAAACCGAGTAGGTACATTAATATGTAGGTACCCGCTCGCTGGGAATTTAACCTAGGATCTCTGGGTTTAAGACCGGTGGTCTAATCAAAAGATCATAGAGGCGGTTAGTGTAGGCAAAGCACGAGAACAGCGCCACTTACAACTTTTAAAGCAATATAGCTCATATACGGACGACATTGGAGCTACTACGGTGTGACCTGCTGACTCACCTGTATTAACTTCTCCTGCTTCAAATGTTTTCTTAACGTCTATAAAACGTTTAACTAGCGTGCTTTGTTCTTGCAAGGCCATCGTCTGCGCTCCTGCAAAAGTATTTGATTTTTATAAAATTAAAGTGTAATAAATTAAATAGGTAGGTATAGGAATTTATAAAAAAAAAACCGGCCAAGTGCGAGTCGGACTCGCGCACGAAGGGTTCCGTACTTTATGACGTATTAAAAAAACTACTTACTAGATATCGTTCAAACCAATTTTCGGTGGAAGTTTGCATGGTAATGTACATTTTTTTTTTAGTTTTATCATTCTCTTATTTTAGAAGTTACAGGGGGGGGGACACACATTTTACCACTTTGGAAGTGTCTCTCGCGTAAACTATTCAGTTTAGAAAAAAATGATATTAGAAACCTCAATATCATTTTTGAAGACCTATTCATAGATGTAGGACGCAGGCAGGGAATAAAGAGACCGGCTTTTCAACATAAACGTATTTATTTCCTCTTCTTTAGCGCACACCGTACAAGTCTTGCCACCATGTTCGTTACTCTCTATTCCGTCCATCCCTCCTCCATTCGT
The DNA here is from genome assembly GCA_963082485.1 of Eudonia mercurella. NCBI lineage: Eukaryota > Metazoa > Arthropoda > Insecta > Lepidoptera > Crambidae > Eudonia > Eudonia mercurella. The sequence goes on from OY720029.1 coordinate 14,779,598, forward strand.
CCATCCCTCTTTCACCCATTCATCCCGTCTCGCTCTTACACACAGGCAAAGGTGACTGGAGTGTTCAGCCTACATTCGGCCATCCTGTCCTATGTCTGCCCTCAGACATAGCTGTACATCAAAATCTTAAGATTATTTTAACAAAGTAAGGCTGACCCTTAACCAACAATATAGAATTTTAGGAAAATGTTACATTTTAGCCAATTACAACTTATAAAACTTACAACTTATAAATATTTGTCTTAATTAAAACATCTTAGATAATTTTGTAATAAAAACAAAAGTGAAAGTTTAGCTTATGTTATAACAAACACAGTAAATCTGAACATTACACAAAAATAAACAATAATAAACAAATAAAAGTTACAGTCGTTTTCTTTCATTTCATCCTTTCATCCCTTTCATTCATCCCTCAAAACAACTATCTTACTTGAATGAGCATTTTACTCTTCATTCTGCTGAGGCCATGGTTTCATTAGGTCTGCTGAGCTTGAAGTTTTATTAGGCCCTTCGGTGGTACTGCCTAGCTTTTCTACATCGTAACGATCCTTGCGCTTGACCTTCACGACCCTGTAAGGCCCTAGATACTTCGGTTTAAGCTTAAGCCCTGGACCAAACTGTGTCCTCTTGATAGCTACTAAATCTCCCTCTTCGTACTTGAAACTTTGTTTTCTATTTTTATCAAAAGTTTTCTTATTTTCTTCTTGTACTTTAAGTATTTGTTGTTTTGCATGAATCCTAATTTCTTCTCTATTTTCCTCAAATTGGTTTATTTCTTCTTGTTTCAATAATTCCAATACTTGTAAGTCCTCTTTGGTTCTCATCGCTGTCCCAATCATAAGGTGAAATGGGGTGGTATTTATGCTTCTTTGATAGGTACTATTCAGTGCTCTCTGTACGCTACTTACATGTCGATACCATAATGATGGGCTTTCTATACATAGCTTAGTAAGTATAGCCAAAATAGTCCTATGTAGCCTTTCTACTTGACCATTTCCCCTCGGTACTCCTGTGGTGATGGTGATATGTTGTATGTTCTCTTCTTGACAATACTCTTGAAACTCACCACTGGTGAATGCCGTCCCTCGGTCACTTATGATTCTCACTGGATTACCAAAGTTTTGTTGGTGTATCTTCAATTTCTCTATAGTTTCTTTACTCGTAGTGCTCTTCGTAGGAAAAATCCATGTAAACTTGGTAAAAGCATCCACAACTGTCAGTATATGATTATACTGCTTCTTAGTATCTGTCAACGGTCCCAAATGATCTATATGAATGGTATGCAACGGTGTACCTTCCTTTTCTATTGGATTTAGATACCCTTCTTGTTTACCAGCCTTCCTCGTAGCCAATAGACATGGGATACACGTGACCACAAAGTCTTGAAGTTTCTTCTCTATGTCAGGTATGAAATAATCTTTACTTATAATTTCTTTCATCTTTTTCATTGAAAAGTGCCCTTTACTGTGTACTTGCTTTATGATCTCTTTTTCTAGACACTTAGGTATAACCAGAAGTTTCTGCTCTCCCTTATACAGCAGTCTATTATCAAGCCAATAGTCTGAGTAGGAACCCTTCTGTAGTATCTCATATATAGCTCTCAATCCATCGTCCTTCTGTTGAGCTGATCTTATCTGATCTTGTAAACTATTGTTAACAATGGTCATACAGGGATTGCGGCTTAAAGCATCTGCATGCTGCATCTTGGCTCCTGCTCTGTGCACCACTTTATAATCAAACTGATCCAGATACAGTACCCAACGAGCAACTTTTGGACACAACTCTTTCTTCTTCAGTGTCATTTCAAAAGCTTGACAATCAGTGACTATTGTAAAATGGATACCATAAAGATATACTCGAAACCTTTTCACACCCTCAATGATTGCTAACGCTTCTAGTTCGTAACTGCAGTACTTTGATTCTGCATCACTGGTTTTCTTGCTCATGTAATACACAGGATGCCAACCGTCTGGGTGTAGCTGCAACAAAATAGCGGAATATGCAACAGAGGCTGCATCGGTATGCAATTCTGTAGGTAAGTTAGAGTCATAAATCTTCAAAACCGGAGAGCTACTCAACTTCCTTTTTAAATTGTTAAATGCAATACATTCTTTTTCTCCAAATGCAAAAACAACATCCTTTCTGAGCAAATCAGAAAGTGGCTTTGCTATAACGGCATAATCTTTAATATACTTTCTAAAGTATGAAGTTAATCCTAGAAAACTGCGAACTTGCCTTACTGATGTTGGCTTCGGATACCTCATCACTGCATCGGTCTTCTCAGCGGTAGGTCTTACTTCACCATTCCTTATTAAATGTCCCAGATATTCAATTTCCCTGGAAATCAACTTTGCTTTCTTCCAGTTAATTTCTAAGCCATATTGCTCTGAAATCATAAGTACATTCTTTAGTCTTTGCACCGCTTGACTTTCATTTTCAGCCGGGATCAACAAATCGTCGATGAATATTATAATTTCACCTTTAACCAGTAAGTCTCTAAAAATTATTGTTATAAATCTCATGAAATACTTTGGACAAATGGACAGACCAAAAGGAGCTCTTAAGAATTCGAACTGACCATTGTGGGTTACAAAAGAAGTATACTTTATTGATTCTTCACTAATCTTCAAGTGAAAAAATCCATTTTTCAAGTCTAACACACTATATACTTTAGCGTCTTTTAATTTATCGATTAAGTCTTCAATGACTGGTAACGGAAACTCGTCTTTAATTATTTTTCTATTTAACATTCTATAATCAACACAGACCCTAGTAGAACCATCTTTTTTCTTTACTAACACAAGGGGACTACTATATTCAGAATAACTTACGCGAATGATGCCTTTCTCCAACCAGTCTGATACCTGATCATCCACTACCTCTTGCTCCTTAAGTGATAAACGTCGCGGTCGCATGGCCACTGGTGCTTCATCACTGAGCACAATACGTAGTTGCAGGGGTGTTTCCTTGACTTGCTTGGGTTTGTAGTTCTGCACACACTGGATCACTTCGTTCTTTAGGGCTGGATTCACCATCTGACCTACAACAGAACCCAATGAACATACCTCACTCGCATAACAACCCAAACGCTCCCAATCTTTACTATAAAACCTCACACAACCACCTTTCAACACAACTGTAACATCGTTAAGAAATTCTTGACCAAGTATCATTCTAAATGGTATAAAGTTTTTACTCAATACATGAAATATTACATCTTCGTAACAATGTTCATCAATGCACAAACGCAATCGACACTTCCCCATCGAATGCACCGTTGATAGTCCAATGCCACAGAGAGATAGTTCGTCCTTTTCGCATTTTGGCATGCCGATCGCTTCAAATACTTCCTCAGATAAAAGATTCACGTCGCTACCACTGTCCACAAGTGCTTTCACACGGACATTGTTTACATTCGCGATGACAACCGGCTTCTTCTCGTTTGACATCGACTTTGACAGCTGCTCGACGTGATCGTAAACAAACGCCGCCATCTTCCTTTGTTCTCGTTCGTCATTCGGTGAATAGACCATAGTGTCACCGCTCGTCCTATACGTCATCTCCGTCTTGCTCGTCGATTGGCTGCTGCGCTCCGCCATCTTAAATTGGTTTGTCAAACCGTCATTGGTGGCGCTGCTGTCTGGCGTGACGTCTGCCGCGAACATCGCGCTCTTTGCGTAGCGATCATGGCTTCCTCCTGCTTTACCGACGACATCGCCCGACGATACCCGATGGTGTTGACTCGTAGATTTCCGTATCGGTTCAGTTGCGCTGTTAGTGCACCGCGATCCAACATGGCCGAACTCGTTGCACTTGAAGCATTTTGGCCCCTTGTTCTTATGAGGACAATCAGCTGATGTATGCCCTAGCTCGCCGCACCCGTAGCAACGAACCCGCCATCCATTCGATCCGCTCGTGTTCGTGTTCGTATAATGCTTGCTTGTGCTCGCCGACGCTCCTGTATGCCGCTGCCTCGAACTTTGCATCTTGCTTGAAATAGTTTCGTAGATCTTTAATTTTTCTTTCAGCTCGCCATATGATGTTACGCCGTAAAGCATCACTTTATTTGTTTCGACGTCCATGATTCCGTCCACGATATATTTTATCGCGACATAATCCGCCATCTTGCCTCGCTTTCCGAGTTCCTTCATAATGAGCATGTAATCGAGACACGTCTCGTCTGCCCGTTTCTTTCTAGCACTCATCATTTCATGAATCGTCTTAACATCGACGGAGTCGGGAAATTCTTTTAATATTGCTGCTTTTAAGTCATCCCAGCTTTTAAATGGTCGCTCCGCCCGTAACCAGAGTTGTGCTGTACCCGAGAGCGATCTTCTTGCCACAAGTAACTGCTGCAGTGGGGTCCAATTAAATATCTCACCGTTACTTTCGACGTCCTCTATCCACCTCGTTACTGGATAGGTGCTGTCGCGGCCGCTGAAGCCCGGCACCAGCTCCGCCGTCATTTGTAACATGTTTGCGCCGCCATGCTGCTTCGTGTGACAATCTTCAAAATAGTCGGCTTGCCGGCTTGCGCGTCGTTCGTCTTTGGGCATGTTGCACTATCGTCGTAGTGTTCGTCGTAAGCGTCTTGTTAAATATAGTGCAACACGTTGACCGTCGTAAATTTTCGTTGCGCCCGCCCGCCGCACACCGACCACGTGCACCAAATCTTGAATTCTCGTTTCCCTTTATGCCTGGCCCACAGATCTTTCTTGTTAATATCCCGGACGAGCCCCCAAAACTGTAGGACGCAGGCAGGGAATAAAGAGACCGGCTTTTCAACATAAACGTATTTATTTCCTCTTCTTTAGCGCACACCGTACAAGTCTTGCCACCATGTTCGTTACTCTCTATTCCGTCCATCCCTCCTCCATTCGTCCATCCCTCTTTCACCCATTCATCCCGTCTCGCTCTTACACACAGGCAAAGGTGACTGGAGTGTTCAGCCTACATAGATATCCCACACGTATGGGTTTGATGAAAAAAAATTTTTGAGTTTCAGTTCTAAGTATGGGGAACCCACAAAATTTATTGTTTTTTTTTTATTTTTGTGTGAAAATCTTAATGCGGTTCACAGAATACATCTACTTACCAAGTTTCAACAGTATAGTTCTTATAGTTTCAGAAAAAAGTGGCTGTGACATACGGACGGACAGACAGACAGACAGACATGACGAATCCATAAGGGTTCCGTTTTTTGCCATTTAGCTTTGGAACCCTAAAAAGGATTTTTTAATACTTACATTATTTAAATTTAAATTTAAGACATTAACTGCCTATAAACATGTGGAGATCGCCGGTCATCATAACAGACCATGCCATTCCGATACGGGTTGGCGTATCTTCAGAATGGCTTAGTGTACCTTATGAAGCAGAGGAGCTCAAATTACTATAACTTGGTCACCTATCCCGTGACCCAGCATTGCGAAAGTTACTTAACTTGAGAGAACGCATCCCGTATATGTTTGCAATTAATATTAACATTTAAGTCTCAAATTTTCTTAAGAATACCCTTATACTTTCCAAGAGTTCTACTAACCGGATTCAGAATCCGAAGTCTTGGCAAGGCATCGCGCCGCTTCTTTTAGCGCTTCTAAAGCTTTCTCGTAGTTCTGAAACAACAAAGTGTAAATTTTAGATGATTATAATAATAATAAAAAGATAAAAAGAAAAACTATTCATGCAGGTGTATCATAAATATACTAGGTATTATCAAGGTTTCAGCGAGTTTCATTCGGCATTTGATCACGTTTACGAAAACGAAAATTTGTATTGCATTGAAATAGCGCCTCCCGGAAGACAATGAGGAAAGTTAAAATTGTGTGTGTCGCACGTGCTGCGTGAGGTCGAGCCCCGCGCGTCAGTCCGCCGGTCAGTAGTCGGCCGCCATCAGCTGAGCGGCGCAGACGCTATTAGTAAAGTGGCTATAGGATCCGTGTCAACCGACCGCAGCAGCAATAGAACTCTCAAAATAGACGCATAGGCAGCTCTCCACATTCTGTAGATGTCATGTAACTCGCCTACCTGTTTGACGCCATCTCACATAAAAAAACAACAACGCATCGCACCCGCCTTCTACATAAGTCACTTACATCGTACTCGTCCACCTCCACCTTCGCGTCCTCGGCGTAGGAGGCCGCCAGCTTGCCTTCGCGCGCGTTAGAAGTGTAGCACGTGCCGCGTGAGGTCGGGCCGCACGCGCCAGTCCTCGTGCCGCCGCAGGTAGTCCGCCGCCACCAGGTGAGCGGCGCGGTCACGGGTCGCTGTTACTAAGGTGGCTATAGGAGCCATGTCAACTGAACGCAGCTTCTCAAACGAACTTTCAAAGTAGACGCATATGCAGCTCCGCGGATGCTACAGATATCCATGGGCGACAATCCTACCACTTTCCTTAATGTAGCTTTTCTTCTCGTTTGACGCCTGTCTAACATAAAACCTCATCACACCCACCTGCTATATAAGTCACTTACATCGCACTCGTCCACCTCCACCTTCGCGCACTCAGCGTAGAAGGCCGCCAGCTTGCCTTCGCGCGCGTGTAGAAGTGCAGCACGTGCCGCGTGAATTCGGGCCGCGCGCGCCTGTCCGCGTGCCGCCGCATGTAGTTCGCCGCCATCAGCTGAGCGGCGCGGTCGCTATTGCTAAGGTGGCTATAGGATCCGCGTCAACCGACCGCAGCTTATCAATAGAACTCTCAAAGTAGACGCATAGGCAGCTCCCCACATGCTGCAGATGTCCCATTGGCGGCGATGTCTATTTGCCGTCATGTATCTCGCCTACTCGTTTGACGTCTTCTAACAAAAATAAACAAGAACGCATCGCACCCGCCTGCTATATAAGTCACTTACATCGTACTCGTCCACCTCCACCTTTGCGCATTCGGCGTAGAAGGCCGCCAGCTTGCCTTCGCGCGCGTATAGAAGTGTAGCACGTGCCGCGTGAGGCAGGGCCGCACGCGGCATTCCTCGGAGCCGTGTCAACTGAACGCAGCTTCTCAAACGAACTTTCAAAGTAGACGCATATGCAGCTCCGCGGATGCTACAAAAATCCATGGGCGACAATCTTACCACTTTCCTTAATGTAACTTTTCTTCTCGTTTGACGCCTATCTAACATAAAACAATGCATCACATCCGCCTGCTATATAAGTCACTTACATCGTACTCGTCCACCTCCACCTTCGCGCACTCGGCGTAGAAGGCCGCCAGCTTGCCATACGCCTTCGCGCGCGTGTAGAAGTGCAGCACGTGCCGCGTGAGGTCGGGCCGCGCGCGCCAGTCCGCGTGCCGCCGCAGGTAGTCCGCCGCCATCAGCTGAGCGGCGCGGTCGCGGGTCGCCGCTGCGAAGGTGGCGATGCGGTCCGCGTCGCCCGACCGCATCAGCCAACGCATCGCTCCCGCCTGGGAAATAACTGATGTTGTAAAGGTGTGTGTTGCGTCTAATAAAAAAATTAAGTACTTACAAATTTGTTGAAATGCTTGTGATTTGTGATGACTTTGTTGGTTTTAACAGACAGACTTTTATATAACAAAGTTTAAATAAAGACAGATAAACGGAAGCTACTGCGGGTAAATATTTATAAGCAGATAAAACAATCTAACCTCTTTCTTAGTTGTTTTTTTTTCACTCGATACTCTTATACTATTATTTCTTCTTTCACTATTCACTCCAACTTACTCTCGACACACTACAGCCGCAGTAACAGACGTGAACCTTCTTATCCGTGATTAGAGTGCATGGTTCCTCACCAGTTTATTTTATGTCGTCACTGCTGGGGAGCACGAGCCTTCCCTATGGATGGATAGGGAGAAAGGGCCATATAAAATACGACGCGGGCCCAGTGCGTTTGGAGGTTGTTAACGACTGCTAATGTAGCCAGGATCAACGGCTTTACATGTCTTCCGAAAGCCTTCGGATGCTTATAAAAAACATGGTAAGAATATTTTTTGGATCCTCAAAAATAATTAAAAAAATGGTTAGTATCCCATGTTATTTTAAAATAATGTTTACCTTATCACCGGCGTGGGCCAGCCTCTTAGCCGCCTGGTGGTACAAGCCGCGTCCCCCCAGCACGTCGGCCAGCCGCCGCAGCAGCGCGTCCCGCCCGCTAGTACCCGCCGGAGCGGCCAATCGCTCGCTCAACTCCTCTGAGAGGGGAGCTGATGATTCTTCCACGATGTCTATAGCTTCTTCGTACTGGAGGACATTCAATAGTTTAAGTTAACAGAAAAAGGTTTTTTTAAACTAACAGGTTTCAAACGTTTAGATTATGCTCAAATATTTAGATAGAATCAAAATTATTTTAAAAATTGACTACTTTGCTTCATTTAGTTGTTAGCAGGGACCACAGGTTAAATAATAACTGAAAAAGATCATCAGCATGCTACCAAATATGCTACCATGACACCTTCTGCGCCTAGTGGCTTCTCCTCTAAGAACACAATCTGTTGTTAGACCCTGAGACTTATAGCTGTGTTATAGAGGCGACAAAAACTATAAAAAATTTACATATTTTGAAAAACCTCTTATTTAGAACGAGAGGCTCTAGCTATTTAGCTATAATTTTTTTCCATTACCGAAGCTTCTCTCACGAACCGCCTGCTACCCGCAGATCACCGGTTATGGCCACTGCTGTAGGTACCTACACTAATTAAAAACAATAACACCAACTTTTCCGGCCGTCGCGAGCAAAGCGGCCGCATGTGAATGATGGTCTGCCCTCCTAAGGTGCGCAGCTAGCGTGTGCGCTAACTCCGGGTCCACATGATCGCCCAGGGACTCCACCGCAGCCACCATGGCGTTGGTGTCACCACAGATCAGCGCCAGCTTCAGAGCCAAGTGCGGTTTACCTGTTTAATGAAAATGTAAAAAGTAAATAAAACTATACATTTTAAGAGTTTATTTTGCACGAGTTACTCATGAATAAGGACAACTATTTGTATTGGACCAACTCTGAAATCTCAAAAAAAATCAGTTGTTTTATCTTTTTATATAAAAATCTTCTGTGCGTGTGTATGTTATTGAACTCCTTCTAAACGGCTGGACCGATTTGGATGAAATTTTCTGTGTGTGTTCAAGTGGATTCGAGAATGGTTTCGAGTGTTCTTAAGCGGACGAATGATTTATTGTCATGGAAACTGTCAACGTTTTATTTGTTTTGTTGTCATGGAAACTGTCAAAGCGGTATGAAGTCCGCCGGTCAGCTAGTATATTATAATAATGCAAATTCACAATCATTCACAATTAATGAGTTTTGGCTTAATCACCATGCTTGCCAAATGTAGGTCGGTAATCACTTACCCGGGCTATGCAACGGATAATTCAAAAGTTTTTCAAAAGTTTACCAGACCTTGAATTTCAACCCAAGACCTCCAGTTATCAGGCCGAATGCTAAGCCACTCAGCCACTGCACTGAGGCGTTTGAAAATGTGTAAAGTTAATTATTATATGGGCTATAAACAAATTATTGGATACTTTTAAACATTCGCGTTCCATTAGTAACTAAGCGAAAAATTCGACGGGGTTCAAAGCAAACTACTTACACAGCCCGTGACCGGCCGGTACAATTCAATCGGTCGAAGTGTAGCGACTTTCATATGAGCTAGTTGAAGACAAATAATTTTATTTTACTTTACCTGCTTTTTGGTAAAGTGCTATAGCATTTTCATTTTGGCCTGCGTTCTCCAATATTGATGCGGCATGCAGAGCGTGTGAGGTGGACGTTGAACCAGCGCGCCACACAAGGTTCCAAGCGCTCGCTTCTGCTGCGACGCGAATCGCTGATGACACCGCACCACATTTTATATACATCTGTAATTTTATTTATAGTTTTTATTTTATAACTCAAGCACCAGTTTCTCACAAAAATGTATTAGGTATATGTACAGGTTTATTAAGCATACTATTTCTGACAAAAAAATAAAAAAAAGATAATTTTTTGTGGGTAGCTAGCTACTTAAAAGTACAAAGCGTACATTCAAGATAATATTATATTAATAGCTTCACAGTAAGCTTCTAAAATTACGTACCTTTACTGATTGTTCAGTTTTATCTGGTTGCATTTCTAAATATCGCGCCATTTGATACAAAGAAGAGGGATTCTTTTGACACAACTTTTCTGCTTCGTCAATTCTGTCCATGTGACATAATAATCTTGTTTGTTCCCCAAAATCATTAGCACGAGCGTAAGCTTCAAGAGCACTCTCTAAATCACCTATACTTTCCAAATAATGACCCCACCAAGTTATAAGGTTTGGATCGTTTGAGTTTGTAACATATTGAGCCAATACAGCAGCTTGACCTTGTGCTATGAGCATTCTAGGAACATGAGGCACCAGTGTTCCAGCACTTTCGAAAAGTTTCAGAGATGCTCCTGTTTCTCCATTTGCCCACAGAACTTTGGCAAGTTTATGTTGCGCGTTTTTAACTAGCAAACCATTCTCCCCTTCATTAGGCCCATTACTGATTTCGTTAAGACCGCCCTTTTTCGCAGATACGAGTCGGGTGATCAAATCTGGTCTCTGTGCTTCTCGAAACAACTTTTCTGCTTCCTCTATCATGCCAAGATTAACTGCAAGTATTCCGACTTTGCAAGCATCATCCATAGCGTTATCGTTCATCACTTTACGCATCATAAGCGCTCCTTTGATATTGCCCATTTTGCCCAGGCATACGGCACCGACTTCTGGTCTTTTCCGTAACACACACACTTTCGCTAAACTGTCCCAAATTATAGAATTTTTGCCACTTGAAATATTTGTTCCGACAACAACCGCTTTCTCTAAGTTTCCAATTGTCATGTAGTGTAGGAAATCTAAGACCTGACGCATACTAGCTGTATCACCATTTACGTCAGCAAATTCATGCATCAATATTTTCTTGAGATTTTGTTGTGCTAACACAATCACATGAGGTGTGAACAAAGAGCAGAGCAAAAAATCGGTTAGAAAATAGTCTTCTGATGATGAAGCCCAGTTTTTATATTCAAATAGTTTTCCCTCATGGCAAAAAAATAAATGCACTCGATCCAAATCTGCCGACCTCATATGCACCGCCACAGTTCGTGGGTCGTTATGATCCCATAAAATGGCTATGGGTACGCTTTGGTACGGCGGAGTTGCTGTTTCATCAAGGTGCATATTGCTGATGACATCATTAGCAACATCCCAAAGATACAATCTTGGATCTGGTGCCAATCCAGAATTAGCAACACTCAAGCAAATGTAACGTCCAGTGCAGTTGACAGAAGCTCTCATAACTTCCCCAAAGTCTTCAATCATTTGATAGCAGTTTTTTGGTGGATACGGCATCCTGAGGCCTTTTTTAGTTATTTCTACTAATTTAAGTGTTCCATCCATGGTAGCGATGACAACAAACTTGTTTGTGTTTGTGACGCCAATCGGTTCACCCTCGCCTTCGGTGCTTGGCAAGATACCCAAGCTATTTCCTGTGATAGTGTAACATTCTATGTGAGGATTTACAACTCCCACGAGGATATCATTGTGTATTAGAAGAACGTCTGTTTTCCACGGAAAACTGCGTATCAGTGAAAACTTTATGTCATTGTCTTTATTGTTCATCCAAATCTGAAAAAAACTTTTAAACTTTAATAAATGTCTAGGTATACTTATATTATGCGGCTCTTTATATTATTTAACTTGCTATCGTACAGAGATACAGTCAGCTCTCACTAAAGCTATTAAAAGCTTAAAAAGTTAGATTTATGTTAGGAATATTTATCGACTACCGTTTGATTAGTTCAATATTTAAATCTCACTTACTTGTACTTCTTTTCCATCCCCCAGTGCTACATAATTATCCTTAAACGCAAGTGCTCTAACTGTGATTGTAGTATCAATGCTAGAAGTCACACTATTCTCTTTTTCAATAGCAATTTCCACAGCAGATTTCTGCACCATCCAAACATTAGGAGAGTATCCCCAGCAGACCGGTTGCTCACGTAGTATGAAAGCACTTGTTATACAATTAACGTGTAATAAGGGATTCATTAAACCTTCTGAACCCCAACTGACTTCCTTAACTGTTCCTTTTACAGCAGTGCTACTTATTAATTTCCAATAGTTTCTGTGATCTCGGCGCCAGAGATATAAATTACCCTGAGCAGTTCCACAACAAAGAGTATCACTCAAGTTGCAATAGCTGATACTTGTAAATATATCCCCTTCAGCAACAACTTCTTTTTCATTAGGTAGAACATCATTATCTCCAGTTTCACTATCCCATATTCTTATTATATTGTCACCAGTTATAACAGCAACATAAAAATTACTTGCTAGAACTATACTTTGTCCATTTCTAGCGGCCATTCTAACATGTGTGTCAGTGGTCACAGACCCATCGTCAGCAGTCATAAACCGAGTCAAACTGAGGGCTCCTCCTAAATCCCAAGCTACAAGTAGATAAATGTTACTAATAATACCCATGAAAATTATATTTCCAGGTGCATTTAAAACTTCTGAGCAAGCCCCAGTGTGATCAATATATAGAATCACTCCATTATCTTGTGCAGCATAACAACAATGGTTATCTGGTTGTGCACCTTCTCTCATTCTTGCAGTTGTTCGAGGACGCCATGCAGCCAGAGCATCCAAGGCATTTTCATCTCCAGCTACAGCTGCACGTGCTAAACCTCTTATTGATGACTCACTGTTTGGTTGTGGAGAACAGAATGTAACATGAGTAATAACATCCCCAAGCTGATGATGGAATGAAGTTAAAGGCGCGCCTGCGCCGGACTGCCAACCAGATAAGGAACCAGCAGCATCTGATGCTAGCAACCTGCCTCCTCCTAGGCTAAAGGCAATAGTTGTTAGTGCTGCATTGTGAGGAGCTTCTAATCGAGCCCATGAATACTCCAGCCAGATGTAAAGTTCTCCACCATCCCAGCCAACAACCAATAATTTTCTAGTAGGATGCCATGCCAGTGCTGTTACTTGATTAGATAACAGTATTGGCCATTCACAGCCTTCTAATGCAAGTCCCTGAAAATTGAAAATTGCATTGTCTAAATAAAGATTGTGTATTTTAATTAACAAATAGAAAATGTATGATCAATTGATCAGTTATATGCAGGTGAGTAAAACCTGATAGTAATTCTACAATCATTATTTATACTTAGTAGTAATTAGCATTTTTTAAAAGCATAATATGCAGAGGAATGTCCTATTTACTAAAAAACCTGGTAAGTACCATCCCATTCTTGCAAAGAGGTGGCTTGGGGCTCAAATGGAAACAGCGACAAAATGCCATTTTAATTTTAATTTTTTATTATTATTTATTTATTATTTTTATTTTTAATTTTAATAATACCATTATTTCATTTTCATTTTCTAAGTAAGAAGGAGCTTTAAATTACTATATCTACTCAATGTTTATGCAATGCAGAGATATAACAAGATAGTTCTCAGGTACCTCAATAATAGGGTTGGCTTTAGTAATCGGCGACAGGAAAGAGGAATTGATAAGGGTTGTTTTTTATAGGGGTTGATTACCCCTTTATATGCGTGGTTTTTTTTACACGTGTTTGAAGTTACGTAAATCCTTACTGTTGGTTAGGGCTTTATTAATTTATTTATTTAATTTTATTACACAAAACAGATTTACAGTAATAGCCGTTCAGTATTTATATGGATTTAGTTAAATAGGTAGACTGCAACTCCACAGATATGTGTAAGTAAACAACTAAAATTAAATTAAATTGTGAAAATTATACATTATTATATTGATTAATAAATTGAAGTAATCGACGGCAGGAATTAAGAATTGATAAGGGTTGGTTTTTATAGGGGTTGGTTACCCCTTTCAATCGACACCCCCCCTTCCCCTGCGAATATGCGTGGTTTTTTTACACGTGTTTGAAGTTACGTAAATTCTTATTGTTGGTTACGTTAAGTTCCCGAGCGAGCGTTCCCCCAGTCACGGAAGGGGGGAGGGTTTTACAACACGTTTAAGTCAAACATTGAGCAAATTTCACAAATCTAACCTCAAAAAAAATCACATGAACTATGGGTTTCCGCGTCTTCCCCTTTTAAGGGGGCACACACACATCTCCCCCAGTCTATGCCTCCCCTTATATACCCCCGCTCCCCCACCCCCTCCGATTGCCGCCGATTACTAAAGTAACGAAAAGAGGCTCAATTTACTTACATTTTCTTGAAATATTGTAACAAAACCACCTTTCTCTTGGTTGAATGATCCTACAGCTAGAAGTGGTAAAGATGGGTGCCAGGCGCCGACAGTGGAGACCATGTTAACATCGCTGAAGCTCAGCTTGGTATCAATATATAAAGTCATAATGCTGGCTGCTGTATTTTATTGTAAAAAAAGTTACTATTGTTATTAATACGCGAGATAAAACTTTTAGGAAAACTTGTTTTTAAATTGGTAATCCGTGTATTCGATTAGAAATTTGGAACAAAGACAGACTAACATATTATATTACTTTTATTTTAAAGACGACACTTTGAACATATTTTACGTTAATCGTAGCGTTGCGCTCTTATAAAATATTTCAAGCATATCGCTTGCTTGCTTGTTGATTTTTTGATGATTTTTGTTATTTTAATGTTGTCATGTCGTTGCTATAGAAACAGTGACGTTTACATTTTTTAAATATTTTCAATTTCATACAGCCTAGTCTTCTACAATTTTTTTGTTCAAGGTATTATTTTTATTTAATTAATTATTAGGATTAACTTTATTTGATATTTACCTTACTGAAGAAAAAATAAAGTATAAGAAACAACTTAATTTAAAACAAAAATTATTTATTGCCATCAAATGAAAAAATAATTATTTTACAAATAAAAAGTTAAAAACTTAATACTAAAAATGATGAAAACGTTTATTCATTCATCATTTATGAAGATAGTTAAAATACTTATTTATTTTTTTATTTAAACTCTAGCCCCCTTATTCATAAAAAAAGTATTTAAGCATTATTTAGTTAAATATTGTTTTGTCAACGTCACACAAACGTCATTTTGAATTTGAGAAATAGAGACAAAACAATGATTAACTAAATTATGCTTAAATAGTTTTTATGAATATAGGGGTTGAAGTCGTTAGAATAGTCGCTAGATTTTTTTTGTCACTAGCTAGACACATAATTTAAGTCGCTGCTGTAGAAAACGAAATGTAAACCTTTTTTAGTGTGTACGCTGGCATCACGATCAAGCTGGGGCGTATCCATGACGATTCTCGAAAACTACTTATTTTATAGCAACGACATTTAATGTGCCTAATTAGTGCCCACGCTATGCAAAATTTTTATAACAATTGCTTAGAACGGAGATCTCAAACAAGCTTTTGATGGGGTTGCCAACCTTACTATATAATATCTTAGAGCATTAAACCAAATTAATGCTCTATATATCTCTATCTAAGTATAATATAGTATTCTACTATTATTTTTTTTGTAGTAAGACACCTGACACCGACAGGTAAAGACTTAGGGTAAAGGACATATTTTTTATATAGAGGTTTTATTTTGTCTTAGCGCTCAGTCTATTGGGGTCATTTAGCGACTTCTAGCGATTTTTTATTTTTGTCCATAGCTAGCCACACACATCTAGCGACTTTTCAAGCGTACGTTAACGACTTTTTGACACGTAGAGTTGGCAACACTGATTACATACTCTCTCTATCTAACTAACAACATGGCGCCGCCTGCATCGTTGTGGTTTGTGTAATGATTTTTCTGTTTCTATTTACTTAAAAGTTTCCCATTGTTTGTTATACAAAATGTGGTATTTAAGTTCTGAAAGTGACCAGAGGGTCATATATATTGCTGGACAAAATAAAGAAGTGACAATTGGACGGAATGCTGACCCCCAATCTTTCAGTTTTGTGATACCGGATGATCCTTCTATTAGTAGAAAGCATGCTGTTCTTACTCTTTTGGATAACGGATTATTTTTACGAGATTTGGGATCAAGGTATGGAACTTTTTTGAACAATAATGAGGAAAAAATTGACTGTAAATCTGCGATGAAACTAAATGAAGAAGATGTTGTAAGATTTGGAAAAATGAACAGTGTCTTTAAAGTTCATGCGAAATCTTTTGTCACCTGTACGTCTACCCTAAAAGGGGAGAATTTACAGAATTTGAGGCAATGTTTATGCAATCTTTCTGGTATTCTAAAGGGTGAATGGGATGACAGCTGCAAGTTTCTTACAATGCCGGCGATAACATTAACTATGAAAGTCGTTTTAGCTTTAGTCCAAAATGCCCATATTGTTACTGTTGATTTTTGGAATCAATGCCTTGAATCTGTGAATGGCCAGACAGTGTTGCCTGATCCTGATAATTTTACACCACAAATCGTTGAGTCCACATTGAACAAAGAAAGTGTATCATTTCTGCCTAATCATAGTAGACAATTATTGTTTGCCGGAAAGAAGGTAGTATTTTTCTCGAAACGACAGTTTGATATGTATAAAAATGTCTTGACAAAAGCTTCCGCTAATGCTCTGCTATTAAGTGAATCAAAGATGACTAAATCTGCTCTTTGTGAAGATGGTGTGATTGTAATACAGTATAATCTGAATGCTGTATCTCAAGAGACTCAAGCTCAAAAAAACTTGATTCAAGACATTACAAATTATTTAAAAAATAGAGGAAAGAGGTTGGTAACAGATGTTGAGATTGGGTTAGCTGTACTATATTGTTCAACAGAGAAATATTGCAATGCAGACTTTAATTTTCCATCTGAAATAATCAAGCAAACTGTCCAAGGTGATAAACCAAGCAATGTGTTGGCTCAAGAATCACAAGAACCAAGTCAGTCTATTCAATGCAAGAAAGAAAATGTAGTCATTAATGAAAGTTTATCTTCCACAAATGCCAATATAACAGACAATTTTAATAGTTCTAAGAGGAAAGTTTGCGATGATGATGATATCTTAGAAAATATTAATAAGAAGATGGCTGTCAATAATTTGGGTTCTAAAAATGTGAACAGTAATATGAAGAGAAAAGCAAATGAAACTGCTGTTGATGAGAACCCCTCTAAAAAGTTTGCTACAAGTTTAGAGTCTAGCGACAGTCAAGATGCTTTCAATTTTATAAATAATATAAGTACCAATAATGGTGATAACTTCACAGAGAGTTCAACAAAAAGGCTGAACTTAGTCAAACCACAAAAACGTAAACTAGAAAGTGATGACAATGAAGATAATTTGTTCCAGTTTGTCCAAGATAAATCTAAAATGCCTTGTAACACATCCAAATCCAATATTTTTGAAATCAGCAAATTGAAACAGAACATTAAATCAGAATTAAATTGTGAGAGTACTAATGTTAAGAATAACAGTACATATGATAATGTAGATATAAAGTTATTGAGGGGAACAAAACTTGAAGAACTGATGAAAAATAATGAAAAGTTACTGAGCAGTGAGAGTATTACAACTAATGTTAAAGAAGAATTAGATGAGAAGATGAGTGATCTCAATTTGGGTACTACTGTTGTTACAGTAAAAAAAGAATTGATTGTTAAAAAGGAACCAATTCATATTGAAGAACAGAGTAGCCAAGTTAAAAATTTCAAGAAATTCAAGAAAGTATGGCCTGTAAAAATGCAAGTCACTATAGTTCCAAGGTCAACAAATACTGATGTTAGCATGCAGTTGAGTACATGCAATAGCACAGAAATCAGTTCTCTGAATTGCGCTAATGTTTCTAAAGAGGTGATTTAGTACAGCATGGGATAACAAATAATTTCTTTTAAAATTGTATTTTTGTTTATTGAAACAATGTTTATACATTACAATAAAAATGTATGTTTATATTAATGACCTGTTTTATGTTTTATTCCTCCAACTATTTATTCCTCTTTATCAGAAGTTTTCTCATTTTCTGAAGGTTCATCTTCTTCACTCTGTACTTCTTTATCTATTTCACTGAAAAATAGCAATTTATCTGTTATTCTTCACTGGCTATAATTATGGTGATTAGATTAAACTGATTAATTACTTAAGGGGGTGCCGTGCGGAATTTCAAAAATTTACGCGTTTTTAAGTCACTGGTGCTAGGCGCTTAATAGGTCATATACATTTAAAGGACTAATGTAAATTAGCTTGATCCTTTCACAAGGCCATTGTTGTCTTGGAATTTGAAACAAATACCCAGAAACTACATGAAAAATACATAAAAGTAAACTTATTTCTTCAGAAACTATGTAAATATAGCACATGAAACAATAATCCAGAATCAAAATGTTTGTATTGATATTCCGCAGGCCAATGTTGTCTTATTTTTCAATAAAAAAATATGAATATGAAAATATTAAGAATTTTCTTATTTTTTACCCAAACACCTATGATTTTACGAAAGTAAACATTGCTCCAATTAAATCACCAGCCTACTCTGTACAGATATTAGTGTGCGTGCGTATGCGTAGTCGTGCGCCGTTGTCACAACACTGCCACGCGCCACATGCTCACTATCTTAAAGAAACTTGAAACTCGCAGTTTTGCGTCCGCGCTGCACCCCCTTAAGATAGCTCAAATTAATTAACACTTATGATTATACCTGATTTTTTGTTTTATAATGCGCACAGTTCCATCTGGAGCCACTCTAACTTTGCTATCAGGAATTGTTGATAGCTCATCTTCAATATCTCTGAAGTTCTTGGGCTTCCTTTTTCCTATTTTTGGAGGATTGACAACAGTATTTGACGAACCTGTAATTATTTATTATTTAATTTTGATCAAGAACCATTTTTTTAGTAAGAAATGTTTGAGAAAGAAATATTGAAGAAGAAATATTGCTCTCGAACTTAATCTGAGCCAACAAGACAAGATAAAGTTTATGTTGAAGTGAGCTTATACATTAAATCAAAAGTTTATAAAATATGACATAAAATGTACTTACGTAATGTTATATAGATGGGCAATGATAGAGATAAAGGCAGTTTCAATGCTATAGATCTAATATTGCATTCACCTCCAGGAAATTTTTCACGAAGTTGCTCAACTAGGGACATAATATTTTCTTTCAACTTTTCTTTTGGCATGCCTGTGTGACCTACCACAATAACTGATGTTGGCCCTTCTCCGAGGCGTAGCATTGTGGTGCGTAACCCTTTATCAATGCACTGCTTAACATCTTTTTTATTTTCATTTAATCTTACAGGAATCATCATATTGTGTTTTTTGAAAAACATTTTACCCAAAACATGTGACACATGGCTCATAATTCTTGTATCAACCATTATGAAGTCATGTTGGGTAAGTAGTCTTCGTTTTAATTCAAACTGATCATTTTCTACTCTGAGTTGCCTCATGGGGAGAACAGTTTTGACCTGTAAATTGATACATTGAAATGTTAGGTATGTTTGTTATAAAAAAAAGTTTCTTGCATGCATGGGACCAGGCACAAATTATATATGACCAGAATAAAAAGTGTCTATCTACAAATATTGTTATAAATCATTTGGTTCTGGTTAAAATTAAGGTTTGATATGAAAGAAAAACAATCAATCACATTTTTTTTTTCTAGTTTGATTAATATAATGTTGATGGGATGGATAGGAATACGATTATATAGGTGTGGATTACCTAGAAAAGCTTTACCTTACCAATTTGGAACAACAAAGGAAACAAACAAGCTTTTTACTGTTCCAATTAAAGAATTCCAAAATAGGTACTCAATCCCATAAATGTCATTGTATCAGAATTTCAGTACACTAACTCAAAACTTGTACATTTAGTCCATGAAAACCATTTTTTCCAAACTAGGTACATATCTATATCTTTTAAAAATATTTGTGGTATTAGTGAAAATTTTGCTCATAGCTTGAAAGAAGCTAGTGTATCTCAAAATAAACAAAGAAAAATTTATAACTTACAGATGTGACACTAGCTTTTCTTAATATTTCTTCCCAATAGTCAACAGTGGGCTCATGATCTATTTTACGTCCTTTTTTAATATCAGGTGTGATTAAGCATATTTCACCAGTTGATGCAGCTGTGCTGTGTGGAAGAACACTGCAAAAAATATAATGAAGAAAAAATCATAAAATAATTCACTCAAGACACAACACAGTTTCATAGGTCTTGTTGTAATATCTGTAAAAACAGATGTGTTTCTACAATACTGATTACTTTATGTAGGAACTATTACTTGACTTTTGAATATCTATGAGAAAAGCTTTCTCTTTCTACACAACACATTTGTAAACAGAGTATTTGAATACTGTACAACAGACATTAATACTTACAATTTTATATTTCCTCGAGAAGTTTGAATTTTAATGCAATGTATTTCAGCAAATATATGTTGCTCATCTTCAAAAATTGCATTTTTATTCTTTGTGCAAGCAGCCACTTGCTCTAAAGCATTTAAGGATGATTCAACAATACTCTCTGTAATATATTTTGATGGCATGACAAGATGAACTTTTTTTTTATCAATTAAAGTTTTTACCAAAGCTGCTTTGTTGGATGTTTTGTCATATTTTCCTTCTTTGATTGTATTTACCAATGCTACTTTTATAGGTGTTTTAATATCTTTTTTTAGTTTTTGTTTTTTGATCTTTACCGCAACATCGGCATGTTCTGTAGATTTTTTTATTTTATTCTCTACTTTATTTTTTTTTGTAATCACATTTTTTGTAGATATAGAATTGGAGGACACTCTGACCATTTTTTCAATATCTTGTATCTTACAGCTTTGTCAAAATTAATTAAATAATCAATATTTAGGTTAGAGCAAAGAGCATGTGCCGCATGTGCCTGAAGCCCTGAATATACCATGCATGCATACTGTCAGTGTCAGTGTCAGATAAGCTTTTTTAAGTGTAGTTCGTTCCCTGAAAAACCGGCTAAGGTCATAGACCATGCTGCCATGTCATTAGTTTCTTAATTTCATTAGTATTTGTAATCCAGCCTTCTTGTATGATGATGATGAATGATAATATAAATGAGAAGTGAGAAATGATATACCCCCCAACCCCTCGAGTAGAGTTGGGACTTATTGCTTAAAATTAAAAAGGCACTTATGCTTTTCACTTATTTTAAAAAGCAACTTTTTTAAATTGTTTTTTAATTATTATGCTTATAAAATTTTAAGGGCAATTAATGGCTTAAAAATGCACTGCTGTTTAATGCGTACGCTTTTTTAGTAAGCAATAAGTTTTTCGTAAGTGAAAAGCGTACTTTTGAAATGTTAAGCAATGTACATTTTTTTAAAGAGTTAATAGCACACAGTAATGTAGTAGTTTACCTATTAATCAACAGGTGGCGCTGGTCACTATGAGGGAAAAAGTAAAAAGCAAAAGTTAAATCTGCTTAAAAAAATAAGTGACTTATTTGCTTTTCTTTGAAAAGCATGCTTAATTGATTGCTTTTTGCTTTTTATTCTCCTCTACCCTCGAGTATCTCAGTAAAGATGTGGGGCTTTACTAGGTACGTTCTCGGGCGGACTTCTTGAGAGAATTTGAAAAGTGACGTTGCACTGTTTTGTTTCATTTGCCAACACTCATGCGCACTCACGAACCCTTAACGGTTAATAATCCACCATTATTTCACATTAATATTCGACATAACACAAATTTTAGAAAATAAAACAAAACCGCAGACATGACTTCACTTTCCCGCCAAGAAGTCTTCAGATAAGCTAAGCAGAAGCAGATGTTACTTTTTCAGTATTTTTTCCTTTAGTTGGTGGCTTTGTGCGATTAGCACATTTAGCCAGTGTCAAAGTAATTTTCCTTACAAGTAATACATAATTTCTTTCCTGTGTGATGATGATGAATGATAAAAGAAATGAAAAATGATATACCCCCCAATCCCTCGAGTATCTCAGTAAAGATGTGGGGCTTTACTAAGTCCTCACGCGGACTTCTTGAGAGAATTTCAAAGCAGGAGCTCGAGATGATAAATTTTTGGTCACCCATCCGATGACCGGCCTTTGCGAAAGTTGCTTATCCTCAGCACTCGCAGACCGGGCGCGTAACCACTCACTGCCCCATCGATCATCTCAAGCTTTTACTTATTTGCTTATTATTTATTAAAAGCGGTTCCAACCCAAAGTAAATGTAAATGTGAATTTTTTCCCATTTTTTTCATCTTACAGATACAGACTACGAGATGAACAAGGTAAAAAGTTCTCACCACCTAATTAATCATCATGTGGTGTGTGGTGGTGATAATTTTTAATCTTTATAATATTTTAGATCCAGCAGCTTTAATAATATTATTTCAATGCGCTTATTTTAATAAGATAAGATAAGATAAGATAAATTTTTATTTGGTTCATAAAACTAAATAAAAAAATACATCACTAATATACGCATTGGCCAAAGTAATACCTAGTTACCGATGCACTTTTCAAACTATAAATGGAGGCTCACAATAATCATCGACTATTAAAGAATCCATAGTACCGACGCCTTCACATCAACCTATGCAAAACTGTAAAATTATTTCAATACATTTTCAACCAACCATATGTTTTAGACATAAAGTTCATGGAGGAAATTTGACAGTTTGTGGTAGGACAATGTGCAGTCGGAGCTCGATGGCGCAGTGGTTTACGCGCCCGGTCTGCGAGTGCTGAGGTTAAGCAACTTTGGCAAAGGCCGGTCATCGGATGGGTGACCAAAAATTTATCATCTCGAGCTCCTTCGTGCTTCGGAAGGCACGTTAAGCCGTTGCTCCCGGCTGCATTAGCAGTCGTTAACAACCACCAATCCGCACTGGGCCCGCGTGGTGGTTTATGGCCCGTTCTCCCTATCCATCCATAGGGAACGCTCGTGCCCCAGCAATGGGGACATAAATGAGCTGATGATGATGATGATGAATGTGCAGTCGTGTGTACAAATTATTGTATGAGAAAACATTTAATTAAGTTTGACAAACTTCTGCTGCTCAGCTTTTTTCTTCGTATACTATAAAATGATCCTAATATGAGACACAGTCGATCCACAATAAAACGTAAACGTAACATTAAGTTACTACAACTCTCACTTGACCTAAAAATTGCTTTCCCAAAATTGTTTTCACAAAAAATGATTTGATGGTGTCTAATACAGTTTTTTCTGTATCTCTTATGGTTTCGGACTTCCATATACTGTCCCAGTTAAAAAAAACACTCTGTATAAAACATTCCTTTAACACATATCTATATACAAACAAAAATTTAAACTATACCTACGAGTAAAGTCCACTTGGAACCGCAGCCGGCCCAAAGGTTCCAACACGCTTGCAGCGTTCCCCGCTGTATGTATCTAGAAACTATTATCTGTATGAGGTGGTATGGCTAAGGAAACTCTTTAGACATAATACCCTACTCTGAAATAAGTAATTTGATCTCTGTGCCCCCATCATACCTCCCATTTTGAAAATGTTGGTAAAAAAAAGCTTTCAATAATGGTCATGCTCTTGCTTTAATTGGTATGATGCCGACTGTGCACCCGTATACGAGTATTAAACATTATACTTTTTTTTCCTTTAGTTGATGGCTTCGTGCGATTAGCACATTTAGCCAGTGTTAAAGTAATTTTTCTTACAAGTAATACATAAATAAACAATATTTCTTTCCTGTGTGATGATGATGAATGATAATAGAAATGAGAAATGATATACCCCCCAACCCCTCGAGTATCTCAGTAAAGATAAGTTCTAAGTTCTCGGGCGGACTTCTTGAGAGAATTTGAAAAATGACGTTGCACTGTTTTGTTTCATTTGCCAACACTCATGCACTCTCACGAACACTTAACGGTTAATAATCCACCATTATTTCACATTAATATTCGACACAACACAAATTTTAGAAAATAAAACAAAACCGCAGACATAACTCTTCACTTTACAAGAACTCCCACATTATACTTATAATTATATAATACTAGCTGACCGGCGGACTTTGTACCGCTTTGACAGTTTCCATGAAAACAAAACAAACAAATCATTTGTCCGCTTAAGAACACCCGTATCCCTTGATGGACCCCTATAGCAGCGCCATCTACCGGGTCCAATTGTAAATCTAAACCATTCTCGAATCCACTTATTCAATAACATACACACGCACAGAAGATTTATATATTCATATAAAGATATAAAGAATCTAATTATTTTAGGGCGATTATATTGCGCTCTGCCTTGATTCTGAAAGCGCATTAATCCGTTGGTATCGGTTGTTGGCTATTTAAATTTTATTGAACTTCATAAGTATTAGATACATGAGTTGATTGGGCTTGGCCAGTCAATGATAACAGTTGTGAAAATCCACCAACTATGTATTCTATTATTGGGCCTGCCAGTGTGGTTTGTTACAATCCAATCTCTTCATGTGCTATTCTGTATATTGGAAGGCCTGGTCCCACAGTGGGACAATTATTGGTTGATGATAACAATTACAATATTCACAGCTCGTTTAAAACAAGATCTATGCAGGAATGGACGTGACTAGGAAAATAAAGTCACAAAGCCTTTAGTGGTTCACCCGGTAACTGAATTATAAAGGGGCGATATTGCTTTAGATTTCTGGCGGAAGGCCAAAAAAGAGCACCTGCGTGGGCGAAAACTGCATTTGCGGTATTTGCATCCGTTCTTGTCCATTTGGTAGTCGACTTTAGAGTTGACGACCCGAGCAGTGGAACTGCGAGTTGTACTCTTAGTGCAACGAGAAGTGAGCGAGCTTACAGCCCCGGTAACCTATCCGGATATTAGGTAGTGTACTTTACATGTCCACGGGGCAACTAGCTTGAGACACTAGTTTAAAAAGTACCGCATGAAGAATGCGCTTCGGCGGGTTCTAGTCTGGCGTTATGACCTGATGTAGATGGTCCCTTTTGCTTGCGCAAGGATGTCTGACACCTTTAGCTTTATAACCGTAAGGTTGGTAGGGGGTGTCAGGATAAACTTTAAAGTCGTGTGGAGTTGGGTTGTCCCATTTGCCGGATATTGATGCTAGATCTATGTATCTACAAGCTAATGTGTAGGTAACATAATGAACGACGTATATTATTCTGTGCCCTATTATTTTCTTATTCACATAGGGTAGGTAGGTATCATTTATTATTAACCGATTTTCAAATTTTTTTCGCTATTTTGTAGCTAAACTATACCCTAGGACCCTTTTTTATTTTTTCTTAAGTCGATTTTTTTTAATATTTACAATTTAGTACACAATGTCAAACGTCCAAAAAAAATTTCTAGCCGATTTTCAAAATTCAAATTCTCACACGTGTCTCGATAAATTCCTCAACTCTTGGTACTATTTCCATTTCGATTCTCCTAAAATTCTAGGAGCTATGGCCAAAAATACGTCTCAGGCGATATGCATCTGATAACCATTTTCAATGGTAAAATAGTACATTGTTCACCGAGAGGAGAAAGTGACCGATTACCGTCGAGGGTGTCGTTTGAAGCCCGAGCCGTAGGCGAGGGCTTTAAAACACTCGAGATCGGGAATCGCAGTTTCTCTCGAGTGATACATAGTGCTTTATACTACACCTGATACTTTATCAAATTTACGGTAGAAAGTACGTCATTGCATATCGAACAAATATGCGGGGAGAAAACGCATCTGAGCGGGAGAGAAAAGTGTATGAAAATCCATTTCTTACGTGGTTTTTGCGTTTTCTCCCCGCATATTTGTTCGATATGCAATGACGTACTTTCTACCGTAAATTTGATAAAGTAACAAGGTACTTTCCAAGCAGGTGTAGTATAAAATATCTTTAGACGTACTTTCTACCGTAAATTTGATAAAGTATCAGGTGTAGTATAAAGCACTATGTATCACTCGAGAGAAACTGCGATCCCCGATCTCGGGTGTTTTAAAGCCCTCGCCTACGGCTCGGGCTTCAAACGACACCCTCGACGGTAATCGGTCACTTTCTCCTCTCGGTGAACAATGTACTATACAGTTACAGTTACTGTTTGCCTGTATTATCCTTTTTTACAGCCATGATTTCGCAGCGAACTTACTACAGCACCCTCTAATATCCTTGATGGTTAAAATGAGTGTTTACAAAGAAATGTATAACAAGTATTTTATTTGATAAAAATAAATATTTAAATTAACTTGCTCTTACTATTGCGTTTAACAACTCCATATTGTCAATGTTGAATTTCGTAACTCCTTAATTAGAAGCCATATTTAGTTGCATCAGTACTTACTATCTATCAGTTACCTATCGGTTATCACTCGGGACATAACTAATTTAAGTGTGCCGATACAGTTAAATTGATTTGAAAAGTTTGAGCATGGCTCGCGACTTCGCTGCATTGACCTTAATTATCTCTGTCTCTTGCAATCGGACAGTGATTAATTATCCTGGCTGATACTGCAACACGTGCTAGCGTACTAACAGAACCACGTCCTTGATCACCCATTCATAGCTTTTGTGGAAGGTACATAGAAAATTTAGCTACTTTGTTTTCTATTTAAGAAAATAAGAAAAAAAAACGCTTATATAAAGCTCTATGATGGCTTGAAGATAGTTTGAGCGGTCTGTTCTTTAGTTCTGTAGCTTGGAGGTACCTTGGAGGCATATGCCTCTAAACAACTGTTTAGAGAGCATTAGAGAAAAGTTTGGTGAACATTAACGACCTTCGTAGCCGAGTGGCTTGCACGCCGGACTTTGGGCGGCGCTAACTCTGAGGTCCCGGGTTCGATTCCCGATCAGGTCAATGACGACAACGAACTTTCGATATTGCGTCGGGTCTGGGAGGTTGCGGTACCGTCGTTGTTTCTGATTTCTATAATACGAGTGCTTTAGCTACTTACTTGGGATTAGAACAATGTATGTGATGTTGTTTAGTATTATAGCCGAAGATTTAGAAAAAGGATTAAGCTATAATAATGAAAAAAACTTCCTTTGATATAGGGTCCTTCAAACCGAGGCGTGAGGGAGAGGAGTGAGGGTAACTGATGCTGCGTGGTTTTCACACTGCACCAGTGGTCGTCGCATCTGGATTCCATATTCACTTAACATCAGGTGAAATGGAGTAATTTGCCGTGCTACGTACAAAAATAAAAAACAAACTTCAGAAATTAGGTTCGGTAATGATGCTGCAGTGCTGCTACGTCTGTACACACCCCGCTGAAATGATGTTGTGCTTAAATTATTCACTAAGTCCAAGTGAAACAATGCAAGCACTCAGTTAAGTAGTGGGCTACACTAATATCGAGGAAATGCAGCCGGCGTAGTTGGCGCCAAGCCACAGAGACACAAGTTGAAAGGACTAATTGACTCCTCTGATTTTGGCGAATATTCTACTAACAGGCGGCGCGGTGCGGCCCTTATTCATTATTTCACATCCGTACAATATTTTAAGTTTCTATTTTTGTTCAAAAGTCTCGGTTAAAATGCAAAAAAATGTGGCGGAAAAGTGGGTAAAAAGCACTTCACGCCACGCTAACACGTCTCACTTTGTGATATGCTTTTTGAACTAAAATAACACTCCGCCTTCATTTAATAAGCGCTGGAAAATATGGAAATCTACAGGAATATTTTGTTCAGCAGTTTTACATGGGTTGGCTCGAGTTTCTTGTTGGACACAGATTTCGAATAGACTTCAACTACTGTGACCAACTACATACAGTGACTGGAATTGGAAATATCGTTATTACCATACACACCATACACTGCCACACAGAACGGCGCTTAGAATTATAACTGATTAGAACGCCTAAGCGACTCTA
Source organism: Eudonia mercurella (assembly GCA_963082485.1). NCBI lineage: Eukaryota > Metazoa > Arthropoda > Insecta > Lepidoptera > Crambidae > Eudonia > Eudonia mercurella. Next base: position 14,807,279 of record OY720029.1, read on the forward strand.
TCGAGCGATGTATCCTCGTGGTTTCTATCTTCCTATGATTCGTTATTAAAGTTTGGAACCCACTAATAAAAGATGGTGGTGCTATTCTGGCTAGTAAGTTAATCATTAATTAGGCTCAATAAAAATATTACTATAATAAAAAAAGTTAAACGTTAAATAACAAAGGTAGTAAGGTAGAAAAGGCTGACCAGCTCAACTGTTATTGCAGCTGTCCGGCGTCCACCACAATGGTGATAAAACGCGCATGTTGTGCCTTATACTATAACGTCTTATAGATATCAGCAATAAAGCAGCTCATAAACATAAACAATGGGCTCAGGCCCACTCATGTAAAGTCGATCAAAAATAAATTCTACTACTACTTAACGATTTAAAACTAACTATATAAATAATCTTCATAGGTCAATCTTCCTATGAAGATTTTTACATACATAGATACATAGATTCTTACATCTTACCTATATAAGATGTTTTGAAAAAGCAAGTCTAGTCTAGTGATAACAGCACTTGGTAACCTTACCAGACACAAGAGCGAGCTTCTAGAGCTTGTGGTAATTCATCCAACCAAGATTAGGCATTACGGTAGACGCTTAGCTTTCATAATCTTAACCATAACCCGAACCATATTCTGTCCATGCCTGGACGCTTTAGCTTCCACGTCACCGAGTTGTTCCGTCCGGCACAGATTACTTTCATCAGACGGAACATTCTTATTTCGTATGTAGGTAGGTTGTTATCTATCGCACAGCAACGTCTCAACTTTCATTAAATTGGATAGAAGTTGAGGCTGCGGGGCTGCGGGGCATATTTGCGCTTGGCACTGTCATACATTTGAAGTGGTCGGACACTGCGGCAGGCTTCATCAATTCTGTAGTCTGCTCTGCTCTGTGAGAATTTTGTCACCTGCTCTAATTGGATGTGGATGGCTGCTGGTACGAATAGTTATCGTTAAAACAATCGGACGTGTTTGGTAGTTTGCCTCCAGGCGATATACTCGTAGCATAAAATATCGCATCGAGTGATTTCTGGTTATTGTAATAATAATAATCATTTATTGCACATATAAAATAATCGTCGGAACACAAGCTACACACAAAATAAACAAAGGTAAACTTATCTCTAGAAGAGATCTCTTCTAGTCCGTCAGGTGTGTAAAAAGTTTTATCACCAGTCAAGTATTCAACCGAATACAGTGTTTTTAAATATGGGATAGCATATAGAATTAACAAGTAAAGAGTTAAGCAACTTTCGCAAAGGCCGGTCGTGGGATGGGTGACCAAAAATTTATCATCTCGAGCTCCTCTGTGCTTCGGAAGGCATGTAAGCCGTTGGTTCTGGCTGCATTAGTAGTCGTTAACAACCACCCATCCGTGTGGTGGTTTTTGGCCCGTTCTCCCTATCCATCCATATGGAAGTCTCATGGCAGTGGGGACATAAAATGAGCTGATGATTAACAAGACTATTTATTAAAAAAATTATTTCACCACACCGCTTTGTAATGCAGTAGGTATTCTATTAAGAATATTCCGTAAGAAACTCGGAACAAAAACATATAGAAATATTGCTTACACTTTTACAAACAGACATTTGTAAATACTAGATATATTTGTATATAGACTGTGCTGATGAACACTATTCGTAAGTACCTATAGCCAACGTAATAATTGAAAGAATATCAATATATCACGCAATTTTCCATCTGATATAATCTTCTACAGTATATTTGGCCCTTTATCAGGAACACAAAGTCTTTTTCTTACGAACTGATATAATAAAGTATGTACATTAAGTTGAGAGTCTCCATTCTCTTAGTCTCTTATTGCCCCGAGCATTTGCTACTATGTCTCGGGCTTCGGACATTTGCGCGACCATGTCCCGATGTTACGCCTTCTGGCATTTCTCAGGGATATTCCGGGACAGAGTTACAGAAGCGTGTAGGACAAAATCTAGTTCAGCAAACAAGTAGAGGAATATATTTTTGCTCACATCATCCTATCATATATTTTTAAAATGATTTTACTATAGCTTACAAAGTAAAATGGGTCGTCTAACTAGTAAATAGTGTTGATAAGCTTGCAAGGGTGGGACAGAGCCATATGGCATAATTAGAAGCGCACATGACCTGGTAAGTCAGAGGGTGCGGGATCGAATCCCGGCGCTCGTATGTCTACGATACTTTTCCGAAATGCTACTAACATTGTTTTTATAGCGACTGACTAGATAAGACGGCTGTAGCTAGCTAGGAGGATTAAGAACAAGTCTTACCACCAACCAAACCGAACACAAAATAAACCCCTGCTGGGAATCGAGCTCGGGACCTCGGGTCTGAGACCCGTAGTCTTATTAAACAACAGAAGATTTTGAAAAATAATTAAAAAACAAAATATTACTAAACATCAATTATTCAAATAGATACGACTAGTAAACCATTAAATTTACGACGGGTACTCTCATTAAACTTTAAACATCAGTTAACGCGAACTATAAACACACTGACCTGCTAGATACATTCCTAATTTATGACCATCGAATGTGTTCTGATGTTCTAATACTGACATTATAGCAGATTACCTTTGATTAATACAAAGGGTTAAGAGATTGCTTAGCCCTTAGCCCTCGAGAAAGTGGTCTCTGACAAAACTTGAACCGTGATAACCAAATAGCGGAGTGGGCCCGGTTTAATGGCGATAAGCGAGAGGTCTAATGGACCGCTATCGATTCTGATACGGTGCCTGGAGTAAATGATCAGATTATGGCAACCACTGTGTTTGTACTACGCTTACGCACATGCTTGGATTTATGGGACGTTTCTATGTGGATATGGTACTGAATACTGATGCGTATTAAATGTTACATCAGGTTAGATGTGCATTTGACTGTTATATAATGTTGACGCAATGCTTGCAATGCATCTAACTTTTGTCGAAACATGCATAACATTTTGGTGTTGTGTTTTCTGTTATTTTCAAATAAAATTAATAAGTAATGAAAAGTTGTAGATATAAAATTAAAAATCATGACGCTAACTTTGTATTACTCGTATATTTTCGAAATCTGTAATTAATCAACAATACTTTATTTTTCCTTCAAAACAACATATAAAACATATTTTATATGATATATTATGATGTTAACCGACTTTACCCAAGTGAAATTCTGTCTTTTACAGAAGTTCTGTGCAAGCGGCCGATTGAATAAAATGTTGCGCGGAATAAAAATCCAATGTGTTAATCTAGGATAACGTTCTGCGTGGTTCCGCGTCGTCGTTCGGTACCAAACAAATCTTATACAAATCCTTTCTCAGAGCCGTTTCTGCGTGATTGAAGAGCAAACCAGCAAACTTGCGTATCCATATCCTTTTGTATTTATAATAGCAGATGCAGTATAAATAAATATTTACAGATTTATGTTATTTACATAAATATTAATAAGACGCAGGAGTTTTTTTTATGGAAACTAAAGGGAAACATTTGTCTTATAGCTAAATACGTTTTTTTTATAAAACTGCGCTGCCAAAGAAGTATGCCGTCCGTCTGTGCCTCGATTTATCTATTTTAAAACGTTTTTAATTTTACTGGCCTAATTCCGACATTTCAGACAAGTTTGTGGAAATTTTAAAAGAGGTGATCATCCTTAGTTTTTATACACGTGTATATAATTTAAGCCATCACCTAATGAGTCTGATCGCTAAGCTAAAGCTACTATGAGAACTCGCTTTACGAAATGCGAATGGTAAACAAAACAAAACAAGTGACTGTCTCAAACATAGTCTTACACCGACTGTGACACTGACAACTACATATCTCATTTCCTATTTCAAAATAATGCCATAATAGATAGGTGGCTCGCACACTTTCCACAGATTCGGCTATCGTATCCCCAACAAATGTCATTATGTACGTGACCGTTTGTTCGTCCACCTTTGTCTTCTGTATTAATACTTTTATTTGGGCCCCCTCCGGTCGTAAACGTCGCCTCAGACCCCAGACCTAAGGCCCCAGGCCCGGGGACATTGATAGTGGGCTCAAGTTCGACGCGGCCTTAGTTTACAGCGCGAAATATGTTTAGGAGACTCGGGGGAATCATCCTATTTCCACGGCAGGCGTCTCGTCTTGAAATATTAATAAAAACCACATAGTTAATTACTTCCGAGGATTAAAAGGCTTTATATAAATATTGAATGAGGAGCTCGATGGCGCAGTGGTTAACACGCACGGTCTGCGATTGCTAACGTTAAGCAATTTTCGCAAAGGCTAGTCATCGGATGGGTGACCAAAAATTTATCATCTCAAGCTCCTCCGTGGCACGTAAAGCCGTTGGTCCCGGCTGCAGTAGCAGTCGTTAACAACCACCAATCCGCACTGGGCCCGCGTGGTGCTTTATCCATCCATAGGGAAGGCACCTGCCCAGCAGTGGGGACGTATATGAGCTGGTGATGTGATGGTGATGTGTGATGATATAAATATTAGCGAATATATTTTGATCCTGATAAAATGTAAATTTTTGCCTTTTTATATACCTACCTACAGATATAGGATCCTGCAGATTAGGTTAGCCTTATATTATTACTGGTGTAGCCCGATATGGAAAGATAATATATAGAAAGTGCAACTTCGTATCTTGTGTATGGAAATATTCTAAACTCTTTTTCTGTCTGCTATCTTTGAATTAAGTTTTGTTTTATTTTGTATAAATAAATGCATCATTATCATCGTCATCATCAGGCTATACTAGTCCACTGCTGGACATAGGTCTCTTACCTCATTATTATCTCAATTTCGGCATCTTTTAAATTAAATTTAAAGTTCCTTTTAATTAGTATTAATTTCGTACTATCATAGTAGTCGCGGGCGACAACTAGTTTTATATAAGATAACTAGCTGACCCGGCAAACGTCGTTTTGCCATAAAAAATAAAAAAAAAAATTAGGGGTGGACTACCCCTAACATTTAGGGGGATGAAAAATAGATGTTGGCCGATTTTCATAGATACCGGATAAGCACAAAAAATTTCATCAAAATCGGTCAAGCCGTTTCGGAGGAGTATGGCAACGAAAACTGTGACGCGAGAATTTTATATATTAGATAAATATTTAGTTTTAATTATGACTAAGTACTAGCGACAGTGCGAGTCATGATAAATTAAAATTATAATAGGTAGGTAGGTATACACTACAAAATATTCCTATAATTATTTTATCTTATCTTAGTGGGGCCTGCTGAGGTTTCCCTCTTGCAGTAACACTTCGACCCATCGGGATCTTTTGTGCAACCCCATCGTTTCACTCTTCTTCCTCTGTAAAGATAGATGCCATAAGTTTGGCCACGTCCTTAAGAGCGAAGAGCCTGAAGTACTCCGGTTTCGGATAAGCCGACCCCAGTTAAAATCTATATATTAATACGTGAAGTAAAAACTTTGTACCCGTTTTTACGAAAATTGCGCGGACGGAGGTGTATGAAATTTCGCACACTTATAGTTTATATAGAGAAGGTTATCCGAAAGTTAATATATTTTTGAATTTTGCATAAAAAAATACATTAAATCAACTAAAGCAACATTACACACACTACCATGTATTTGACACACACACGTATTGTTTGTCTTTAATGCGGCCGACATCTGTCAATGCCAATTCAAAACTCACATTCTATATTTTTTAATTTTTCATTGCTTAGGATACAATCCGTGCAGCCTTAATAAAATTACGGTCGAATTTCCACCACTGGGCGACCACTAGTAATAAGAAATAGTTAATAATGTTAAGTAAAAGTAAATAACCCAAACGTAACCGAACACCTATGTATTCTATTTCTCTACATTACTAAGGATAGCCTTATATATAGATAAAAAGTCATAAAAAAGTCGTCTTTTACGTTTACATTATCTGGTTACCTTTTGTATAAAACCTTTCGGCTTTAACGACGTTTTTGAAGTCAAGACGGATAGCAAATAAGACTTATCTCCGCGGTTGGCATGGATAGATAGGCAATAAATTAGATCGCATCGCAGCGACGCCGCTTGCTACGCTCGCTGCTCCACGTAACGGCTTCTACAGTGGCTTTAGACTTTGTCTGAAAATAACTATCAATAAACAAAGTTACATCGATTTGAACCTTTACTTTGTTAGAACAATATAATGTTGTAAATATGTTCGGCTCGTTATAGGAGCTCTATGGCGCAGTGGTTAACGCGCCCAGTCTGCGAGTGCTGAGGTTAAGCAACTTTCGCAAAGGCCGGTCATCGGATGGGTGTGTAAAAAGTTTTATCACCAGTAAAGTATTCAACCGAATACAGTGCTTTTAAATATGGGATAGCATATTAACAAGTAAAGGGTTAGCAACTTTCGCAAAGGCCGGTCGTTGGATGGGTGACCAAAAATTTATCATCTCGAGCTCCTCCGTGCTTCGGAAGGCACGTTAAGCCGTTGGTCCCGGCTGCATTAGCAGTCGTTAACAACCACCAATCCGCCGCGCATCCGGCCTGCGTGGTGGTTTATGGCCCGTTCTCCCTATCCATCCATGGGGAAGGCTCGTGCCCCAGCAGTGGGGACATAAAATGAACTGATGATGATGATGATGATGTAATGTGTTTGCTAGTCAAACTTATTCAACTATATGAAGGTATACATTGCCAGATGTAGATAAAAAACCTCCTTGTATCGTAGTGGCACGCACCAGTGTCCGACACAGTAACCCAGGGTTGGAGTTGGATACCAGTTTTCGGCGCCAAAAAACAATATAGCATTCCATTGAAACTTTACTGAATGACAGCTAAGAAGCAGATAGTTGCTAAAGTCATCATAAGTCACTTCCTGACCCCTATTTTTAAAGCGAAGGGTAAGGCACACTAGCGCCGCTATTGGATTTAATTTGATAACTGCTAAACTGGATTTTTTTTCAAACATTGCGGACCTTCCGACACTAGGCAATCATCTATTATTTAATAATTTAAACTTTTTTAGGTTTGTTTTTGTATTCATTCGCTAACACCAACAATGGCCATTGATTGTGAATAAATGCGATAGCCCGTTTTGTTAATAAACCATGCAACAAAAAGTAGTGCACAATTATTAAATAAATACTATGGATGCTTTCCTGTTGTCGGACGGTACACAGTGTTTAAAAAAAGATCCGGTCGGTTAGTAATTATCAAATTATCAATTGGTGGCGCTAGTGTGCCTTACCCTTCGCCTTAATAACCAAATGAAGGAAATAAATAAAATAAATAAAAATAAAAGTTGTTTACGCTCGCTCACACCAATTATCTAGCCCAAGAAAAGCTTCTATTGAAACTCGTTAATATGGTTAAACTAGATAACGGATAAATATACATAAACATAGAAAAACACCCAGACCCGAAATCAATTCAGAAAAACAGTTTTCTCTAAATTGACCTGACCGGGAATTGAACCCGGGACCTCAGAGATGGCGCGACGCCAGACCCGGCGCGCTAATCACTCGACCACGAAGGTCATATATGAAATGTCATATAGGAAATGTCGATCACTGGTTCCTGTCGAAACCTGGTGCCACTCCCTAAAACTACTAAGAAAGATAAATATATATACAATATTAGAATCATTTGCAAAAGTGATTAGCGAAGAAAACAGTTAAAGGACATAACAAAAATAAACAAAAAGGTACACGATGAAAATCTTTGATAAAATGTAAAACGTAATAATGACATAATGTTGCAGCGATAAGCCATAAGCTCAACAATTCCTTTGCACTAAAACTATTTAGTAGTTTTTCAATTTTAATTTAAACTATCGGACTAAGGAACGCCGCCCTCCCTGAAAAAGTAAGACAACATCCGAGCAAAGCTGTTTTAAAAAATGTTATATAAATGTAGTGACACCTGAATGTATATAAAGACATGATAACTTAAGTAAAATAGCATAATAATAATAATAAATATATTTGCCTAAAAAATTTGAAAATTAAGTTACTTGATAACTGCTTATCTAAATCATTTACAGTCATTGCTAAGTATAAACAAAATATTACTTACAAAATTAATTACTAATTTACCTTAGTTAGCGTACTATAAAATTTTATTAAAAAAAATCAATCAGTCTCAGGTAACTGGAGTAGGAATCGCTGAGCCACCGAGACCCCGAGCGGTCAGAGCATTCGACCGGTTATCCAAAGGTCGTAGCTTCTTGAGATTGGTTGATTTTTTTTATGCCTTACAAGACAGCTCTTGACCTCGATCTCGCCTGATGGTGAGCGTAGATGAGGTCTACGATGGAGCGAGCTGCCCCAGAAGATGCCTATTAACTCTCGCCTTGAAGAAATTCAGGTTATAAGTTTTTGGGAACACAGACGATGGCAGAGAGTTCCACTCCTTGCCAGCGCGCAGTAAAAATGATGACATAAAGCGCTTAGTGCGACATAGTGGAATTTCTACTAGGTGGGGATGATATCCTGCAGTACGTCTGGAGGTTCGGTGGTAAAAGGGCGATGGTGGTATGAGCTCGAAAAGCTCCCCTGCACACTTTCTAGTAAAATTTTTATCACTAGGTACAAATAGGTACAAACATTGTGAATGCAAAACTCAAAATAATAAAAAGAATTAGCATACTTACTAGATTTATTAAAAAAAAACCTACTATCGCTTGCACCTAATTTAATTGGAGTGTATTAAGAGTGGCTCTCTTACACAGATAAACCTTTAAGGTCTGTGTTAGCTTAGGGCTATAGTGATGTAGTAAGATGAGTTCAGTAAAATGAATTGAACAGTAAGAAAAACTTGTTTTCATTCACGTAATTGTGTTTCTCGCTATCTCATCAAGGATTTAATTTATTAATTACTGATAAATTATTAACAAAAAGGCCTGTGTAGTACTGATTTGTGCCAGATGTTAAAGCAACGCCAAACATTCTAACTATGTTTGCATTAGACATTTTCACGTAACTACATAAAGAATTAAAAAAATACGAGTATTTAGTAGATATAATAATGCACCGTCTGCAAACAAACGTTGTGGAGTCTGTATAATGTATACGTTGCTGCATTAACCCGGCGGATTATTGTAAGACCACTTGGAACTTGTGGCTTTTATTCTCAACTTTCTACCTATACTAGACGGCTACTAGAGTTCTTACTTTCCACAAGACTCCCTATAGGGCTCAACAAAATACATAAGTGAACATAAATTCTCTTCGGGGCTCCCTGTAGGGATAAGTGAGAAAGTGAAACTCATATTTGTTACAATCTGCAGTCAACACAAGAGAAATAATGTATATACAAAGAAAATGTATGTTTACTTTATTCAGGATTCAGGATGTTATTTCAGTTTTTGTAACTCAATGTATATTCTTTGATTGGAAAGGTTTTTACAAAATTTTGTTCTAAAACATGTATTTTAGGAGTTGTCATTAGTATAAATGTTATTTTGATTGTTGTACTGGTTTGTTAGTCTCAAATGTGGTATAGCTATCGTTGAAGTGTCCCCATTCATACATCATCATCATCATCATCATCTCAGCCAAAAAGACGTCCACTGCTGGACAAAGGCCTCCCTTAAGGATAATTAATTTTAAGGGGAATTTGCCATAATTGCCACGCAGGCGGCAGTCGGGTTGACGATCGCAGTAAGGTGAGAATAATCAGAGAGACGCTGCTGCCCATCCTCTGAAATGGTCCCATCGTCGCCTTCTACGACACCCACGGGAAGAGATGGGGTGGTGCAATTCTTTACCCCCGGCACCACACCCCATTCATTCACGTTATTAAATATAAATATATATATATATATATATATATGCAATCAGGAATCACGGATTTTATGAATCCCGAAAATAAGGAATAATTGTACTGAAAAAAATCTAGTCTGATATAAAAAACACTACTTCAATTTCAGATACACGTCATATTCCTAGACTGCATCTAGTTAAATGTCAAAATGAGAATGAATTTCCAGAGTGTAACGGAATATTATAATCAACCCATGAATTCGTATATAAATAATTAAATTTTCAATCAGCTAAACATTGAAGCAAGTCAGCCACCGCGCAGGGCAGACATAAACTGAACATAACATTTTTAAATTACAATGTTAATAAATTAAATCACAATCTTACTATTTTATATGATCACAAATAAAATATAAATAAATTAAAATATATATTACATAAGGCATGGTTTATTTATCTCCCTATGAAAAGTAAAAGGACGACCATTTAATAGGTCATGCTTTATGAATATATTTTGTGTATATTTAAACTGTGTTAAACATAAAGAACGTTACCTTACTATAGTACTATAAAGCATGTATGTTAATACTCATATAATCCCGAATATGGCAGATATGGTACCGTGTATAGAACGCATGCTTGAAAAGTACCATACGGCCGAGATATTGGGGTTTTTCAAGGGAAACTTTCAAAGTGACAACCCTAGGTCCAGTTGCTGCATTGTTGTTGGTCGTTAACCTCATGGTCCAATAAACCAAATCAAAATATGTCAAGTTTGGAGAAAAATTATGTAATAATATAAAGAGTTTTAGTTTGAAAAAATAAATCTGCGTAAATATGATTTGGCATATTTTTACGGTGTCATTTATACTTGGTTGCATGGCTATATTTTTAAGTTACAAACCTAATACCAAACATCCTGTCGAAATATTTAGATTAGGTCACAAATCCGAGACCCCTATATTGCGAAAGTTACTGCACTTGTACTATCGCAACCAGAGCTCCTCTTATAAGAACTTTTTTTTAATGTGTTGACTCTTTGAATGCTTATTTGGAACACTCAAGGAGGTAATGTTACACATCCGAAGATCTTTTGTTTAAAAAAAAAGTTTGACATTACGTTTTGAATCAACATCCATAGTAAGTCTGCGAGGGGACTTCTTGGCGGGAAAGTGAAGAGTCATGTCTGCGGTTTTGTTTTATTTTCGAAAATTTGTGTTATATCGAATATTAATGTGAAATAATGGTGGATTATTAACCGTTAAGTGTTCGTGAGTGTGCACGAGTGTTGGCAAATAAAACAAAACAGTGCAACGTCACTTTTCAAATTCTCTCAAGACGTCCGCCCGAGGACTTAGTAAAGCCCCACATCTTTACTGAGATACTCGAGGGGTTGGGGGTATATCATTTCTCACTTCTCATTTCTATTATCATTCATCATCATCATACAGAAAAGAAATATTGTTTATTTATGTATTACTAATAATAAAAAATACTTGAAATTGGCTAAATGCTAAACGCGAAGCCATTAATTAAGATTAAAAAAAAAAAAAAAAAAAGAACGATATAAACGCCAAATTTTCACAAAATTCGAGTATTCCTAAGTCAAATATTCTAATTTACCTCAATCCATACCAAAATACGGTTTTTTAATGAAATTATAGTATGTATAAAAAATAATTTATTTACTTGTGATGACTTGTGTAACTATAAGTACATGTTTTTTCCCGATTCGACTATAAGTGTAAAAAAAAACTTATAGCTTTTTGCTCCCTGTTCTAGAGGGACAATGTTTTATTCAAGAGAGACGACTGGCCTTTGTGTTACTCGGTAGAAGCTCAAATAAATTATTAAGGACGAGGTAATCACTCCGTTTGCCGAGAAAATACTACGTACCATGAAAAAAATGTCTTTCAGCGGCTACGGGGCAACGTAGAGTGCATTATTTATTAGTTTGCACGTATCTTAAATGTGGAGGTATGGAAAACGGAATTCGAGGCAAGTTGTACCTAGTGATTAAGGAAGGCGTTTGTCGCTAATACACGCAGCGGTGTGGTTACTTGTAGTGCCTTGTTTAGTGCAAACGCGAAGTACGGCGCCGGCGTCGCGTTTCAGAGAGGTTACGTACGAGTGTTTAACACTTTCCGGCTCCCTTACAGTTTGTAGTGGAGTGAAACGCCGCCGCTTTCTGACACTCCGGCCCGGCCGTAAGTGCAGCTCACTAACACAGCTCATAAAAGTTTAAACTGCGAATGAAAAAGGAAACAAATGAACAACACAGTCTGTGCGAGAAGTTACAGTTGCTAGTTTTGTTACATTTGAAAACGTAACTCGGTATAAAAATTAAACGTTCATTTTCTCTATGGTTCTATTTAAGACTGGGAGAGACGGGGTGCAGGCTATCAAGTAAGTTTATGGAAATAATTTCTACCGACCACTCGGCAAAGCCGGGGGTTTAGTTAAGCAAAAGTTAGCAGACGTTTACTATCTGAACGGTCTAGAAGGCGGAGGGGGGCCTCGAGTGACCTCGCTATGGATGTTGTCGAGACACTTTATTTAATTTTCTGATTGCGCAAACGAAAACTGTAGGGAAACGAACCGTACGCCTGCGGTAATGTGGTTTGAACTTGCCTCCAACTACAATTTGTATAGGGTACCTACATTTATTTGTTTTCGTGTTTAACTAAACTATGCATTTTGAGTACAAGTAACAGAAAGGAATTAACTTCTTATGTAAAACTTCGTAGACAATAAAACAAAACACGATTATTCACTTTAATGTATTTGCAACAAATAACATTATACCTATCTAGCTTCAAAAGCTCTAATCTTAACAGAATAATGGTTAAAGTAATATATTAATTTGGTCTCATTTCACCGTTATTACCAAAGCCATAAATATCAGACGATAAAATATGGGTGTTTGTGACGCCCAACTTTTACGATTGTATATCCACCTATAAAAATACTGAAGGTCTTACATTCATTGAATAGAAAGTTATCTGGGATTCCACCATTGTCTCCTTAAAGCAATGTTTTAATAATCTTATAGCCACTTTGAATAGCGTTGGAGCCAATTGATTGCTTATCGTTATTTAAGGTTGTGTATTGCGCATAAAAAATGTGTCAATTCGAATAGATTGCTTTCAAAGAACCTGTGATGCGCGTAAATAGGAATTAATATTAATAAGTTTTATTTCAGGTATTTTACAATCTATAGGCTTTTATGTGTAAGTACATTGCAACTTATCTCTAGTGTATTTAGTGTATATGTGTGTTTATTAGCTTCTTATCTCGGCTTCAACAGCTTGATATTCTGTCTGTCACAATATACTAACTTCTGAAGGAGTAAGATGGTTTCTCGGTATTAAAAGTACCCTATTTTTAAAATTTGAAATATGCTATACCTTTGATATATAATTTAACACGTACAGGTTTTACAGTGAACTGTAACATAAATGTTGGTATGATGAGTTGTAGAGATATAACTTTTTAAACTAACATGGTCACTTACATTAGAATAAATATTATTAACGGGATTATTACCATGTTTTTTTTGTGTTTGAGTATTCAATATTTCGGCACAGTTGCATGCGCATCAACAACAATGCAACAATAATCCCGTTAATAATATTTATTCTAGTTGTAGTGATGATTTATTCTCCGAGAGGCAATGGATATTGATGAAGGTCGCTCCATTTTACAAAGTAAATTTTGAATATTGCGTTAATGTAGGTACACTGAGAAAACTGGCAATCATAAAAGACGTGAATTCAGCTTAAAGAAAGATGAATTCACTCCAAGGACGGAGCATAGTGATTGAAAAAAAGAACGATGATAATACTGAAGTTGATGATAACGGCATTTAAGATGACGTGTCACCATTAGGGGGAGGTCATCCTATTTTTAGAGATACTTCTTCATAATAAACTATGATATCTATTTATATACGGTGACACTGTCATTGAGTTTTCTAATTAGATTGTTATTTATAATTATCATACTAATTTATGGGACAGTGGACCATTTTCTATTACATAGTGTTATTATTTGAAGACGACAATGTTATTTTATATGACCAATTTTTACGATGATAAGTATCATAATATTGCATTATTTACCCAAACAATTCGATTCCATCTTAACACATTTCAGTTCTAGCGTAATATTGACTTATTATTTACATATTTTAGGGCAACGCATCTATTTTTCTCTGTGTAGAGGTAGGCATAAGTAGGGTAGTGGTATTGTTCTACACCAGTTCACCAATTTCGTCACCAGAAAATAAACTAGAATTTTATTGAAATCGACAGTTATAAAGCAGGTGGTCTGTATTCTTTTTTTTTTATATTGACACGTCATAGTGACCACATCCTGCCTGATGGTAAGCAGCCGATGCAGTCCAAAATAATGAGAGCGCTCCTCACCGCGGAACAAACACGGTAACAAGCGCACCCATTCATGACGGCCTGCATAAATGCCGTTTCACGCCCCGCTTAAAAGACCCGGGACTATAGGAGCTGGGAAACACATGCGCATTCAATTGTTGCTATAGATAACAATCAGTTGCTGACCTCTATTTCTATTGATTAAAGAAAAAAGTGTTGATCACTGGTTCCTGCCAAAGACTGGTGCCACTACCCTGGGTAAGTACTCAATTTTAGATTAATTGATTGGTAATGAGTATGAGTGTGCGTAAGTACTTGTGTTTGTAAAGTACTGCAAGTTTCAAAGCTATTACAGTTAATTTATATTCAGCGACTAAGAAAAAAGAGTGTCCAGTTGGTATTTCATAATTTTTGCAAGTCACAGCAGTCGAGATCGCCTCGACACTGCACGCGGCAGTGAATTACAGCGCAAAGTTATAAGATGCATTTAAATTTATGAGTACACAGCGTGAAATTTCTTTATTTGTTTTTGTTTTTCAATTTATCATCATACAGTAGACACTGACGGAACTACTACAAGAATGCTAGATTGCTTCTATTATAATTTGTCCACTTACATAATATTAAACTTTGTAAGTATTAAAAATGTTATTCATAAATAACTAATCTGGTATTTTTGAAAGCCAAAATCAACACTAAGGTTTTGTAAAAGCAACGATAGGAACTGCAAGTGTTGAACAAAGATAATATAAAAATATCATTTTATATCAGGAATATTTTCGTGATATAGAAATTGACAAAAACAATGTTACTCCGTGCCCCACGACTAAATCTGTGCTGAAACACGTTGATTTGTTGCATTAGGAAAAAGAAAATTACCTATTTCACCATAACAAGGAAGGTTAAAAATATTGCCTTATGTCGTACCAACTGTAATCATTATATTAAATTAAAATTTATTAATAGATCTTTGATCATTCACGTTTGTGATACAAAAAAATAACTAATGTTCTGTTGTTGCGAAATGACAATTTATAAAACAATTCTTTATGAGATGTAAGGTTTGTGAAACAATTTTATATGAAGTGTTGATTTGTGAAATGAACATTTTGCAGTTCGTTGCTTGTTATCTGAAAATTTGTTATATAACTGTCGAACTTTCGAATGGTAACCGTCCCACATCGTAATTAAAATTATAAAAACTGAAACGGAGTTGTGTCTATTCATTTGATATTTTTGAAAATATTAATCTGGGTAACAAAGATCATTGTTGGCTTTAGATTAATGTACGAGAGACATTTAGCGTATCTCATTTGTGCGACTACAATTAATCAAAGAGCCATTGGATTGATGAGCTTTCGGTCGGCAGTAGCTTTTGACCGAAAAGACAATTTTGCAAAAGTTCGCCATCCACAATCACATTTCCTCGGAGTCGTATTATAAAAAAAGGCTGTTAGTAACTAAGTGATTATTTTTTGCTTGAATGCAAATGTTTCACATGACATTTTATTTGATATGTTTAAGATGATATTATAGAATTGACAAAGTCAAATACTTTTCCTGTTATTCTAAACTTGGTTTTAAACAGATGCTGTCACGTTAACCTTTGTCAACAAAAATGACTTTTAAACCAGGTTTAACAACAGTTTCGTTTTGATAAAACACGTTTAGGTTTTATGATACAAAACAAGAAAATGCAGAAGCAACCACGAGCGAAGTCGCACCGCTAGTCATGAATAAAAGAACTTTTAATATAAAAAGCTTAAATGTTAGAGGAAAGTTAATCTTGTAATTAGGAAAACAATTTCATTTCTGAAAGCAATTAAGACGAGTTAAGCGACGTGTACTGATTACTCTATTAGTCCGCCGAAATATATAAACCTTAATATGCACAAATTGCTATTCTCGCTAATTAAGCAATGACAGATTAGTTTCACAATGAGAGGTTTATAATCACGAGCGTTTTGTTCTCGAATATTCGAACGCTAGCAAATGTTTGTCTTTTTGTGATGTTACAACTTACTGATACTACCTATTTAGTAATGCTGAAAATTAAAATAGTACCCTACTCTGGGGAAAAGTCCACTACCAATGAAGGAATACCAGAAGATCTGTTAAGAGAATCAGATTGTTTACACAACGTATTTTTGATGTGTAACATCTTTCCGCTCGCTTTCTATAGGTATAAGCAATTTGTGGGAGTGATTTCGTGAAATGGGACGGAAGTATGTGTAACAGTGTAACAGGAAGTCGAGGAAGCGCGCAAGCGCGCGCCATTTTGTAAGTTTAAAATCGATATTATGAACACGACATATTATTTTTATTATTATATGTGACCTATTGTGTCATTTGACTATCAAAGGTCATTTTGATATGTCAAATTTCTTCTAATATGAGTATTTATTGCATTTATTTTATAGTTATATGATGTAATACCTGACCCATTTTTTTCAGAATATAATGTTAAAATTGCTTATTACTAAAGTGAGATGTCAAATGTTACACATCATATGCGACTACTGTAAGGCTCACTCGTTTTTTTGTTTGTCCTTTCTCCTCTAGTCGTTCACTCACTGCTGAATATCGTGACTCCTGGTTCTGTCAACTAGCTGTCTCCATCGTTCGCGCTTCGTTGTTTGGTGTAGTGCGTCGCTTTATCTTTATCTGGTCTGATCTACGTTTGGGATTTAAGCCTCTAAGTCTTTTCCATTTAATTTTCCCTATCACCATCAGTCATTTTCACTGCTTTTTGGTGCAGTGTGGCCAAAAAACCGCACTATACGCCGCACCCTTTTTTTTAACCTATAGCCGGCCCCCTTACGTACGACCGTGCGTACATATGGCGCGCGAGGGTAAGACGAGGCAGTTGTTTTTTTTTTTAACTTTTATTCGACGTAGCATAATTCGTCGAACTTAGTCTACCTATTACCTGTGACATTACTTAATATTGTTGCGATGAATAGAACGCCGTTAAGCATATTATGTTGCAGCTTCATTAAGCTGCATCGCTGATTTTCGGAGGAGCCGTGATGTGTATGTGCCTCTATTTAGAAAACAAACTAATAAAAATATTTTGCTATTCAATAACGATGTTCTATATATAAGTAGGATAGTAACACCAGTGTTCGACATTTTTTTCCAGGGTCGGCAACTGATTTTAGTCTTTAGAAACAATAATTATTTACATATAATTTTACGCAAATATTGTTGCGAACAAATTACAATTTGAAAAAAGACAAAGTGTTGAAAAAATTCCACGAGCGGGATTCGAACCCGCACCCCATGACATGCCGGGTCAGGTGCACCATCAACTATGCTATCGTGGCTCAATCCAACTCGCCGAAATTAATCAACACTATCTACTTTTACTTTGTAAGCCAAAGGAGCCCTATTCAATGTCGACAACAGTAACTACGTCATCAAAATCCGATCTTAATATTTTTACAAATATTGAAAGATCAGTTAAAAATTAGGCAAGCTATATTTATGATTATTTACATTACGCCAATATTGTTGCAAACAAATTAAAATTCGAAAAAAGACAAAATGTTGAAAAATTTCCACGAGCGGGATTCGAACCCGCACCCCATGACATGCCGGGTCAGGTGCACTACCAACTCTTTGACAACCAACACTTTGTCTTTTTTCAAACTTTAGAAACTATTTAATTAACCACATGCTTGGTGTAATCCCGTAAAAGTTCAATGTAGTTTTTGGCGATGAAAAGTGTGCCGAGCACTGGGCTTAAAGTGTCGGACACTGGGGCCACTATGATACAGTGGTTTAAAATTATGTTTTTTTTTAAAGCATATGTTACATTTACAAACTAGTTAAGAGACAAGTTTAATTAGATTGGAGCATCTAAACAACGCGATTTGACCTACGAGCAAGAAGTTGCAGACAGTTGGTTCCGATCCAATTTATAAAGGCGCTTACTCTGATTAATTAAATTGCCTCCCCTTGGTCTGGCGGCTAATTGGTGGTGATAACATTGTTTTATGTAAAGCAAATAAATACGCACAAAGTAGCTACCTACTTATATTTAATTATAAGTTAACAATGTGTATGGTTCCTTTGTTTTGAACGTTATACAAATTGAAATAAATTAATGTTGAAAAGGTTTATTATAAATCGAACTTTAAGTTATAAAACAAAAGATGTTTTCAAGGATATGGAAAGTCGCTATTTTATGCCACAAATGCCACTTAGGATAAAATTAATGTTTGCAACAAAGTAAATAGTAATTTGTAGTTGTAAAAGCGTTACACAAGAAAAAAGGATCGAATATTCAACAATAATACGATTAATATAGATTGTATTGCTTTAATCTCAATAATAATAAAGCACTCAACTTCCTTATCCTTTCTTAATTTTCTAATATAGGTCGATGATGGATGATGATGATGATGATGATAAAACTTATTAATTAACGAGCAATCAAAAGTATATATAAGATAATTAGACATGCTTTAGATTTTTCAGTACGGTTGGAAAATCCTTTACACCACTAGGTGAACACAACACGAACGTGACCATCAATGAATTCTACTTTACCAGTAAGATCGATAATCACAACCGCACGGGAGAAATGACATAAAACGTTATGGGTTTCACAAATAAACAAAGAATAAGCTACGAATAGTTACTCAGTGTTTTATCTCTTTTACTATAATTTGAAATGAAGTATACATGACAGGAACAAAACACAGAAAAACTATTCGGACCTTATTCTTTGATTATTTGTAAGGTACTATGAGTCTAGCTATTGCAACGCCTTCAGTTGCGATGAGAGCTTTGCGTTCCCCCATACCATTCCATTCATGGGGATCCACATGCGTTAACGTTATGTAATAAGTGTGTCAAAGTAAGAGTCTTCTGCAAACTTTTGATCGGATCTGATATTTATATCAGTAGTAACCGTTGTAAATCTAGTAAAGCAGATCATTGGGGTTAGTGTTATTCGGTACGGTAAAACTTAATAACTGGATGAAATAGTAAAAGCATAAATACGTTTAAACAAAAAAATTTAGAAAATGCATAAGATAAATGGAAGTGGAAGAAGAGGGAAAGCTAACTAAAGCGGATATTTCATAAAATAAAAAATAAACTTAGGAAATAACATACTAAGCTCTAGGTTCTAGAACCACGATAAAAAAAAAGAAAACAAAAGACTGAAATTGGGTTATAAAGAAGTACTTACTCGGTAACACGATTACCATATTAAAAATGGATTCTTGCACTTCGATATGAATTAACGTAGCTCGTCTGTAATCTTAACTTTTGAAGATGGTTTTTGGCAAATCATTGTAGTCTTTAATCCGAAGCTCCAATTATTGTAGCAAACTAGATTGTTTATATACGTAGGCTGCTACGAAAATGTAAAATGTCAAAAGCGGCTACGGCGCGGGGCGTAGCAAGTCAAAAAGGAATTAGCTTATGTATGCGATTATGCATGTATCCGTCACCGGCAGAATGTGAAAAACGTTATTGTGCGCATTGACTAGACAATTTGTAGATTTACGGGTACAATACGTCAATATTCGATATTTTGCTTATAGTAGTAAATTAGTTATTATTCCAGTACTTTACATAGTAGTTCTGCTTATTTATGTATGTATATCGTTAAATCGTGGAAGAGAGATCAATTCCGTATAGAACGCATGCATAATTACTTTCATACTTTTTCTTATATAAAAGCTATACTTTAACTGATTTACGCACAATGGCAGTAACATCCACTTTCTAGTATGTTAATTAGTGAACTGGCATGCTTGACGGACTTAATTAACGAGGACGGTAGCCGATGATGTGCATAAACCGCATTACGTGCATGCATTAATTATTCCCCTTCGTCCTGTCTATGCGGTTATTCAATTATTGTCTATTGCCAGTCTAGCATCGACTAACAAGTTGTCTTGTTTAACGTAATGATCATAGTCACAGATGAAGAGAACCTATGTTCGGAAGTTCAAATATAACGGGATCAATTCTGCCTTTATTTGATGCCGCTAATAAAAAGAAAAAAGCAATCTTATAAAGCAATATGTACAACTACTAAACTTTAAAAATTTAGTTGAAATTTCACACCAATATTGCTTTTGAAAGGACTAGCTGGAAAGTGAACGGGAGGTTGACACAAAACCGACTTAGTTGTAGTTTTAAAGATCAATCGAATAAAAAATAAAATAAAATGTTTAACTTATTTTTTTTCTATTTTAATTTTTGTATTCACAATACTCACAATACAAAATATTTTTTTAAATGTTTAAGTTATTTTTGTTCTCTAATTGAGCGAGCAATTTTGTAAAGTTTTCGTCAATCAACACCAACCAATTAATCCGTCAGAGTGAAATGTTTTACCAATAAATGGTGTTCGACTGGTCGCCTCGGACAAATTCGGACGGGTCATGACAGATTCATTATACGCTGGTCGGACGCGCCACGACCATCGTATGAGGTCATTGTGAATTCTGTTTTGTGTTTTATTATGCTCTGTCCTACATAAATACTACAAAGACAAATGAAGATATGATAAGCTAAGTCTCTTACGGTTAGATTACATTGCGTATTATAAGTCTTTATACGCTGTGGTATTATGTTGTTTTAGTTGAAAATTAATTTGTTTGTAGCCCCAGTCTAGCCTCTTTTTAATGGTGGTCTTGAAATTATTGAAATATTTTAATGATGATGACTTTTTCTTTTGATCGTTTATGGACCCTAATATCACGTATACAAAAGATATACGATATCAACATAATAATATATTTATTGTAATTATAGAATTTCCAAATGCATAATTACATTGTAAAAGACTATAATAGCTACCGTTCCATAGCATTTTTGCATTAAATATGCAAGTTCTTCAAAGACAATTCAAGTAATTTGCTGACTCGGGCTGGATATTAATCTGAGATTTTTCTAAATCCGACTGTATGCTCTGCCAACTTACCTATCGATATTATGTTATAGTGAGTAGTCGCTGATTCTAGTACTGTCTATCTGTTTATGACTACAGTTATTTATGATAACGTTAATATTAACTTATAAGTGTAATCATGTATGCCATGCAGCAATCTTTGTGACTCATGTCTTCATATTAAATTCCTTTGAAGCTTGCTGGTATCTGAAATACTGCCAGTAGTCTGTAATACAAATGCAGTTTCCTAAAAAGAGTTAGCAAAAGCCTGTAAATGTGCACTGATCCTCTCGAACGGTGGACTGTGACTACATCCCTGAGTTTTCAGAGGATTGTTTGTCTATCGTCTCGAAACTTCGAGCGCCTAGCTGTCGTCTGCAGATTTACACGTAGGCTTAAATAGTTTTATTTGAGGCTCAACTAAGTTCTCCTTAAATCTAGTTTGGCTGGTCCTTTTGTGTCGGTGGAGTTGTAGAGCGCTACCCAATTTCATTTTAAATTGTTCCGCTCTACTGGACACTAGTTTCAATCTCGTGATGGTTAGTATAGATGTATAGAAACAATATTTAGGACTATAGTTGTGGCCTGGACTGCTTTGTGAAGACTTTAGTTTCATAATCAAAGTCATTATATATTTATTACATCATCATCCTCAATCATACAATAATTAACATAATGTAGGCTCGCCACTTCCATACATTTCGTATTGTTCTTAGAGGTACAAAAAAGTATAAATCCATTGATTAACGTTTCTGTGTTTTCAAAAAAGCTCCTTAAACAAAACTTCCCATAAAACTTTTCTTAATAATCAAATTTTTCATACAGACTTTGGTTTTATATCCCATAGGAACCTACATTTTCCGCAATACTCATAGCAAATAGCAAATAGCATTCAACGCAGAGCTGCTCGAATTGTCGACGACATTGTTATTTCAGGTCGGCTCGATCCACTGGCTCTTCGGAGAGACGTTGCGTCTCTCTGTATATCGTACCACATATATCATGGGGAGTGTTCTGAGGAATTGTTCGCCTTGATCCCTACTGCTGCTTTCCTTCAACGCACTACATGCAATCGACTGTCATTCCATCCACATCACCTTGATGGATGCCGGTCTACTACTGTGCGTTTTTCACGAAAATTCTTGCCTCGAACTACACTGTTGTGGAACCAGCTCTCGGCGGCGGTATTTCCGTACCGTTACGACCTTGGGATCTTTAAGAAACGAGCCTATTCCTTCCTCAAAGGCCAGCAACGCGTCTGTGATTCCTCTGGTTTTGCGAGTGTCCATGGGCGGCGGTGATTGCTCTCCATCAGGTGACCCGCCTGCTCGTTTGCCTCCTTCTTGTATAAAAAAAAGCATAACGAACATTATGTCAAGTTTTATTGCGATCCATCCTCTAGTTTGGCGTGATGCTTTAGCATTTGTAATTTATTCGATAATAATCAATTGTTTGAATGTTGAAAAATAGGTACCTAAACAATAACTATTCCTAGAATGGCTTCGATGAGCTTGGCGAGTGTAGCCTACGATTCTAATAACATTATATAGCTGTGTGAAGATTCGAATGGTATTCTGCATGAGTTATAACTTAATCCGACAAAGACAGAGACGCTCCGCTTACCAGCTAAAGTGTACTTTACACCAAGAGCAGAGGCTACTGGATGAGACTTGCCTATTAATTTATCATCATAGGTACTAATAATCATCATCACTACATAGTATAAAACAAAGTCACTTTCTCTGTCCCTATGTCCCTTTGTGTGCTTAGATCTTTAAAACTACGCAACGGATTTTGATGCGGTTTTTTTTATTAGATAGAGTGATTCAAGAGGAAGGTTTATATGTATAATACATGCATATAGTAGAGCAACACTGATAATATCAGCATTGCAACCGTGCGAAGCCGGGGGCGGGTCGCTAGTGATTATTAAAACAATAGACTGGGGCCCTATTTTCCAATCATCAGATAAGTTTTATCCAATGAATAACATTGTCATTGTGACATATTTTCCAAATCGAAACTGTCATTATGTCAAAATTATTCAATGAATAAACTTTAACAGACGAAAGGGTGCGCCAACCAAAAAATGGCAAAAATGCAGTCACGGTTAAGTTGATATAATTGAAAATACTATCGTCTTAAATAAACAAAATATATATTTAGTATCAAAGGGAACGTGTTTACAATAAATCCGATCCTTAAATTCATAACACACTATAGTTTTTTATACAATATCATTTAAAGTTGGGCAAAAATCATGAAAACGAGTGGCGGCGTTTAGTTGATATCTTATAGTTTATCTAAATTATTGTACCTCTGACTTTGTCTAAACAATCACTAATGGTCTAAACTACAAATCGTCCGTTTCACATTTTCGATTTATCAAGCGGTTTTTTAAATTATTATTTTTCAAATCAACACGTTAAATTCCCCATAAAAAAATAATATGGCCGCGCGGCATCAAATAAATATGGACGAAGACATTTCAAATAAAATATATGATACTTGTCACTTAAGGACGGCGCACCCTTTCTCAAATCAGCTCCAGTGGTATAATATTTTTTCCTAATAAGTAGTTCTTTTGTTTAAGATCGTAAAGGCAGTTTTTGAGCAGCATATACTATCTCTTTTTAGTAACTTTGAGAATAGCTATGACTAGAAGTTTAGTTACGTACGGCATCTCCAGCATTATCTATTCTAGGATTTCTCTAGGTAATACCTATTCTAGGACCTAACAAAACAATAAATTAGTAACTAAGACTAGCTTGTCTCGTATTCAATTTACGTACCGCTGCGGTCAACGGTGCATGGCCGCAATGTGTGGCAACTTGTATGCCACTACTGATCCCTTTACATTATTTTGATGTTGTACAATTATGTTTTAAGACCGTTTTTCTTTAATCTATCTATCTCTTCCTTAAGCTTACTATAGATATGGTTTTAACACATTTTTAAACCTTTTTATTTTTGTATGTATGTATGTATGTTTGCAACGAATAAACTCAAAAACTACTTGACCGATTTAAAAAAAATCTTTAACCATTAGAATACTACATTAGCGCTGAGTAACATAGGCTATATTAAAATACTAAATACCACAATTTAATTTTCCAATACAAAATGATTTGTTTGTTTTGTTGTCATAGTAACCATTGATATATATTTAACTCAATGATGGAAACTGTCAAAGCGGTATAAAGTCCGCCGGGGCAGCTAGTATAAAATAAAACGGTAACTATTACATGAAAGGATACTACCTAAATAGGAATAACCTTCCACCGCAATGTTTGAGAAAGGACAGGAATGTAAAGACCTGTGAAAATCATCTTTTATTTTTTATCAACATTTGAGTCAATATATTTTAAATAAAAATTTATATGTAGTAGTGGATGGTGTTAAATAAAATACAGTACCATTTAAATGACTTCTTAACTATAATGGTAACAACAACTTAGTTTTTGATTGCTGCCTAATTTAAGGCAGCGACTTTTAGTTCTCTGTGTAAGTGAAATACCGTTAAATGATCCAGACGTGTTCTATATGACAGCAGACGTGTGATATTCGGTTGCTAAACGCAGCGTGCCATCTTGGCTAGTGAAATAACTTTATCAGATATACAGTTTTCTCTTGTTGAATGTAACCACACGCCTTACAAATTGAAAGCACGTCAAAATATAATGCTCACGTACTTTATTAAATTCTCAAAATTCTCTGTTGTGATAATCTTTAATCTTATATTAAAAATGTTTTGTTTATATATCTTTTATTGTTCTTGTAATCGTTATTTTCTCACTGAAAGTGTTTTTATCGGTGAGTTTGTAAGCAAAGTTTATTTACTCTTTCTGTCGAAATCCGTAGGCAAGGGAAAAATAAACAAAGTTTCTGATTGGTAATTTGAGTTCGGGAATAGAAGCGTCCGTTCACACTTTTAACTGGCTTTGCTCCACTCGTTTATTGTACTCCCAAGGTAAAAGGTGGCTTTCAGGAATACAGATACCTAATACCTTGCGGTTTTTTTACGATAAGATTTTGACGTTCAAAATTTAGTTTGTTCAAACACGTGCATATACAAATTGCTTATACTCTGAATAAACGCTTTTCGTTCACAGGCAGAGCTATATGTTTTCGATTACAAGAATATATATATATATATATTTTATAAAGTTAAGCACTTTACGCCACATGCATTAATTTAGGTCATTATAAAGTTAGTTCATCATTGGCAATCAATCACGCCGCGTGTACTCATATTCATATCATATTATATGGATTGTATTTAATCGATCACCAAACTAACCTAACCTAACCCACAAAAATACTAAGTTAGCACCTAAAAATACAAAGTTAGCACCTAAACTACTATTTAGATGCTAACTTAGCATTTTAGGTGCTAGCCTACTATTTTTTTGTGGATCAATTTATTATTTCTCATATTATATTAGATCAGTGTTATTATAAATTATATTTTCTACAACTTTGTCAAGACTTTCACTTCTTTTGGTATTATCACAAAAGATGTACTAATCCGCACATATTTTTGGTCCTTCGAGCCGTTTTCAGAATCATTTGAAGAGTGAGAGTTTTCCTATTGTGATATACCCACTTGTCACTGTCACATTATGTATTTACAAAGAGGCAAAGAATACTTGCCGAGTGGAAAGTTTTTGCCCTAAAGTAAAAGTAGTTTGAAGCATCATTTATATTGTTACTTTTGACGTATATGTACGTTTCTTAAAATGTGGATAATAAAAGTGCCCTTTAATATGTAGAGAAAAACCGGCCAAGTGCGTGTCACGCCACGCGCAGTGTAGGGTTACGTAGCCCATCTCAACAATGCGGACTCTAGGAAGAGGGCTCTTATAAACATTTATTTCATTGAACGATGGCTCATATACTTAAATGTAGATACTACCGGCTTCACACACCTGACAACGTTATTTAGGTAGTTCCCAATGAGGAATTTGTATGCGCCAAGTAAATTTTATAAGTTGGTCGACTGTTACTCGTAAACTTGTTAAGCCTACATAGCTGTGATAGTTTTCCTTATAAATGCGACATATATACAACTACCCTGAATTTTTTCACGTATCCAAAAACAACTGGCTACACTTGACTCTAACAAAATTTTGCACTTTAAAGCTTAATAGTTCACAAACGGATGCCTCGATCAAAAAACTGTTTCCAGAAACCGCAATATTTTTGAAATTGCTACCCAATGACACCCTACATTAAGGGGTACACAAAAAAAAAATTACATCCCCACTTCACGTGTAACGAGAGGAAAGTAACATAAAAAAAAATCTAAATTTTACTTCACCACATTGTCAACGTGATTAATATGTATATCCATACCAAATTACAGCTTACTAAGAGTCTATGAGCTAGGCTGGGGACGGACAAACAGACAGGCAGACAGACATGGCGAAACTATAAAGGTTCCTTGTTGACTACGGAACCCTAAAAAGGGTAAATTATAAATTCCCTAATTGGCAACCTTCGTGCTTGAACACGTTATCTTTTAGGAATTATCGTTGATGGCCGTAAAAAGACTACCCTGGTCTTTTGTGGACATCGAGTGCTTTCGTTGTTCAAGCCTAAGTCATTGTTGGGTTCTTGTTAATGTCAATAGCTAACGATATCTTTAAAGGTATACTGTTAATAACTTTTCTTTAACAAGATTATAGTTATAACTTTCCAAAACTATGTAAGACGAGATTACTACGTGATTACAAACCTTTTTAAAACTTAAACTTTTGACGTAAAGCTTCTTTTTCAACATGCAGTTTCGCTGTAACTTTGATAATTATGTAAACCTTGAACCCCTTGAATCACTTACATACATTCTTTACTCTTTTACTCAGAAAGTTATAAGTGGAAATTGTTTGACAGTTGCCGAGAATAACATAGAGACATAAAGTACGATGGGGCGACGAATGCGGGTCCGAGGCGTTAGTTCCCCAAGTTTATTGTCATCTGTGCAGCGTAAGGCTGCCTTTTTACTAGAGCTGCGCGAGGAAGCTAAGCAATGCTCAAAGAAATCCATAAAAAGGTTTTTTTAAGAGAGTTTGCTATTGATCTCAAAAGTCCTTTACAGCATCACCGGTCATTTTTGGAGGGCGGCAAAAATCTTAAAGAGTTTGCCAGGACATAATTTGAATTCCTGTCTTCCCACCTGTATAATAAAATAAATAAAAAACTAGAGATACATAAGAAACCATTCTCCGAGTGTAAGTCTGAAACAAGTAACTGTTTACAAGATTTAGACTACGCTGAAACTGAGGCTTTAATCAATTCATGAGGCAGCTAAAAGAAACTAAACTAAAGCACAAACATTCATACAATTATAATACATATACAATATACAATTTTCATACATACATGCACAAAACCTCTCACATTTACCCCACAATATATCTACCACCTATATATACTATATATATCTACAATCTATATATACACAATATATCCCACAGGCACATACCATACTCAACACACTACACAACACATCCTTACACATACTATCACACACGTCAGTATAAAATTAGACTAATAAGTAGGTATAATTAAAAAATTAGTAATAAGAATTTAGTAAAAATAAGACCCTATATAGGTATGTTAACTTTTTATTATTACACACTTAGTTATGCAGAGCGTTGCCTCCTGAAACAGGCGATTATAATAAGCCTAAAAGGAGGCTCCGTTAACTAGATAATTTATGTAAGTTTCTAAAAAGAAATAAAGAATTTTGAATTTGAATTTTTTTGAAACATCTATAGATGGTTTCTAGAGAGAATGGCATCACGCAAGCGTGTCCCCGTTTTCTACTAGATTCTCCGAGGCGTTCGGATCGGATCGGGAGCGGAACAACCCGAGGGCGCCTCTAAAGGCCAGGACCTCGGCTCGGGCTGACCGGGTCGTGATAGGGGTCGGGAAAATCGCCCAGGTACATGTCTGTACCTGGTATAGAGCGCGTGTGAACCGGGTCTACCTTATTCTGTGTAAGTAGCTTAACTCGCACAGTGGAAAGGCACCCTTATGTGGGTGTTTGTAGTCCAACCCTGGCGGGGCGGTGGGAAACGACAAATTTTAAGAATTGGGAAAGAATTGTCGTGTCTCGCCGTTGAGTTTCCGTCCCTTTGTCGAACCTATTCGATTTTTACGACCACTTAATGTGTTTATGGGTCGCTCGTTGTGAGTGATTGTCGTATGCGACGCGTCTATGAAGAATCGAAAAGATGTTTGGTTTTAATGGTAAATTTTTATTCATGAAGAAAAATATGAATAAATTGAGATGAAACTCAATAGATGTGAATAACATTCGATACTGATGTTTATTCAAACCGTCTTGTTATTTTTAATAATGCTCTAACCATTTAGAAATGAAATTCACAGTACTATTCTTATTTAAATGCCAGTGTACAGGTGAATATTTTCTTTAACGTAATATAAATTGAGAACAATGCAACAAATGTACACGTGAACATGTACAATATGTTCGTGTAATGTTACAAATGGTAAATTAATTATTTAATTACCTTGTTGTAATTAACAAGACTTAATTTTATATTATCTAGTGTAATAATCATATTACTAAAAAAGCTAGAATAAAACGTTAAAAGGAAAAACCTTTTCGAAAAGGAACCAAACTAGCAAATATATATTTTTTTGTTGTAAATGTTTTAGATGTGCCCTAGGAAGGTAGTGGACTAACTGTAAAATTGTAATAAAAATATATAAGATGTTACGTAATAACCATCTATAAATATTCAATTCAATTCAATTATTTATTGCATTCCACAATGTAAACAATAGGATGGTGACCATAAATAGGAGATCATCATGGACCCTGGCGGGCACGCAATAGGATAACCGTTCGTCTGGCAAACATTTTCCCTTGTCGGATTTGAACACGCAACCTTCAGTTTCGAAATCAGTATCACACTGACCGCTATTGCTATACTTACCTACCCTGTCATCAAAACCACATTTCACAAGCAAGTAAAATAATTCAGATTATCCAACATGTATTTTTAATCACAAATCAACAGTATGACAGTTGCAATATTCAATGGCGATAACTTTACCATCCATTTTTTAAAATTGAAATTGAAATGAATTGAAATGAAATAAAACTACTTTTACGGATCTACTCAAGTTTATTTCATACGTTAGGTTTAATGTTTATCCTGACGTTTCGTAAAATCCGTAAAAGTTCGTTTCAATTCGCGTAAACTTTAGAAAACAATATTTATCATCCATTTTCAATTTCCAGTGTGCAGTAGGCAGCGGCAATCAATTTCATATCAGTGTAATCCGTGACGCAGTGGCTCGCCGCGCCGCCCGTATAAATAAACAGTACTAATGAGGGTAATCTTCTGGATAATAAGCGGCCAACTAATGGGACAGCTGCTCCCGGCTATCTCTTATTTATATGTATGTCTCCCCGTGCTCTAGATCCTGAATGCCCAGCAGTTTGGCGGCTCGGAGTTAACAGATTTCAATGATTTTTTTGGATTAAGAACGCTTCAGCTGTTGGTCGTCTATATAATGGTCACTACATGCAGCGTCATCGGGTTTACTGGCGGCGAGAAACTTAATGGTTCCTAAACCGTAGTGGCCGAACACATCCCGGAGGAACCCCGGAGGTTGCCTAGGGACTCAAGTAAGCGTATCCCCATATCATACTCCACTTGCCTTATCTCCGTAAATTTTTCGAGGCATGTCGGATGATGAAAGCGAAAAACATGAGGGCGCTTCTTAAGTCTAAGACCATGGCTGATTGACCGTATCGTGGAGTAAGTTAAAATAATGCCTGAAATAAAAAGATATACTACCAATTCAATACATACTTTACATACTCGTCACTTACCTTCAGTAGGTACGGCTTACCGGATTAACTTCCCTTTTGATTCTAACGAGTGTTTATAAATCAGTAAAGTTGATTAGTTAGATGTTCGAAAAAATACAGTTTTTCTTACTTTAACCAAGCAATCAAATAGCTAGCTAAAATTCCCAGCAGCGCAGAAATAAGAATTGTACTATTCGTTTTCTATTTTGGCTCAAACTTTAAAAAATTCAGCTATTCACTTTTCAAAGCTCTATTTCAGATAGCGAGAAGGCGATAGTTACAAAACGATCTCGTGTCAAACAGTGTCAGAAATGTATTTATAGGCCACATCAATGTGTAAAGGGTATTCAGGGCCTTTGATGTAGCTAAATGACGAACGAATAAAGACGTCTGTTTTGTATTTTTTTGCCAAAAGGAAGTTCAAAAGGGGTTTCCTTTTTTGTTTCCGAAGTCATAAAAATATGATGCCAATTTACTGGCAAAAATCACAGAGAGTACTTATTATAAAAATGTGTTAGCATACTTCAATGGTTTGTTTTTTTCAATAGGGATGTTGATATCGACATAATAATTTCTAAAATATTAAAAGTAAAAATCTATCTTGTAAAAGCAGTTCAAAATTTTAAAATTTTAAATTTTAATTTTTAAATAAAATAAAATAAAATAAAATTTTAATTTTAAAATTCAAAATTTAACCTAAACTTGAATTTCTGTATATTGGTAAATTAATTTCGTTTATCATTGAATATTTTTAATGTGACTGACTGTGTGACTGTAAAAATATTGTACCAACTGTAAAAGTAATAGAATAAAAAAACAGTAATACCAACAAAGAAGGACGAAGCTTCTTACAAAAATGGACATTCTCCTTTAAGAATACTATAAGTTACGTTGTGGAAAGTGTCCAGGGAAATTTTCTTCTATTCTGTAAATTCTGTTCCTCAGATCGTACTAAAAGTAGAGTTACTTTTGTTCGTAACTTTGAATTTTATGTCTCCTTTTAAGGTTAAGTTATTCAAGTAAAAAATTAAGTGTATACCTAAATGTACTGCAATTTATAGAACTTATTAAAAATAGGTTATTTAGCAAATATGTAGTTAGTTTCAAAATTGGTATCCAAATCTGTTTAGTATAACAGCTCCATTTGGATCTTCAATTTACACGTTACCTATTCAACTTTATGTTTACTTAGATTTGGTAACTTCCTATTTTGATAAACACAAAGACCAACGACTTAATACGTGACCGAAGCGCAGGAAATATCACTAAACGAATATTCATATAATTTGGTAATGCCAATTTTTTGGTACGTAATCAATCTCTTTATTTCTAAGAGTACATTCCTTAAGATTCCTATACTACGTGACATGTGAGAGATGCAATCAGATCGGTTGCGTGAGCATGGAGTGAGGCCGCGCGTGCGTGACAGCTGTCTCATTACATCTGTCGGCATGTAATGATAGGGTGGTGTACATATAAACACAGCTGCCCTTATTTTCTTCCTAAGCCGAGTCTACACGTACACATTTCCTCAATCAATATAAGAATAGGAGTAGGTAATTGCCATAAAAATACGTACATTGTTGAATGTATTTTTTTAAAATTTGGAACACACATAATTCATTTAATAATAATATGAAAAAATATAACATAGCAAAAAAATATAGTATATGTGGCAATGAGAAAATTTATTGCATTAGCTGAACATAACTTCTCTACAGCGTCGCGGGATGACATCATCGTCAACCTATAAACATCCCTCTGCTGGGCTTAGCTTTCCCACAATAACAAAAGCACTTGCTATGACCAACCATAAGCCACCACGAGGGCCCAAAGCAAACTGATGGGTTTGACGTGGCACCTGCGCACACAGGTCCGGAGGAACAAAATTGCAACCCTAATGCGCCAGCCGCCATGTCATTAAGCTCTATTGGATGTAAGACTGAAAGGCTAGGAAAACTTTCTACTGTACAAGTTTTATTTTTCTTCTAGGTTTCCTACTGTTCCTACAAGGGTAGAATAATTACGAGGGTACCTCGATTCCTATTGCAAGTCTTGTAGGTGATTATAATCATGAGGGTGCCCCGCAATCTTCGATCGAGAACACCTAACGACGAGATCTTAACCTCTGCTTGGCTTGCTTTGTCGTTGATTAGGGGCACATCTGCTCATCTAAGATACTGTGTGTATATCCGAGGCTACACAGCGTCTGGCAAGAGTCCCGCCAGGCTGTGGCCCGCGCACGAACGTTTACACACGAAGCGCTCGCAAACGTCGCCACACTCCGTGCACTGAAATACAAGTAACATATTGCCTTCACGAGGACTCCTCGCTAAAAGTTTTCCACGGGCGGAATTCGATCAC
Organism: Eudonia mercurella; assembly: GCA_963082485.1. Classification (NCBI taxonomy): domain Eukaryota; kingdom Metazoa; phylum Arthropoda; class Insecta; order Lepidoptera; family Crambidae; genus Eudonia; species Eudonia mercurella. The sequence goes on from OY720029.1 coordinate 14,839,496, forward strand.
GCACTTTCTGGGATTCAAACTCAAATGTAATGTATGTAATTTAATTAAATTAATTAGACTATACAATTAACTTGGGGGCATAGTTTAACTTTTGTACATTTTATAAAATCATTGTATGTTTCAATCAAAAGCTTTTTATTATTTAAAAAACAATCAAAAGCTTTTTATTATTTTTGAGGTTAAAATCCGCAAACAGATTTAGCCCCCGCTCTTTGTAAAAAAATATTAGGTGAATTCTGTGAAATTCTTCAAATTAGCACTGGTTAGGTACATAATAACACTTTTACTAACACAATGCACGCGCAATGTCTGCTGACGGAACGACATAGCGAGATTAATTTAAAAAATCCTAGTTAAACATATAATTTACGGGTTCTCCCAAGGGTTTTTTCAAACACCCTGTATAAATCGTCGCTTTAATTATACTGATTTGATGGGTATTGGCCTAATCGCAACGCTTGCCAAACGTGGTGTGTGTATATTTGTTGCTTCTTCACGCTGCAACGGATGGATTTGGATGAAATTCGGCATACAGATAGTTTATAACCTGGATTAACACATAGGATACTTTTTATCCCGATATTCCCACGAGAACGAGAACCACGCGGGTAAAACTGCGGGCGGCCGCTAGTATAAATATTTATGATTTAAAAATACATTCGCATCAATAACAAGCGCCTCCCCTTATAATACAAGCTCACTTTGACACACAATGTTTATTAGTGGGTACTGGTTACTTAATTTGTATGGGTCAGATACAACGAAGATAGATAACGTATTATAATAAAGAAACTACCCGGTTTTTTTATAAGGAGCGGCGCTTTTTATTGATGCGAATGTGTTTTTATATCATAAATATATATTTTGTTTAGCATATCGACGAGCCAAGTAGTCAATGGTAGGGTATAAGATACAAATAGCGAGCGTGCGGGTTTTACTAATATTTTTCGGATTAAAAAATATATTCGCATGACTTATTATTAGGAAAACAATAATTAAAACTAATGTATAAAATAAACGCGAGTAGATCCGTAAAAGTTCATCATCATCATCATCTCAGCCAAAAGTCGTCCACTGCTGGACAAAGGCCTCCCCCAAGGATCTCCACAACGACCGGTTTTGTGCTGCTCGCAAAAGTTGTTTCATTTCAATTATTATTAAAGTTTAAATACATATTTTCGTAATCATGTTCTACAGATGATATTGTTCGTGGTACGTCCGCAAGTATGGACACAGCGTTAGAGTAATTTTACTATAGAAGAAAAATAATAATATTATATGACCCGCTACATTACATACGATACGCTACTCTCTGCGATTGCAAGTAAACAAAAAACATTAAACAACCAACGACAAATACAGAAGTAATACAGATTACTAATAAAAACATGTATATATTTAATTGATTGGAAACCAGAGAAGTATTTACCAAGGGTTTGTTAAATCAACAAAATATTTGTACCAATCCACAAGCGCAAATATTTGTGAAACGTGAACGAGATCAATCAGCGTTCTACGTGATAACTGAAGATTATTTATTTTCAATTGTTTTTTTTTTAAGTTACCATGCAGTATTAATAACAAAAATACAATATTCACACACTCATAATAAAAAGTTCGATTGTCCAAAACTAGATCGGTAATAGAAACATTTTTGCACCTGTAAAAACGATATTCTTTCATAGGCATTGAATTGTTAATTGAAATTCTGTGTATCAATCATGGTTCCAGTGTAGTCGATGCGAACTATTAAGTCTGTCAAAACTGATATTCTAACGTAGAAAGACAATATTAGCAAACTATGACGTCAATATTACGTTTCATCAAAAGAGTGTTTATCAACACTTAAAGGTTACTAAAACAAAATTCGTGTATAGGTCAAATTAAAAAATCTTTAATGATTCTTAGAGATATTACGTACGTGATGTTATTTGTAATACCCCCCACTAATAAGAGAATAAGCTTCGAAATAGTTATTCCGTGTTTTGTCTCTTTTATTCTAACCTGAAATAAAGTTTACATGACGAGAACAAAACACGCAATAACTATTTCAAGTTTATTTTAATTTTGTTTGTAAGATGGTTAATGTTTTGGAAATCATTATTGTTGTTGTCAACACCCCTATTATATTTATGGTAAATCTGTCCTAGTTACATATGTAACAACCGGTAAACAATAAACCGGACAATAATAACCGGTAGGTCCTTTATGGATATTGTATAAAGTCTTTATGGTATTTATTAGGCCTATTTATTACCAATAGGTATACTAACGATTAGAGATATTTAATCTAAAGCCTAGAAAACTAGGATAGTGGCACCAGTGCTCGACAAGAACTAGCGATCGACAGTATTTTTATTAATAAAAAAAAATATTTTCCCCTTTTTGCAACATGTCATATCGTGATGTAAAATAGCTTATAGCCTTCCTCAATAAATGGACTATTCAACACAAATATATTGTTTCAATTCGAACTAGTAGTTCCTTGGATTAGCGCGTTCAACCAAACAAACAAACTCTTCAGCTTTATAATATTAATCTGTCAGGCACCGTAAAACCAGACACAATTGTTATAGGTTCACATGTGAACCTGCGGAACATTAAAGTATAGATACTAATTAAAACATAAACTTTATTTCGGAAAGTAAGTATCCATAAATGTATGTTAAAGCATTTAATTAGATCTCAAAAAATTTTCATAACTATGAAATATTCGGTCATACAAACTATGTCCTTCTGGTCAACTGCTCAACTAGTTGAGCAATCTAATTGAGCAGTGGGGCAGTCACGACTATAATTTTACGCAAATATTGTTGCGAACAATATTTGTAATTTGTAATTTGTAAATATTTGCGTAAAATTATATGTAAATAATCATAAATATAGCTTGCCTAATTCTTAACTGATCTTTCAATATTTGTAAAAATTTTAAGATCGGATGTTGATGATGTAGTTGTTGACATTGAATAGGGCTCCTTTGGCTTACAGAGTAAGAGTAGATAGTGTTGATTAATTTCGGCGAGTTGGATTGAACCTGACCCGGCATGTCATGGGGTGCGGGTTCGAATCCCGCTCGTGGAATTTTTTCATCACTTTGTCAATCATAAGTGTAAACCTATGATTAATCTCAACCAGCAATTCTGGATGGAGCAATCCACCATATCAGCAATGGTGTTCAGGATGCTATTGGTGCTGCAGCGCACCCTGCTGAGAAGAGACGCCGCTATCTTCCGCCTGATGGCTGATGGCTTATTTGCTTTAGCGAAAATTGTTTACAGACCACCTACGTCCTAGCTGACATCCAACGAGCTGTGTCGATCACTGGCCTTAATGCGTCGAACAGTGGCGCCACTACGCACTAGGGATCAATTACCACCTAAGTTTGGGTAGGTATTCATAAAGTTCTTTATCGATCATGAAACTCTTTGGGTCTTACAAATAAATAAAGAATAAGCTCGGAATAGTTATTCCGTGTTTTGTTCCTGTCATGTCAATGTCATTTCAAATTAGAGTAAAAGAGACAAAACACAAACATTAACTATTCGAAGCTTATTCTTTGTTTATTTGTAAGACCTTTAGTGTTCTTTCAAAAAAACCTTACCACTCCCTACTATGCTAATCTGCTCTGCTGTTATTTTTGGGTTGTCACTTTTTTGTAGAAATGGTATTGGTATATGGTATTGCTTTAATACAAGTTACAAAGAACGCTGTAAATCTTCCTAAATTAAATTATAATTAAACCAAACATAAAGTCGTTTTTGAGATATCTAAAAGTATGTTTCCCGCGTTTTTCTCCGACCCGCTTTTTTGCGAGTGCTTCATTCACAATTGCTTGTGGGCAGTAATACCGAATTGAAATATGTTATAAGCACAGTCTGTAAAGTACGTCCGGAGATAGGTAAATCTTGCGATGCGGTTGTACCGTTATTTTGGTATAGTGATCCAAACAATGGTCCTCATGCAAAATGCAAGCGCTTGCCCGACGTTCGGGGCGAATAGCCGAACTGCGGTCTCCACTACACATACATACCCATGGCCACGGGGACTATTTGCATTTTAAAACTCTTTCTTTAGCTGATTAATAGCTGAGGTCCAAGGTTTTTTGTTTTTTGGCTGTTGATAAAACTTTCTCAAGACGTGTCATAGAATAGAATAGAATAATGGTTATTGCAGGTACTGTAAAAATAATAATAATAACTAAATTTTATACATAACGTTAGTTAAGGTTGCTTAACATTTTAATCCTGTATTTCTTTTTATTTATCTTCGAGTTATGTAATGTCTATATATTAAGCACTTATCCAGGTAGGCACTGGAATAGAGCCCTCCTTATGCAGTGAAACAAGAACATTATGGTTACAAATTTCTTGCCTGTTTCTCTTGGTTGAATCTTTTTGCTAAAATGACCGTCTCTGTGGTTAATGGTAAGAACATATATGTATCTCCACTAGGAATTTAACCACTATATCGTGGAGTACATATTGTACTCGATTTGGTGGGTGATAGGGCTTGTTATAAGACCGACAAAGCTACCATCTACTATCTACTACCATGTTATCTAAATATGCCGCCATTATAGCAATGTTTGTAGCATTGTTGGGGGTATCCGTTCTGGATAACTTGGTTGAATACACAATTAGCAATATCTAAGTAGTGTTCTAGCCATTACCTATTCTGCTGTGTTAATGTGTGTCATCCTTAATTTTAAAAAAGATTTTGTGTCTATAGTGATTTTAGTAATGTAAGCATTACCAACTCTGTTGTGTTAATTTTTGTTATCCTTATTAAAAATATATTTTGTGTTTAGACAGTGATTTAAAATTATTGTGAAATGTGTTGCCTATTTGATATTTGACCATATCATAAACATAAGGACACACAATGTGCAATTCACTACTCCACTACTGGATTTCAAGCACACGCACGCCCGTAACAAATATCGATTAGATTCCTTAAAGAACTTAAGATTAGGCCGAATGTGGTCATACATTTATACAATCACATACAAACCTACTATAAAAATACTTATTTACTATACTATCCTGTCGCTAAAGCCGCAGTAGCCTTTGGTAAAACTCAAATATAGCGTATTTCACTAATCTACGTCATATTTACAAGTAAAAAATTAGCTAACGAGAGACACGACGACGTCCTTTACAGAGGAGTCTTTGACGTCCTATTATATTTTGGCAAGAACACAAAAAGGAATGTCAATATTGCGTGCGGCCAGAGATAATTCGAGACTGTGTTACGCTCGTAGGGCCACCCACAACCTTGCTCATCTCGGTCAGATTTTGGTAATTAGCAAAAGAAAACACGGCCCCAGAGAGATTACTTCCTTGTAATTTGTAATTAATCATAAATTATTTTTAAACAGAGTAATTATCTCTGATTCAGGGCAAAAAAGAAACAAATCAATGGAAGCTTTTGTAAGGATTTTACGAGATCTTTTCACTGTAGGTACAGGTCTCTTGTAAAAGCAATATATAAAATGAATATTGCTTAATTACATGCGTTTTGTGTTTGTTTTTTTGTGATTAACAAGGTCACTAATATTATCAACTTAAAAGTAGAACAGAAAGTGAAAATTCAAGATAGTGAACTGTATTCTTAGCTTCACTGAAATTGTATTTATTACCTACTTTACCTTAGTACCTACCTACTACTAAAACATCGTTTGAAGATTGGAATATCACTTAAAAGGTTAGGCCTTTGTCTTTTCTTTACTCAAGGGCTGCCCATAAGCTGAATTAACAGGAAAGTTTTGCTACAGTTTTTGCTCAAATCCCACAGAAGTATGGCGACTCTAATTCTGTACACAAAGTCTAGTAGGGGAACTTGGGTCTCGTCCTTCAATATACTCGTATGTTTAGTAAATTGGTCACCATTATTTCTTATGCGAATACTTCTTGAATTTCATGTCCTATCTATTTTCTCATAAACAATAGTTAATTACTTTTTGATTAATTATTCATGATACGGAAAATAGCGGGCTTCATAATTTGGCCATTATACCGGCTGCCGGCCGCTTTTATGTTAAAAGCCCGTCAGCTTAAGTGTTTATCTCAATTTCGTTAGGTCATTCATTGTTAATAACTAGCCATAGGTGAGATTTTAATACGATACGCATATTAGGTTGATATTATGACAAGGGAAGAGGAAAATTATGAGAATCGAAGCATTGACCTTTAATGGTTGTTTAGATTGCTAGAGAGTTTTGTGACGAAGTGTTTTGTGCTTAGATTATAATACAACGTTAGTCGGAAAGGGGGTAGGTACTCAGCCGAAAGGTGGGTAAAGTATACATGATAGTGAATAACTTTTTTTTTACTTTTTTTTATTTTTATTTATTTACATTTGATTGGTCTACAAAAATCTAGTAGGCTACGACGGTTTTGACGTAGGTTCTCAGCAAATAGGTTTACCTCTAATGCCATTGTACGGGCATTGTAAAGAGTAGAGTTTTCTCTTCATAATTGGAGTAATGTATCCAATAATATTAGCTTTTAATTTTTTTTTGTGACCGCCAGTGCTACATATCGTCATTTCTTTTGAAATGTTAAAAAGCTGTTAATCTCAAAATATCCATTTTAAGGAAAAGTTCTTAGACAAAAGTTATTCACTATCATGTATGTATCTTATCTTATCTTATCTTATCTTAGTGGGGCCTGTGAGGTTTCCCTCTTGCAGTAGCACTTCGACCCATCGGGATCTTTTGTGCAACCCCGTCCTTTCACTCTTCTTCCTCTGTAAAGATAGATGCCATAAGTTTGGCCACGTCCTTAAGAGCGAAGAGCCTGAAGTCCTCCGGTCTCGGATAAGCCGACCCCAGGAGTCCCATTCTTTTCCTAGCCAGAGAGTCGCAGTCACACAGTAGGTGCTGCATTGACTCCATTTCCTCTCCACATGCCCTACACAAGTTATTTGTTGATAGATGCATTCTGTGGAGCATTTGTTTTGTGGCATAGTGCCCTGTCAAGGCACCGATGGTTAATCGGGCCTGCCTTCTACTGCCTCCGCATATGAACTTACTCCGTCCTAAGGCGTTTTCACCTAGGAAAGATTTGGAGTGTTTCATACCCGGCTGCTCTTTCCATTCGATGCCGTGCCTGTTTTTGATGTAATCTTTTAAGGCCTTGTTGATGGTACTTGGTGCAAGTGCCACGAACGGCTCCGGACCAATAAGCTGGGTCTCTGAGCCCTCCCTGGCAAGTGCATCTGCCATCTCGTTGCCGTGGATTCCCATATGGCCTGGGACCCAGATCAATCGCACCTTGTTATGTCCACCTAGCTTGTTTAAAGCTTTGGTGGTTTCTAGAACAAGGCCAGAGTCGATTCGGGGCGATATGAGTGATTTGAGCGCTGCTTGGCTGTCACTCAGGATGAATATATTGCGCTTTTTCATAGCTAACTCTATATTCTGCTTTGCACATAGGAGAATTGCGAAAGTTTCGGCTTGGTAAACAGTGGCAAATTTTCCCATGCTTTGACTATGCTTGAAGTCGTTGTTATAGACGCCTGCCCCTGTGCCCGACTTCATTTTTGATCCATCGGTATACCAGATTAGGCTGTCTTTTTCCGGAGACGGTGGCCCTCGTTTCCATTCGTCCCTGGTTGGAACATAAACTTTAAATTTCTTTTCGAACATGAATATGGGGGATATTTTATCGCACTCCATTTCCATGATCCTGTCAGGAATGTCACTTGTTTCCCATTTTGTGTGTCTAGTCAGAGGTTTAGTTGCGTCCCACAGTCCGGCCACCTTTAGTCTATGTAACGCTTTCTTTGCCTCTGTTTCTATTACAATGTGCAAGGGTGAAAGGTCTGTGAGGACCTCCAGCGCTGCCGTTGGAGTGGTTCTAAAGGCACCAGTGATCGCCACACAAGCTGTTCTCTGAAGTTTGCTAAGAGCATTCTTACAGATCTTCAGCCTGGTTCTGGGCCACCAGACGATGCTGCCATATGTGAGGATCGGTCTCACCATCGTCATGTAGATCCACCTAATGATTTTGGGGTTGAGTCCCCACATCTTGCCATATGTAGACCGACACATGCCAAAAACTCTGTAAGCCTTGGCTACGGTTGTGTCCACATGCTGTTTTCAAGTAAGTTGCCTATCCAGCGTTACGCCTAGATATTTCACTTCTTTGGACCAAGAGAGCTGGGTGCCATAGAGTGTTAGGTTACCCAGTCCCGTCATGTTTCTCATTCTTGTAAAGGGTATGGCTGATGTTTTCCCCGGGTTTACAGAGAGGTGATGGGCATTGCACCATTCCTCCAGCAAACCCAGGGCACGTTGCATTAACCCCGATACTGTAGAGGGAAACTTCCCACTAACTGTGATGACCAGATCATCCGCATAACCAACCGTGTAGAATGGTCCTTTATTCAGCCTTACTACGATTGAATCAACCACAAGGCTCCACAGAAGAGGCGAGAGTACTCCTCCTTGGGGGCATCCTCTGGTTGTTCGTGCAAGTAGACTGTCACCTAGCAGTTCAGAGTTGATAATTCTACCCTTTAACATGCATTCGATCAGATTACAGATCGGTCGTGGCACACCATGGTTTTTGGCTGCAACCTTGATGGATTCAAAGGTAGTGCGATCAAATGCACCTTCAATATCTACGAATGTGCAGACGAAAATCTCTTTGTTTTCCAGCGCAAATTCCGCTCGACTCACCACATGATGAAGAGCCGTTTCTGTTGACTTCCCTGCTTGATATGCACATTGAAGTCCATGGAGTGGGAATCTTTTCAGTGGTCCCGCTCTGATATATTTGTCTACCATCTTCTCCAGGGTCTTCAGGAGAAAGGATTGTAGACTTATAGGCCTAAAGGCTTTGGGTTCTTCGTAATCTGGTTTTCCCGTTTTGGGTATGAAGATTACCTTAACACGCCTCCATGTTCTGGGAATGTGTCCAAAAGCTATGCATGCTTTATACAGCCTGCAGAGATGAGGTTCCAGAATGGAGGCGCCCTGTTGTAGTAGAATGGGATAAATGTTGTCAGGCCCTGGCGCCTTAAACGGTTGGAAACTCCCCAGCGCCCAATTAACTTTACGTTCATCTACTACCCTTTTCGCTACTATCCAGTCATATTTGGAGGTTCTTCCCTGCTGTTCCCTCCAGCTGATTGGATCATGATCGTCTTGGATGACCTCTGATCCAGGGAAATGGGTGTCGAACATAACCTTCAACGTCTCACCCCCTGTTTCTGTACGTACTCCATCTTCCTTCCTTAACGTGGTTAGTGGAGTCGCCTTTGTTGTAGAGATAGCCTTGGTAAGTCTCATTGCTTCCGGAAAAGATTGTATCTGGTCGCAATGTTTCCTCCAGGCAGATCTCTTTGCCTTACGAACCGCACTACTGTACCGCGTTAAGGCCTCCTTGTAGTCACTAAAGTCGTTCCTCGCTTTCGCTTCGTTGAACGCCTGTCGTGTAGCTCTTCTAATTCGAGCCAGTTCCGGGTTCCACCATGGTACCCTCCTTGTCACTGATTTCGTCTCTGGGCAATTATTTTGCCAAGCCGTCATCAGTGCTTCTGTAATTCTGTCAGCTTCAAACTCTATGTCCAAGGCTGAGTTTAGTTTACAGCTAGGACCATCCAGCTCCATTCTGAGGTCCTTTTTGAAGCCCTCCCAGTGAGTGTTCCTGGGGTTCCTCCTACGCACAGTCTCTATGGTTTTACCTAGTCTGTACCTAAAGCATATATAGTTATGATCGGAAAGGGAGACCTCGTCCGACACATGCCAGTTTGTGATGTTCCTTACCGCTCTATTGTTAGCAATGGTTACGTCGATCACCTGTGCCCTACGGGCGTTGAAGAAAGTAGGCTTGCTACCTTTATTAAGTAATTGCATGGGTGAACTTACCAGATATTCCAGAAGTTTCTCCCCCCTTTCATTGGTGTCTGAGCTGCCCCAGACGACATGATGAGCATTCGCGTCGCAGCCGATGATGACATCTACGTTTTCTCGGCTGCCGTAGTTTACCAGTTCCCGTATCTGTGGTGATACTGGGTCTGCCTTCTCGTAAGGGAGATAAGCTGACGATAAGATTACCGTTTGCTTAGTCCCCCCCTCCCCTGTGTGGATCCTAACAGCTGTCAGATCCCTGTAACAGAACTTGATTAAAGGCATTGCATGTAGGTCATTTCTGACATAGATGCAAGTCCTCATGTCATTAGTGGAACAGTTATAAAATAGAGTGCCAGGAGTTCCACCTAAGCCTCTTATTAGTCCCCCATAAAGATAGGGTTCCTGAATTAAGGCAATATCAAATTTATTCATTTTAAGCTCGCGTGCCAGAAGGGCAGTCGCGGCCTTGCAGTGGTGCAGATTAATTTGTATGTATACTTTACCCCCCGTTCCGTCTAACGTTCTATAAGGTTGTGTGTATGACGGAAGCAGTAATAAATCTTACGTAGCTGTTCCAAGATAATGATTATTAATTGATTTTCCAACCATGTGGCAAATTAAAAAACATTTATTGATGACTTAACGTAATAGTAATATATATAGTATCGGTAAGCCATACCTAGTCTTGCACGTAAATATGAAAAAATCTAAATAGAAGTACATAATGAACAACAATATATCATTTTTTTAAAAGGTTAAACACTGTTTTAATGTATTAAAACATTTATGTGTAAAAAGTTAATACAGTGTAACTGTATTAACTTTTTACACATAAATGTCTGTTAACCACAATTAACTTTTCCCGTAAGTACTTTTCACTATTGGATAACACGTCGCCAATATTTAATGAAGCGATTCATTTTAAATCATCACGTTAGCGGCCGCTTTAAACTGATCCATGTATCATTAAATATTTATGGGACTACCGCATGCCGGGATCTTCTACAAAAAACCTATACAAATTGGTTTACGGTAAACACGATGTTTGTTTCACATCATCACAACGCTAGCTCATTAAGTCCCCACTGCTGGGTCATAATCCTTTCCCATGGATGAAAACACCACCACACGGGTTAGGTGCAGATTGGTGGTTATTAACGACTGCTAATGCAGCCGAGAGAAGGTTTTACATTACATAAATTTTTGATCACCCATCAGATGACTGACCTTTGGGAAAGTTGCTTAGCTTTAGTAATCGCAGACCGAGCGTGTTAACCACTGCGTCATAGGCTCTTCAAGAAGAATTTTAATGTGCATCTAATGGTTTTGACCTACGTATATGTTCGTTGTAACTACGGTCATTAGGAGATAAAGGAAGTATTGGGCGCGCGAACTGTACGTAGCGACGATAAGAGGTAGGGCCGTTTGTCAGAGCTGGGAAAGACTATCGGGCACCGTGGTGGCTGTGAAAACTTTTCCAGTGGTTGTGTAACATGTGGAAAATCAATAGGTACTTGAAGACGGTGTTTGGAGTCGATATCTGTATTTTTGACATGCTTACATATTGTGGAGTGACGTTGCATACATCGTAACCAACGATAGAAACAACGAACGTTATAAATCAAAAGAGATGTCTTTAAAAGATGTATAATAGGATTAATAGTTCACAAACAGATGATGCCTCAATCAAAAAACTGCTTTTACAAACTCGGAATATTTTTGAAATTGCTATCCAACGACACCCCACACTATGGGGTAGACAAGAAAAAAAATACATCCCCACTTCACGTGTAGGTCAGGTAACCCAAAAAAATATTTTTCAAAACTTTACTTCACCTAACGAACGGCTAGACCGATTTGGCAATTTTTTTTGTATGTTCCTTAAGGCACACGGTAAGTTTTAATAAAGAGAAAAAAAATACTTTTGACAGAACGAAGTCTGGCCGGGCAGCTAGTAAAAAATAATATCAAAGGAAGTGAGACAGTCCTTAGTGAGTAACAAATTGTGTCATTCCGGACTCCGAGCCGTGACTGTGGGGGTCGATAATATTGTCACTTTGAAGGATCTCTATCGGTCTCGGAGCGGAGTCGCGGGAGAATAGTCGCGAGTGACTAATAGCAAGTAAGTGTAACGCTAGTGTGATGAAGATATATTATAGAGAATGAGACAAAAAGTAGTCAAATAGAAAAGATCAATCACGTCGTAAATCAAACTAATGTTATAAAGAAATAACATTTTGCGGCTAGAGAATATTGTGATGAAATGTGGTGTTTTTAATTCGTACGATACGACGATGTTGTTCACTCCATTTTTTCCTTAGAACTGATTACTTTGCTCAATGTATTAAGTACGTGGCGCAGCAAAAGCACATCCCCGAAATAACATAGAAGATTGGACTCTTTGTTAGTCTTCCTACTTTAGTTTCACCGATTTATTTTCTCAATTCCCGTTCCTCATTCTAGCCGAACTTGCGTGACTCAAACACTGGACTGCCCTGAATTCGATTCCGAATATGTTTAAGTCTTTTTTGGCACGTAGTACCTACGGCTTTGAACGTATCGCTAAGTATGTAAGTTATGGTTGCAGAATATTTTTGAGGATGTATCGGCTTTTGTTGATATTAACCTATACTTTTTATTGTAACTAGCTATAAGTACCTATATGTTTTGTGGAATGAACATGCCGCCCGGATTGCGGAAAATCCAGGTTCGATAGGCATTTAATTTTTTCACTGTATTTTATAAATATTTAATTCAGCTTCACTTAAAAATAAAAAAAGTAAAATTTACTATAGCGTTGTGTTATCAAATTTGTGGTATTTCATCTGTAAAGATGAATCTGCATAGCCATCGGTTGCAATAACCGTTGGATAGATGGCACCCTGCCGCTAAAAAGCAGTCAAAAATCAAAAACAGTGAAAAATCAGTGCTTACGTCAGCCTTCCCCGGAGCATAATGGTCAGAGCAGCCGTCCGGATTGCGGATGACCCAGGTTCGACTCCTGGCTGGGTCGGGTAGGCATCTGGGGGCACGGCGGTGCCCCCGCCAAGTCGAGCAAAAAAGCGGCACGGCCGTACCATCTTTTTCTCGAAACAGTTCAGGCCATTTTCGACCCCTTATAACTTCGTTATGGATAAAACTAGAAGCCTGAATTTTCAGTAACCAAGCAGGCATTATATAAACACGGTATAGGTATTTCAAATTTCTTTAAAGTTGAACTAGTAGTTTAACAATTATAACTAGTCAAAGTTTCTTAATTTTGTCACTGACTGACTGACCGATCATCAAAACTCTAAAAAACTGTTTCTTAAACTAAGTTAGTTAGATTATTATAATACATCAACATCAAATAAATTTGTTTTAATTAAATAAATATATTGACTTGGCAATCGCACTAAACAATCTAATTTAATATAATATATATATAACTTGTGAGATACATTGTGTTTATGCGATGGCCAAGTCTAATCTATTTATTTAAAACATAAAAGAATTTAATAAGTATTGATAACTTGGTATTACATGGATCTCACAACTTGAGAGAGAGTTGCGAGACTTGGTTTTTTTACAAGTTTGTCTTTGATGGTATTAAATGTTTTCATTGTATTTTATAAATATTTAATTCAGCTTCAGTGCAGCAATTAGCACTTAAAAATAAAAAAAGTCAAATTTATTATGTATAATAATAACAGAAATATAGTACGATGTACAGGTTTGTAAGGCCTGCACATTTACGTAGTTTGTTGTATTTGTTGGGTGTCGAAGTTATACGACGTAAAAATGGAGTAAAAGTCCGTTTAATAATAAAATTACAACTTATATGAAAGTTGGATGCTAATCTCTGCCGTTGGCGATATAATAATAAATACGGTTTGTGATTGACAACTGTATAATATTGCGCGTATTGTGCTGACGCGGACTTACTGTCGGTGCGCTCCGTGCGGTGAATGACCGTACAACGAAGAAGAATTTTTTATTCAATTGGATTTAATAAAAATCTTGTTAATAAATTACGATTACTTTTACTTTACCCACTGCATTAGATTTATTTAAGTTAAATGGTTCAAGAAGTGCTTAGATAAATAATCATTTACAATGTAATTACAAACAGACTCAGTTTTTTTTTTTTAATTACTTACGGGTAACTTTGCAAACATCTCACCTGACGTCGAGGGATAATACGGCCGAGGTGGAAGCGCACTTCACCCTATGTAAATCAACTACATGCGACACTGGCTTTCTTAAATCTAGCTGCCAGAACACAACATTGCTACTTACATTAATGTTATGGCGACATAACATCATGAACAACAAAAAATCACCCCCTAGAAGGCTTATTGTGCGCGTCACCAGTTGGTTCACGTGATGCGTGCGACGTCATGCACCGCCGCCGCGCGGTTTCCTGGCGTTTTTGAATATTTATGAGACGTTTATTACCGACTATGCGCGCGCTGCAGCCTGCCTTTGTATGTCAGTCATATTTCACTGAGCTCTGTCAGACTTACGTACAAACTTGTGTTGCTTGCGGCTTTGCATTTTCATTACATTAAGCACTTAAGCACTTTTGATTGCCTGTTACTACTATATTTAATGGCTAGCTACCACCATCTTATCTAAATATGTCGCCATAACATCAATGTTCGTAGCATTGTTGTGTTCTGGCAGCTAGAGATAAGATAGCCAGTACCTCAGTAGTTGAGGATTCCGGGTGAAGTGCGCTTCCACCCGATGAAGTCCAAGTGCACAAGTTATTTTAAAGACCTAATTTTAGCTTAACGTACGAGATAAATAAAATTAACTGTACGTCACAAAATACATTGACTAAAAATAATAATACACACTATGTAAATATATGATAAGCAAAACATTGGTGCCACTACGATAATCATCATCGTCATCATCAGCCCATTTTATGTCCCCACTGCTGGGGCACGAGCTATCCCTATGGATGGATAGGGAGAACGGGCTATAAACCACCACGCGGCCTCAGTGCGGATTGGTGGTTATTAACGACTGCTAATGCAGCCGGGACCAACGGCTTTACGTGCCTTCCGATGACCGGCCTTTGCGGAAGTTGCTTAACTTCCGCACTGACAGACCGGGCGTGTTAACCACTGCGCCATTGAGCTCCTCATACTACGATAATGTGTTTCTGAATTACTAAGCATAAGTCCGTATTTCTAGGATATTTTTATATACCATATGTACGTCCAAGCAACGCAGCGCTAGGCATATTTAAGTTATTCACCACGTCGCTTATATGCGGTTTTCCACTGTGCGTTTTTGCTGTATTCGCATAATGGTAAACTAAAGTTTGCAGTAAACGGCCTGTAGTCGAGATAAGCTGTTGCAATATAATAAAAAAAAACTTAATAGCAATGCGTTCTTTGTTTTGGAAATTGAAATATATTATGTGGCTTTTATTTTGACACACAGGGGTAATTATACTGCAACAACAACAGAACTTATGGTCTAAAGTAATGATAAACAGAAACTAATTTAATATTAGATAGAGAAGCCAATTTGTAAAATAACTGGAATAAGACTTGAATCCGTGAAAAGAGAGTTGAATCCTTCATTTCCAAGATATACTTGTACATCCAAGATATACTTTTATATTTTTGTTTGCACACCTTAAGTCTGGGATGCAGCGTCCATGCCATTTTATATTCCATCGCTGTATGAAAAATGCTCTTTAGCTATTTTTTAATCAAATTCGGTCGAGAGGAACTCGCAATTCTATTTTATTTGTGTCAATTCCATTTCCAGCTATAAAATTTTCTCATATTTTCGTATCGTTTCGTTCGGGTCCGTTCGTGACCAAGTTCAGGTTTAAAAATAGTCATCATCATCTTCATCATCATCATCTTCATCAGCATTATCAGCCTATAAACATCCCATTGCACATTCTTTCCACATAACAATAAATAGATCGGGCCACAAAATATAAGTACTATACATATATATTTTTTATTTTTCATTATTTTTTTATGGTTGGTGTAACGACAACACCCGGCACCAACGGCCTAACGTGAATTTCGAAGCACGGAGGAGGTATTTAAAATACGGTCACCCATCCGAATCCGGCAGTACGCAAGCTACTTAACTTGCAAAATCACAAACCGAACGTTCTAGCCGCTGTACCATCAAGATCCTAAATATAAAACCAATAATATTAAAATAGATTTATTACGTAGGTACTCTTCTATTTTTATCTTCTCAACGAATATAAAGCTTTATAGCAATAATCTGAATATTTGATGGATACATCGAGTTGGTGTAGATAAAAGCTAAGCTTGCAAGCTCTAATGGCCATTGCGACTGACCTTTAATACACATTCAGTATGTTTACCCTTTGCGTTGTGAATTCCTCTAAATGTAATTACTAAAGTTAGCTAGAACGGACAAAACTGAAAACATAACGAGCGCAATCATGTCGCCTTCAAGCTTGTTAGTGGGTATTAGCAACGCATTTTGGATGGTGCTTAACACGGATGCTCGCTATCTGAAACATCATCAGGGTGCCTAGTGCGAGTTTCATTCGTCATCCGATCACGTAAACGAGAGTTTGTATGGCAAAATGTTAACTCTTCTAGTATGTCGCCAGGAGGCGCTGCTTCAATGCCATACTAAATTTTGTTTTCGTCATCGTAATCGAATGAATACGGATAGTAAACAAAACTCACACTGGGCACCCTGAACAGTTACTTAATAACTACGTCGAAACTTTGTCGGCAGTTACTCCTTGATAACTGTCTAGAAATACAAACATACTGATGAGCTATCGAGATGAGCTTTCCGTAGTTATGTACTCGAAAATGTAAACCCAAATGGAAATCTAAATAAAATAACTAACAAGGCATTAGTTATTGTGTACCTATTGTATATTGTTTACCTATTGCGTATCTACATATACGAATATACACCGTGACAGGTTAGACGACGGACGCGTTTAAGGAGGTAAACTAGTAACTTACCTACATCCCTTTTAGTTAAAAAAGGGTTTATAGCAAATTTTAAAACACGCGAGTTATTACGCGTTTTTTAAAAGTGAACTATCGGCATTTCGCATGTACTACACGCACTAGTAAGGTCAACCGCACGCGCGGACAACGACTCGCCCGCGTAGTAAATTGTAAATAAGCAGAAAAACCATTTCAGTTAGGAAAAATATAAAAAATTAAGGTGGTGTTTTTCATTTTTAATGTAACAGGTATCGGCTTCTTATACACCTCCTTTAACGCGTCAGCCGTCTAGTCACGGTGTATATCAAACTTCATGTTATATTTATATTGTATCTGTGTTTCTTAATCTGTTAGCATCATACTGTATCGCAAGTCATATTTGTTTTAAGTAATATGTCAATGAGATAAAAAAATCCCTCGGTAGCTCAGCGGTCAGAGCATTGGACCTGTTATCCAAAGGATAATGATAAAGGATCTAAACCACTAGTTTAGATCCTACTCGAGCTTGCTGAGGCTTGTTGATTTTTTTTCCAGTAAAATTTTATCTTGTAACTATATACAACGTGTAACAGAAAGGTGTGGTCAAAATGAAAAGATCCAAAGTGTATCCGATTTAGATCTTGTATGCAGAGTTACTAAGACAAGATTATTAACTTTAATTTGTTATGCAATTTTCAATCTAATATTTCTATTGTGACGTCACATCAAAATAAACAAGTCTCAGCCCTAGTGGTTTAGTAACCTCTGTGTACTTACATTTATGATCATTGCTGCTTGCTTATGCGTGCCTGACGCGCATAATTTTACTAATATAAATATTTCATTTACCTTTGCATGACAAATTAAAGTTATTAATTATGTCTTAGTAACAACACATACAAGTTGTAGATGGGATAGATACACTTTGCATCTTTTCATTTTGACCACACCTTTTTGTTACACGTTGTAGGTATATCATTGTGAATGCAAAATTCAAAAAAATATAACATGTCAATGTTTTCTGGCTAGTAGAGAAAAAATGTAGTTTTAACTGTGGCCTTTAAATTGAGAACTTCAATGTTGTTATTAAGCTCTAAATGAGTTGTTTACTATTACGTAATATATGTATGAATAAAAGGCAAACCCGTCCGCAGCGTTTGTTAAGTTTAATTGCTATTTATTTTTGTTGATGTGGCTCGCCCGCGTCTCCATCCGCGTAAACAACTGTCGCCCGAGATTGCGAGAGTTTTTAAAATTCTGCTTTTTTTTGTTTCTTCTGACGATTTGCTCTTTTCTGGGGCTTTAAAATACATAATATTATTTGGCGGGTGAAGTCCACAGTGTATGTAGTGTGGGCACTAATGTGGCACCTTCTTTTTTAAAAGTAAAATCTTCTTTTTTCAATTAGGGGACAGATAGCCAGTTCCTCGGTGGGTAAGGATTCCGGGCAAAGTGCGTTTCCATCTTTATCCTTAACATGATTTACCACCAAGTGACATAGAGAGGCCAAGCACTTCTAGGCTGTAGAGAAAAAATGGTACAAGGTAATTCATTTAAGTGTACCTTGTGATTTGTTGTTATTTTATGACGCTAAAAAGTTATGATTTCCGTAAAGTTAGTTAAGTCAAATCCGGCCCAGTCAAATACGTAATAAAGAAATTACGCTTAGTGCTCGTTATGCCAAACAATGATTATGATGACAATCACTATTATGCGATGTAACTTTATGACTACAAATGTAAACACGTTTCATACGCTATGTAATGAAAACATTGGAGCGCTTAGTTAGTGTTAAGCGTCGAGTTTATGCAATCTTTAAAGTGGCAAACGTTGGCATTGGGTCGGTGCGAGCCGCCCGCCGCCGCCGCCGGCCGGCAAACAACAGCGAAATAATTTAATTTGCATACAAAATCGTGTATTTACGACCACTGCTACGGTTGGCAACTTTTGTTTTTATTGTGTCTAGAGTGCAAGTCTGTGTTGTGTCTATCTGTTCATACTGTTATAGGGAAATTGTGTATGCAACGAATAGTGTTTTTTTTGTAATAGTGTGGATCTGTCATTTGTTAATAATGTCTACAATAATATCTTTTGTATCCACATATGATAACTATTAAAAGAAATAAGCTACTGTAGATATAGGCATGTAAAAATGTTTGATTGATTATACATTTATTTTGTTAATTAAACCAACAGCGCATCACAACAGCGGAACAATGTAATTTGCATACAAAATTTTGTATTTATTTACTACCACTGCTCGGTTGGCAACTTGTGTTTTTATTGTGTCTAGAGTGTGTCTGTCTGTTTATACATTCACAGAAGAATTATGTATGCAACGAATACTGAAAAATGTAATTCTGTGTATCATCTACTAGTGCGGATCTCTCATTGGTTAATTAATGTTTAGCTGCATTGGTTTCGTTACCGGTCGCAGAACCGGTACGATAACATTTTTTTTATCCACCTGTAGACAATGACAATTGAGATGTTGTAAGGAAGTACATTCAGTCCTCAAAATGCTCCTTTTTGAAGTATTTCAAACAGATACTCCTACAAATCCTGCAAAAGATCTATTAATATTTTCTGTGCTTAAAATAAAGTAGAGTAACATTGTCAATTTTATTGCACTCAAGGCGTAATGTATGAGAAAAGCAAAGTATAGTTAATAGCCTATGACTATCACACTGCTGGGCAAAGGCCTCTATCATTGAAATCAAGTCGTAACCACAATTTATTTATTTAGTTGTAAAGCAAACCAAGTAATATTACGAATTTATTTTATATTTTATTAGTTTTCTTCTAGGCCTTTGCTTATTTTCAATGCGGAATTTAAAAAAAATCTACGTAATATAGTATCATCGTCATGTACCCCCGTAGTGTTAATAAATAATAGTGTTAAATGCTCCAAGGGCTCAATCAAAGAGGTGGTACACTTGTTTTAAAATTAAATCAACAAGTCGAGATGCCAAGCCTAACACCTATCAATTCATGTCTATCAACGTGTTAAATTAACTCTCCCCTTTCGAGACGCTCCGCAGCTTATAAATTATTGTTTCAATTTGAGCGTACAAACATCAAGTAATTCTGAATCACTGGAACCAATCTCATATTCGAATTGAGAGGAAATGAGATTTTTTGCTACGAAAATAAAATCAAAAAGGACAATTTGTCAATTGGAAAGTTTTGTTTCGGTTTTATTTATAACGTCTTTAAGCAAAATTTTCTATTTATAAAAAAATTTCATACTTAACTTAATAATCCAATACTTTTTAATAAAAACATAGCAAATAACTCATTTTGAAACAAAACACACACACACACACGCACCCTCACACACACACACACACACACACACACACATACCCTCCCTCACACACACACACACACACACACACACACACACACACACACACACACCCTCTCTCACAAACACACACACCCTCACCCTCACACACACACAAACACACCCTCACAGAAGTCCGACCACAGGTTATTAGTATAGAGATAATATCATTATTCAATTCAATAAACGCGGCGTTTAAGACTTCATTTCAATTTTAATATATGCACTGTGAGCAACGCATATATAAACATGATAGACAATTACAATCACGAATTAAACTGTACCGAAAATCAACACGACCTAAATAGCTTGTTATTCTTCCGTTGTTGATTGAGTGTTGTAGAAACGCTCTTTGTCTAGTTTAAGGAATATATTAATTTCCACATGGCCAGAGCAGCGCTGGCAAATGGAGTGTGCGACAGGCGTATTCTGCCAATTGCACTATTGAATAAGCTTCAAAATCAATTTTGCACATCCACCATTATTGAATGCGAACAGTGACATTTTAATATAATTACTAGTGTATAAGTGTTGGTAATAACGTATTTGTGATTGTTATACTTCATTTTATTATTATATTAGATACCCTTTAAATGCCTGTCACATTAGAAATATACAGTGGTAAAATATAAAATGGCTCAGTAAGGGCTAACTATAAGTTTGTTACATAATTCAAAATAAAAAAAAATAAAAAATTCAAAATCATTTATTCAGTTTAGGCTACAAATAGCTCTTATGAACGTCATTACGCCATCAATTTATTGTTTAAATATTTTCATAAAAAATGTTCAAATTTTAAAGTTTATTTTGCATTTTCGAGCATCATCCAGTAACTCGTTCTATTCGGTATTGCATAAGAGCTTTACTCTGCTCAATACAATAAAACAAAGGCAAAAGGAGATTCAATAAAACACATTAATTTGCTTTTTTTTTTACATACCTATACGTATATACAGAATGTTTGGAAGGTGGTTCATAATTTGCACCAATTAGCCGATAAGGACAGCAATCCACATTGGAAAAAAACAGGTATTAATAAATAAATGTTTATTATTTATTTATTTACAAATGTTCAACACTGTTACAGGTTACTTTGATCAGAGCTTGTTTTTGTTTTAGGTGTATTTTCAAAGAAGATTTTCGGTAAATGTGTGGGCTGGTGTAATCGGGCGAAATTTGATTGGGCCACACGTTTTACCCGACAATTTAAACGGGGAGAATTATTTAAACTTTTTATAAAACGACCTATCAACCCTGCGAAGCGAAAATACCAATACTGGATACTGGAATCATGTTCCAACAAGATGGATGCCCAGCGCATTGGACCTTAACTGTACGAGAACACCTCAATAATTGTTTTCCAGAGATCTGGATCGGCAGAGACGGACCCATTTCTTGGACCGCAAGATCGCCTGACTTAACCCCGGTAGATTTTTTTGTATGGGGAGACGGCCAAAGGAACTTGTTTAAACGAAATCTATTCTGCGTTTGAACGGATGAAACATGAAATGATGCTAAAAATCAGCAAGACTGAAGTAAGAATGGTGGACGACATTTTGAACATGAAATTCACCAAAAATGATTTGTTTTTAATCTCCTTAAAAATCGATATCGTCACCCTTAACTGGTTTAGGCACCATAATTTCAAGAAATGGTAAGATATCTGCGTAAATGATACCTCAAAAGAAAGGGCAATAGCCAAGCATGTTTTTAAATGTGTTTGAACATCTGCAGCTATTTTCTTTATTTTTATATTAAAAGTCGAAAATTAATTTTTCCAAATTTTATCTTTTCATTTTCTATTACATTTGAATGACCTGTAAGTTTATTTTTTTGTTACAATGGTGCTTCAAAAATGCTTCGTTACGAATACCTTACTCACCGATGGGCGGAGACAGTCGAGAGTATAAGGGAGGCACTGGCAGTTAGATTGGACGTAGCGAAAGCCTTTGACAGGGTATAGCACAGGGCTCTTCTCTCTAAACTTCCATCATACGGGCTTCCTGAGAAATTGTGTACGTGGGTCGCCAGCTTTCTTTCTGGGCGTAGCATCAGAGTCGTAGTCGACGGTTCGTTCTCTGATATTAAGCCCGTGAATGCCGAAGTCCCGCAGGCCGTGTGTGTTAACCACTACTCTGTTTCTTCTGCATATCAATGACATGTTGCATAACAACAGCATTCATTGCAATGCGGACGACAGTACTGGGGATACGCTTTTCACTGGACGAGCTAATACTTCTCTGGAAAGCGTCATCGAGAGCCGGAATAAATTTGGACTGACACTGAGAACATGTTAAGTCACCAACTCACTCAGTCACGAGTCAAGATCTTTAACCCCTCCAAAACACAAGTTTGCGCATTTATCGCGAAAAAATATCCCTTCGTCGTACCTCTGAACTTTGAGGGAGCTCTTCTTGATACCAACCCGACTATTGGAATCCTTGGCGTCGATATTTCGAGTGACGTTCAGTTTCGGGGTCATTTGGAAGGCAAAGCTAAATTAGCTTCCAAAAAGCTGGGTGTGCTTAATAGAGCGGGTCAGTATTTCATGCCGGCCCACCGCTTACAATTGTACAAAGCACAAGTCTAATACTGCTTCCATCTTTGAGCTGGAGCACCCCAGTACCAACTCCTTCCATTTGACCGCATTCAACGCAGAGCTGCTCGAATTGTCGACGACGTGGTTCTTTTAGGTTGGCTCGATCTACTGGCTCCTCGGAGAGACGTTACGTTTCTCTGTATATTGTACCGCATATATCATGGGGAGTGTTCTGAGGAATTGTTCGGCTTGATCCCTGCCGCTGATTTCCTTTACCGCACTACACACAATCGACTATCACTGTTGCTGTGCGTTTTTCACGAAATTTCTTGCCTCGAACTACAGTGTTGTGGAACCAGCCCTCAGCGGCGGTATTTCCGGACCGTTACGACTTAGGGATCTTAAAATAAAGAGCCTATTTCTTCCTTAAAGGCCGACAACGCGTCTGCGATTTCTCTGGTTTTGCGGGTGTCCATGGGCGGCGGTGATTACTCTCCATCAGGTAACCCGCATGCTCGTTTGCCTCCTTCTTTTATAAAAAAAAACAAAAGAAATCAAAATTATGCAAACAATAAAGCGAAGATTACGCATTACGCAGTACAAGAAAACATACATATGCTTGTCACTTTCATCTTTTTGTTAATTTACTAGACTCACATTTGTCATTTAGTTATACTACAGAATAAAAAACAGCTCTACCACAGGGCCATTAAAGTAAAAGGAAAGTATACGGGCCTCACCTGGGCACGTAATATGCAGCTTGTTGATGAATGCGGGATGTTTTCAGACACTTTTTCCATTGAAAAGAGCACAGTTTCTTATTTCTTGCAAGTGTGTCAGCTACTTCTACAGAATTCACTTCTAAACAAAAAAGGAACGTTGATAGACCATTCATCCAAGTATAGCATTCCACTTTTGAACTAGTACTTTGGCTCTTTTGATTCTGACAGCTCCAACGTTTTCAATGAAAATTTATAAATGTTGAGTTTTCACTGCGCCGCCGACCGTACCGCGTCAAGTTCCTATGAAGCAAAGGAGAAGAAATATCTAATAGCGTTTAACGCATTCAAAGGACGTAATTAGAAACCTATGCTAAAGTTTTTCCATTAAAGCCGACGAGAGGTTCCCGTAGACTGGTTTAAACTTTATTGCTGTCTCAAGTCGCACGCCCAAAATCTTATTGTTGTATCTGGGGCAAAGACAAATTACTCAAAATCCGTTGTAACGCCACGTCACTTCGCAAGCTCAATTGTGAGATTTTATCGAAGTTTTCCTCAGTTCGAGTGACGAATATTGGCAAAATTGACCTGACACAGTACCGTTGGTCTAGTTCCTGGGAATTAGACATAGAAGCCGTGTAAGTTATACCTATAAATGTTGCAAGTGGTGAACGGGTTCGGTGACCGCTTCCCATCAGGCAAGCCGTAATATTACGGTTCAGTAAATAAAATAGGAAAAACATAGGTCGAATCGGCATTGAACGGACATAGCTATATCTCACCTAAACTTTCTGAGATGATACTTTTATTTATCGCTCTCGCTGACGTGACCAAAATATCCAAATCGACCGTCTTCCTTCGATAGTTTCCCAATTGATGTTTGGAAATTCGCTTGTTTGTCTGGTAGGTCCGATTTCTATTGACTGATTATTGTGTTTATTGCTCACTTTAAAAAATAAGCTTTTTTGTAGAAGAAAGCGCGCACTTTAACATAACAGTACATACATAGGTGTCATTTTAGGTATAAAATGCTTGATGTGAACCAGGCGACCTCGATCTTTCTTAAATTTTATACAATAATTTGACTTATATCGAA
Source organism: Eudonia mercurella (assembly GCA_963082485.1). Classification (NCBI taxonomy): domain Eukaryota; kingdom Metazoa; phylum Arthropoda; class Insecta; order Lepidoptera; family Crambidae; genus Eudonia; species Eudonia mercurella. The sequence goes on from OY720029.1 coordinate 14,863,999, forward strand.
GCACCCAATAGGGTCTGCGAATCAGTAATGTACGTACCTAATAGCGGAGCTCGTGCCCAGAGGTAAGAGTTACGCGTTCCTCTGAATAATGAATAGAACCTAGCCGCGCTGCCCGTCCTCAACGCAGGCACAAACTAAGGAGATTGTAGAAGGTAAGCTTTATACATACCGCGCTTGAGCAACGCACATATAGACCCTCTCATCATGAGCTCATTTGTATGTCCCCACTGCTGGGGCACGGGCCTTCCCTATGGATGGATAGGGAGAACGGTCCATAAACCACCACGCGGGCTCAGTGCGGATTGCTGGTTGTTAACGACTGCTAATGCAGCCGGGACCAATGGCTTTACGTGCTTTTCGAAGCTCGAGATGATAAATATTTGGTCACCCATCCGATAACCGGCCGTTGTGAAAGTTGCTTAACCTTAGCACTCACAGACCGGGCGCGTTAACCGCTGCACTACGAGCTCCTCATAGACCCTCTCACGGACACGGAACCCTGGACCGTCTCAAAACCAGTCCGAGCGCAGATGAGAGAGCAGAGAGATTCCAAAGAGAGGTTGTCTATGTGTGCGTTGCTTAAGCACGTTTGCATGAAGCTTACCTTCTGCAGTCGCCTTGTTTTGTGACACGGACGAGCGTTCGCGTCGCCATTCCATAAATATAACAAAAATGAAAAAAGACACCCTCAATTCTCTACTAAGTGTTCCATTTAAGCACCAACCCTGATTGATTACGGATCATTTGGAAAATGTAGACAGTCGCGGAATATTGATCGCTCTGAATCATTGATGAGCGAGCTCCTTCTTCTCAGTCACGATTTAAACTAAGTGCTTTACATTTATTATAAGACTAAAAAGGTTTAAACCATCTTGACATCTTGAAATCGCGATTTTTAATCGCTATTGTTCAATAACTGGCTTTACTGGTTGGTTTGTATGTCGATATGTTTTTGAATTCTGTTGGAGATAACAAGAAATTGGAAATTTATTTTCCTTTATCTCCAAGGAGTCGTTATATATTTTAGCCAACGAAAAATAATAATGATAATTTTCATTACTCTTCACCCGATATTATTTTAAGAGCAACTCAAATGATTTATTGGCTTTGTTGTTTTAATGTAACACACCGTGAAGCCGGAATATTGGTTAAGGAACAACCTTAAATAATACAACCTCAAAATCAGAAACAGTATGACGGGTTTTTGAATTTCTAATGATGTTAATATTTTGTTACATAATGTTTTTTAACTTATATATATATTCGTAAACAATAATGTTGAAAGTGGCAAATCAAAAAGAAATAGTTTTTTGTTTCCAGCTTCATGATTAAAAAAGAAAAATGCACTTGACCTCAAACTAGCCTGATGGAAGACGTGTTTGAAGAAGTTGCATACTGGCTAAGAAGATACTTTCATTCATTCTTGGTTATAAGACTCCAAGGTATCATCAATCAATCAATTAATCATCAGTCAAGGGTGCGACTGAAGCAAATGGTTGATGAAGCGAGTCCTTCACAGTTTCAGAAGGCGTCAAAATTAAGAAGTACCTATACAATGTGATGGACACCATATCCGAGTACTAACCAGCATATGCTAGCATAGTTCTTTAAGCCTAGCCTGCCCATTTGCCAACCTAACCTAGAGACTTTTAGCGGCTGGATATGATTGTGATTTGGTTTTTTCTTTGGTTTGCTCTATAGGCTTGTTTAAAAACTAGAATCAATAATGTTAGTTTATTTCTACAGAAATCTTACCAAACCAGCTGAGTTCACCAGGAATTTCGTAGATCGACGTCTCCCCTCCAACGTTTTAGGCTATAAGTGGGTTTACGTTCAGTGGTATTTAGTTACATGTTTACACTTCGGGTGTCGGGAAAGATCCGTGAGAAATAGGTCGACGGACATTGTTTGCGACGTATTCTATGCCATATGAGTTTAATGGTGTCATAGTGGGTTATCCAATATTCATTTATACAGATAAGTGAATTTATTAACCATATCTTAGGTGCAATGAAAATATTTTCGTAGTACTCGTACCTAAGATATAGTTTATATTTCATTTCACGAATACTTACTTCCTATACTCCCATTTTTTTAATTATTAAAAAACCTTTAAAGATACACATTTTGATTGGGTTAGGTATACAATATATATATTGAACGATTAGGATTTTCGGTTTAATAATTAAAAAAACTAAAATTCTGACTAAGAATTTGCTCTTACCCGAATTATTTATTAAAACACTTTTTTTGCAGATTCTACTGCTACGGCAAGTCGAACAAATATAGAGCCCGCGAGCGTTTGGAGCGTAAATTATTTGCTCCGTTCGCTCATTAAAAATGCGTGGGTCTTGCCTCTCTATCTGTTGTAATTTTAATCTCGAACCCAGGAGTAAAATTTTGTTTGCACACCTTTTGGTGGAAATCTATCATCTATTTTTAAGGATCATGGTTTATCTTACCTAATGTTTTACGGTGAAGTCCAATGCTTCGACTTTTTAGACACTTATTTATCTAAATTTATAGAATCAGTCTAAATTTGCCCTCTGCTGAGTAGACTCTTGTTTATCACGGCATTTTCCTCAGTCCTGTGTCATCTTGATACATTGGCTTCTGGCAAGTCGGACTATACAGTAGTGTCTACCCACCGAGCTGGTAAGGGAGCTGAAGTACCGAAACTCGATGCTCTTTGCTCTTCACGTTGCTACCATTCGATAACTCCCTTCGTTACAATTAGATAATTTGAAGTCACTTCCTCGTTGTGAAAAAACAGTCGTCGTAGAGAAAATACTCGTATAATAATAATAAAATTTATTTATTCAAGTAACAAGACTCATTTGTGTTGGTCATAATTTTATTTATCCTATGTTAGTAAAGGCATAATTACAAAAATATATTAAATTAAATTAAATTAATAATAAGTGTCCGCACACAAGTCACCCCCGCACCACCTCGGCAAATGTGGTGCACCAATGACCTATGTACCGGCAGTCTTGCCTGCTAACCTCGTCAAGATGATGTTGGTGCTGCCCCGCACCCTGCGCACCAGGGAGGCGCATCGCTTTCGCATAGTCACGTAAAAGCAATCAACTCGCGCTTCTGCAAACATCCCTGATGCGCTACAGCTGTATAGCTGACTAATTTTGTTTTACGTGTAACTATTTGAACCGCAATTCAAATAACAAAATTAACTAAATAATAGTAAGATATTAAAATATTTACGCATTTATGATATTTTGAGGTTCTTTAAACGCAGGATGGGTAGGATACGACGCATGAAGTTCCAAAGTAAGATATATTTGTTATGATTGCCACTATCTAGCCTTAATACAAATAATAAATACTTGGCAATATTAAAAGCAGCTATAAAATTTCATCGGTCTATTAAACAAATGGGTTCTCATATCAACATGAAATCGTAAATGATATAAATCAGAAAGTTGGTTGTTCCTTGTTTTAATAACATTATCGTATTGGGCAAATGCCTTGGGGAGTTTCATGAAATACGTCAAATGCTTATCGCAACGCTGGGAAACATAGAATGAATCTTATGGCCATATTGTAGAATAAATTGCAAAATATAACATAAATGATAAGGGGACGGTTAGTTTATGCTTAAGCTAATTTTGTTTTACTTGTAACTTTTGAACTGCAATTCAAATAATAAAATTATACTTTTTTATTTTTAAATGCTTAATGGGAGTTGCGGAAGACCCAGGTTTGATTTCTGGCTGGGTCGGGTAGGCATTTAGTTTTTTCACTGTACTTTATAAATATTTATAACAAAATGAACTAATGATATTTGAGGTTCTTTTAACGCAGGATGGATAGGATACGGCGCATGAAGTTCGAAAAGTAACAACATTATATTTTTTCTGATTGTACCTACGCCCATCCAATAATTACATTTACTACCTTTTGGTAACATGGCTTAACATTTAACGTTTAAATGGCTTAACATTAACGTAACATTTAACGTCTATTTTTGCTTATAATCTTAGTTGATCCTAACTGTTTGCTTTTTTGCTTTTCCAGAATGTTTTATCAAAACTGATAGACAAGTTTCTTCGGCGGCAGTACTTAGTTATCTACTGAGTAAAATTGTGTAGGCATGATGAAGTTGCGGAATAAACGTTGTTGCGTATGTTAATGAAAAGTTTCCCTAGCCGATCAAACAGTGTTACAGAGAATCGTGTGGGCTATTTCGCTTATAATACCCTTAAGCTCAACATTGTTGCACGTTTCTATCAAAGGAAATCCAGGGAATCCTCTGAATTAGTAACGAGTGAGCATTGTTGAAGCAGGTCAATGGTGAGATGGTGTTTTGAATAATGTTTAGTTATTTTGGTTAAATTAATGTTTGTTTGGGGCGGAACTTGTGGCAACTCCTCAATTAAGTCCAACTTTCCTGCATAATTAATGTTATAAAATAATGGTAAATTCGCCTTTTGCCCTTTTTTATATTCGTCTACAAGTTTTAAGATTCGTATGTAGGCTTACATATAGCTCTCGGATCCCTTTCGGAACCCTATACTTTTTATTTGTACTTAGTCTCTTTTAAGTGGCAGTAAAAACCTTTTCCTACAAATATTTGTAAAGGCATGGACTAATAATATATGAAGGATTGTTTGTTTTTCATTATGATCAGGTTTTATTTAAAGAGGAAAAAATATGACCTTTTATGAGATGTAGCTACTTGTAAAAAGAGTTGTTAGTTTAATGGCAAATTGGGCAAAACTGCCTCAACCTGCCTCAATTCTTTTTTTATCAAATTATAGTTCACATTGTACGCCGCGTGGCAACCTATTATTAAGATGACATTTAACTTTAAGTTTATGTTTGTTTCTAACATTCATTTTTGCTTGTACCAGTGTAAAATTTTTACTTTTATTTTTAAGTGTTAATTGCTACACTTAAGCTGAATTAAATATTTATATAAAAATAAAAAAATTATATAAAAATAAAAGCAAAATATTTACTAAAGCGTTGTGTTATCAATTTGTGGTATTCATCTGCAAAGATGAATCTGCATGTTCATCGGTGGCAAATACCTTTGGATAGATGGCACTAATGTCGCTCTAAAGCATTTCAAAAATCAAAAAAAAGCAGTGACAAAATTAAGCGCTTACGTCAGCCTTCTCTGTAGCATAATGGCCAGTGCAGCCGCCCGGATTGCGGAAGACCCAGGTTCGATTTCTGGCTGGGTCGGGTGGGCGTTTAATTTTTTTTACTGTATTTTATATAAATATTTAATTGTACCAGTGTGTTTATCTTGTTGGTTGTCCTAATAAATTAATATAAATAAAGAAATCCTTTATCTCAGAAGGGTTGCTTATCTAGACACGCGGCAGCGTGTCAAGCCAAGAAACAGAAAAAACAGAACAGAACTGGCGAACCGCACCATTTGGAGCAACTTTTGACCCCCTTATAACTCAAAAAATATTTAACAAAAACATGTCAAATTTGGCTCATACATATATTGACACTTGCGAGTTATTTATTATGTAACTCGCAAGTCTCAATTATGTGCTCCACACCTCAAACAGTTATTTAAATATTAACGTCCAAAAATCGTCATTTTTATCACTGACTGACTGACTGATAGATAGATCAAAACTCTAACCCAGTTCCAGATGACATAGAAAGTTCAAATTTGGCATCCAGATAGGTTATTGGGCGAATACAAAATAATAAATCAGAAACTAGTAAATTCTTATTATTATATATATTATATATATTCGGAACACTTACTTATAGATGCCTATAATGTAAGAATCAGCAATCAAAATTGATGACAGCCAGTCTTTATGTGGATTTTAAGGTCTTCACGTGAATATATAACGAATGGAATACCACTCTTAATTAAAAAAAAACATAAAAACAAAAAAAAAACGTTAAAAAAAATTAACCTAGGAAAATACAGTAGATTAACAAAAACCATTTGGTATTAATTTTATTATGCATAAGTACCTACTAATAAATTTGTACAAAAAGTAATGATATCCCATCAAAAACATAAATGTGATCTGAGAGCCAAGTTCAATATTTAGATATAGGTATGCCTAGGTTGTTGACTTTAACGACAAAAGAAGTGAGATCTAAATGGGTTCCAAGTTCAAAGCTTAAGGTCTGACTTGGCTAGTACTCATATACGAATTATTATTAATTAAGTACCTATATAACGAAAACAGTCATGGAAGAGCCCCATGTTCGATGGCTAGTTTCTACCAGCCAGCCAAATTTCCGGAAGAATAAAATAAGAACTTACAGCTTTAGAACTTGCGAAGGCTATAATAATTCGTATATGAAAACTAGCCAAGTCAGACCTTAGCCTTTGAACTTGGCACCCATTTAGATCTCACTTCTTTTGTCGTTGAAGTCAACAACCAAGGCATACCTATATCTTAATATTGAACTTGGCTCTAAAATCACATTTATGTTTTTGATAGGATATACTTATAAGTGATCCATTGGAAGGTGTGAATTTAGATTAGATGAATCGTAAAATGAAGAACAGACAAATTTATATACTAAAATGTTTTTATAAATTTGTTTCAAAGAAGCAGACTACTATTTTCGGGTACTGTTTTGGTTCTATTAAGTTTCAACAATATATTACCCAAAAAGACGGAGTAACGATGTCATAAAAGACAGAAATATAAAATACATATTGATGATGATCCGAGAAAAGTCCACTGTAATTGAATGTTTTATGGCTCTATACAGAATTAATAAATAGGCGAAACGAGAAAGTAAGTGAACTCAGAAAAAGAATACTGTTTTTTTAATAATCCAAGCAGTCTGTCTGATTATAAATAACGATAGGCAGGGTAGGATTATAGGATTTACATTATATTATGTGGTTCTTTTTGGCTTTAATGTCGCCAGAAAACATTTATTAAAAACACCTACATAACAAATCATATTTAATTGACTCACAGAAAGTGGCCATTAATTTTCACTCAATTGAGTGGTAGATAAGTTTTAGACATTTTAATTGATTGATTTTTAATATTGTACATATAGTTTACTATTAATATAGAGCCGAGCAATACGTGCCCCGCAAATCCTTTTGCTTCGGGCCCCACCGAGACCGTTACTCGGACCCGCTCGCTGCGCACGAGATGGAAGCCTGGCCAGATCTCAACCAGACAAACGAACATTCCCAACTTTACAGCAAACCACATAGCCACCACGAGTCCAACCAATGTCCGGGCCCTGCCAGAGACGCCCGCGAAGGCATAACCAGCAGGGGGCTTAGGATCCGAATTCCCGTGGTACCCTTGAAAAGACAGCCGGACCCGTAGTTCCAGCTACCATACCCTATCTATCAGGGTCAGCAGATAGGGACAAGCAGCAGTTGGACAGTAGGTATTATTTATTTATTTATTTGTATTCGGGAGTCTTACAGCAAAATAGTCAAGTAAACATAATGATTAATAAGTATGGCTATGCTAATAACAAGACTCCACATGCCTATATGGTACCTATATGGTGTATAGGCTTATCACTTACTTACTTTAAAATATGAAAAAAATCTATCTATCCGTATTATAATTACTACATGTATATTATTTTTCGCTTGACCTACACCTTCGGCTGTGGTGAAGTGTCTCTCTGCTCGGTGACTTTATAAAGGGGTTCAGGAAAGGCTATACAAAGAGCAAGCTTATAAATATCTTCTATCGTTATTTAATATCAGCTTTTATAACCTATTTCACATTCACAGTATAACATAGCTCTTTTTAGACAGTAGGTGTAATATGTGATAACTTTTGACATTTTAATTTCATAAAAGAAAATTTTATGAAAACATTTAAATAAACTTACCTAATTCTATAGCTGTACTACTGACGAGCACCAATGCTATTATTTTAAAGTATTTGTAGTTGTACATATTATACCAAATAGTATATTAGCCTCTTCGCCATGTTTGTTTTTCTCTAGGAATTCCAAAATTCATATTATTCCTATATATTGTCGCTTATAGGTCCCTTTTAGAACCTACAGTTTATTTGGAACCCCTATTTATAAATATAACAATAGAGAAGACAATGCAGTATTTTAACGTTCTTTTTTTGTTTAAAAATGTTTTAAGGTTAAATTTGTAAGCGTTCTCGTTTTTTACTTTTTGTAAATGAATCGTGAATGGCCAACCTTTTTAGTTAAAGAATAAAGGGACTCGTTTAGGCGGGCGGCAGCTTGCGCTGTGTTTGTTTAACAACTCTTGCTCGTCGTCAGTGCAATCGACTTGAGGGCTAGGCGCTCTTCATTTCAAAGCTGACAAAAAAAAAGTATTTCTTTAACCAAAGGGACTTTTTTCCTGTGACGAGTTTATGAAGAGCAGTTTTTGTTACGTTTTACTAAGCTTATGTTAAGAGGACTTCTACCAAATGTAGTACTTTTAAGGGTTTCGTAGTTAACCAATAACCCTTCTGGTTCAGTTATGTGCGTCTGTCTGTATATCATTTCACAATTTCACTTTCTATTATAGAAATAGATATTTATCTTTCTTTATATTAATATGCATGTGAAGTAGAGGTTGATTAATATATATTTTAAGAATTACAATTACAATTAGTTACTGAAATAAATACTTGTAACTTATTTGTGATCAAATAAACTTTTAATACTAAAATTGCCGAAACGAAGAGGACGATGACAAAATTGCTTTATGTTCACTGGTGTTTCGTAATCCTTACTTATTTTAATATACTTTGTAGTACCACAACAGAATAAAGATAAAATTTCATTTCCTCCAAAAGGCGCGCTCATTCCAAGTAACCGTTATGAGGATGGAATCTACTAAAACGCCTTATTATAAAAAAGAAGACATTAAAGCGACTATAATATTCTTAGTTAATATTATTTGTAATAGAACATTTGAAATTTACAAAACATCTCTTTCGTTGCTACATCGGCTAGGAAACTGTCGCATGTGTTTTTGTGTATTCTAACGGAAAATGTGTCATAAGTTCACAGCAGTTCAGCTGAACCGGAACTTTCATAAATCTACAATAAATTTGCTTGCACATATTTCACATTGGCAACATGTGGAGGATACATCAGCGTGCTGCGACACGCGGTGATGGATGGCCCGATAAATAAAAGTACGTTCAAGATCGAAGATTTGCAAGTCGGATTGTCCGAGGCGCGTTCCAAAAGATGACGTCAAACCTCCACGAATGTATCGGGACGGGAGTTTGGTAGGTATAGTCATTTGTTTATTTTCTTTTTCTTTATTTATTGTTCGTTGTTATTTATGTTGCCAGTCTCGTGAATTTGATTTTCTATCATTCCACTGTTTATGGATATACCTACTGACATTTTGTTGGTACGCCTCTTGGGAAATTTCGTATATGGGCACTATTGGTCACCAATGTGACTGAGTGTTTTCGCGAATGATTGACTTATTTAGGAAGGACAAACGTTTCAAACATCGCTTCTGGTGGATAGAGTCAAGAGAAGTTATCTTAATCTACTACCGAAGAATATCGTTGTATTCGCAGAATTATTGGATGTTAAAGAAATGTTTTGTTAACAGACTATGAGTAGCGGTTGATGTGTGGGATCGGGGAGCTGAGGAAGTGGCTGGGGTGGACTGGGTGCGAAAGGCCGGGACCGAACGCTATTATGCGGGACTTGAGATAAGCCTATCTCTGTGCGAAAGATAAATTGATTGATTGAAACTGGGAACTTATCCAGTTTTCTCTAGTTCGATATAACATCGGCGCGGTTATTATTAATATTTAATATTATTACATTATTATACAACAGAAGTATTGAGGATATCATAAATAAATTAGGTACTGTAATCTTTGTTTTTTCATAGACCTTTTGTGAACTCATTCATCTGTTTCTGAGAATCATATTATTTAATTAAACTCATTTTGAGGAAAGTATGTTTACGCTTGTTAGTGTAGGAGGAGCTCATTGACCGGATCAATTACTTTTTGGTGGTTTCAGTTACAATATTAGTGTAAGTGGTTGTTATAACTGCACTACTATTCAAGATAATCTCAGCATCTAAAATTAACTAGAATCGGTTATTTAATTTTTTTTAACTAGACTATTGGATGGGAGGATTATATTTGATCAACAAACCTGCATTTGCCAAGCGTGGTGATAAAGCCAATACTCATCAATTTAACTTTGACTTAATTTCAATGATGGAGGTTTTGTTTAACAATGGAATTGTATCAAGGTTATACACTTATATATCTTTTTTTATATCCGTCGACATTTTATTTACATCCCTACGGAGATGTAGAAAGAGACAAATAAATATATAGATCGATCACTTCCTGACACAGACAGAATGTTATTTATAAAGAAATAGATATAGAATGGAAATAGAAAAAACATATATTCAGTATCACAAAATAACACATTCATACAAATAAAACCTTCATAATAAATAGTATATAATAATAATAATAATAAGTATTTATTTCAGAATAATTCCATAGACTGTTAGTAGTTACAATGTTAGTTACAAAAAAATGCAAATTAAACAAAAACAAAACAAAACAAAAACGAACTTGGCGCACAGGGTACGACCACCCACCGTTAGAGGACGGTGTGTGTGTAGCCCACCCATTGTTTCAGCATAGGTGAGTCCCAGCGGTCAAACAACGCGTTCAGGATATGTGACTGAAAGGGCATCTTATCTTATCTTATCTTAGTGGGGCCTGCTGAGGTTTCCCTCTTGCAGAAACACTTCGACCCATCGGGATCTTTTGTGCAACCCCGTCCTTTCACTCTTCTTCCTCTGTAAAGATAGATGCCATAAGTTTGGCCACGTCCTTAAGAGCGAAGAGCCTGAAGTCCTCCGGTTTCGGATAAGCCGACCCCAGGAGTCCCATTCTTTTCCTAGCCAGAGAGTCACAGTCACACAGTAGGTGCTGCATTGACTCCGTTTCATCTGTGTATGTATGCCATAGCATTTTAGTAATGCCACGACGACGCTGGTCTTCCGAATATGCCCAGACTAAAACTAAACTAAACTAAAACTAAAAATTGAGCATTGCTACTTACACTACCTACATGATAGCTCTTAGATGCTGTGTTAATAATTAATTTTATTGTTTCATGCAGTCGATTTGTGAAGTTGTGAGTGGACGTGGAGCAAAATACTACTCGTGTGTGCCCGTTCGGTTCATTCAGCCAGTAACGTGTAGAAGTTCAGCAAGTTGCATTTGGTATGCCGCTTGTTGGAGACGGGGCGGGCGCTGCTGCAATTGTTCGGCCATCTGCATATGTAATGAGCAATAAGCGAACTGTTTACACTCGCTTCTGCACACAGCTTGTGGCGTGACGAAAAAGTTTGTAATAGTTTTTTTTTAATTTTTATTTATTTATTTATTTTGCTTTATTTGGAAAAATGCAGTGATGATTAACTACTAAATTGACACCACATACATATAACTAAAAAAACAATTCCAATTTATTGGCACAAACAAATAGACAACAGTGAACAAATTAGGATTAAAAAATATATAATTATCATGATTCGGAACGGATATTAGTTCCGTAAGTTTCTGTACGCGCATCAAGCGCCAGTTCGCTAAGAGACCGCGAAGAACAAGGCAGGCGTGTCCCGTCGTTGTGGAGGGGAAGCCTTTATCCAGCAGTGGACGTCTTGTGGCGTAGATGATGGTGAAGATGATGAAGCTAAACAGTTAGAGAACCATTAAACCAGGATTTAGCCAGCGTACCTTTAAATTGATCTGGCTTCGAATTAAACAAATCAAGTTCAGGGCAGACAACCAATTTATTTATATAGATATTTAGTTAACCTCGGTGATTGTGGCAAACCGCCCGGCTCGCTATCGCCATCCGGAGGTTCTTGGTTTAATTTCCAGGTCGAGCAAAGCATATTTTGTATTTCGATGCGTAGCCCGGGTTTGTGATAACTAAACCGCATTTGACAATCCAATATCCTTACCCTTATCAATTGTTGCAATGGATTGATTTCAATGGTGGAGCGGCCCAGCATTGAGACAACATAATATAAGCTATTACTTACTCAGTTTATCAAAATTAACGTATTTATTGCTTACCTACGAATATGCTGTTCCAAGAGCATAAACCACCATAAACCACCACGCGGGCCCAGTGCGGATTGGTGGTTGTTAACGACTGGTAATGCAGCCGGGACCGACGGCTTTACGTGCCTCGTACGTTTACGTGGCTGAAGTGATGACTTGATTGCAATGATGAAGGCCTTTGCCCAGCAGTGGGACAGTTGCAGTTAAAAGCTATTTACTTTACTTTACTTAAGATAGCCTACAACGCGACCGCCATGCTGGTTATTCCACTGTATATATTAAGCTGTCGCTGTGGGGCGGCGACGCTGCAAGTTCCGTCTGCATGTGTAATGAGCGTGTTTGATGTAGGACGGGGACTGGCTTAACTTAAATGCATAACTATGGCTCCGGCAAACTTTGACGGTTAAACACCAATCCATTGTTAACAAACTTCGTGCTTGAAATATGTATTCTCTTAAAAACTAATATCTAATTGTAAACGAGTATTGTAAAAGTCAGTTCCTCAGAGTTGATGGCTTCGAGTGTAGTACGCTTCCACCAACTTAATCCTTATCTTCATTTATCATCAGGTACCTACTTCTCCGTTGTGGAATAATAATAAAACAAACACAATCGTTGCCATAACGTAAGAAATGTTTGATTGCATTGTAGTATTAAATCTTCCTTTTATTGTAACACAGAGACTGCGTGAGACAATAATTAGATTCATCATCAGTATTATCATCAGCCTATATTAGCCCATTAGTGGGTATAAGCCTCTCCAAGTGCACGCCTTCCTGTCTATCCCACTAGTCCCATTGAGTCGAAATAACAATTATATAAAACTAAAATAATACTTTTATAATTTATTCCTCATTTGAAGTAACCCCTTTTATAATTAAATGCATGTCTGATAGGGAAATACGGACGTGAATGGCGTGGAAAACGACAACAAGTAAGAGTGAGGAAGTGGTTCCCGGCAGCTGTGTTAACAAGAATCTCAAGTCGATTGCTCTACAGACAGCGAGAGTTCTTTTAATAAAGTAGATGAGTAGTATAGACGTATCTGTAGGACAAGCGAGAAAGCCTTTTTGTGTCGGGCTAGCGGAGCGCGAGCGTCGTGCCCTATATTTTCTATGGAAACAGTTTGCTCGCTAAAACACCCTTTTGCGGTGGCTCCCTTATTACCTACTTTCGTAGCATCTTTTCATATTTCTCCAAATCTGTTTGAGATATTTGTGAAGTTGTGGCACAGTCATTATGTTGCCCAATTTCTTCTTACTTATTTAGAAGCTGTGTTTTAACAAACAAAAGACAGTTACATTTGTTTTAGTTTCTTACTTGATTACCTATCAATTGCAGGCCTTTGCCCAACAGTGGGACAATTATAGGCTATTTACTTACTTTCTTACATTTGTTGTGTTAGTTTCGCAGCGTGTGGATGAAGGCTCCCGATCTATTGTTGTTGTTGGTTTACTATAAAATGGGTCATTGTTATCATACGCTTTCTTTCCCTTTTTAGAGTTTTGTAGTAAACATGTCAGTCATGTCTCCGTGTGGTGTTTCCTTCCATAGGGAAGGCTCGTGCGTACGTAAAATGAGACATGACTGACATCAGTCAGTCTGTTTATTTGTGTATTAGTCTGTTTTTCCAAACACTTCCGTGCTATTATAGTTTCAAATATTGTGTATACTAAATACTGTGGACCCGGCGTACTAAGTACCGCTAAACAATCCACTAAACAATGTAATTTAATATGATATAATGTGTTTTCATGCGATGGCCAAGTCAATCTATTTATTTAAAACATAAAAGATTTTTAATGTTGAGAACTTGGTATTACATGGATCTCACAACTTTTTACGGTAGAATAACTGAGTTGCGAAAAGTTGGTTTTTAATGGTATATTTATAACTTGCTAACTTATCATTTCAAGATATATATTTTTCGATTCTCCCTCGAGTTTCCTGAGGCTGGTTAATTTTTTTTAGTAAAAATGTATCTTGTAACTATATATAGCATTGTGAATGCAAACATTCAAATATAATAAAAAACTTATAATTTCGTTGTCGTTCTAGGTCTACACAGGTAATTATTATTTCTTAACAACGGCAACAAACTTTAAAATAACAAGATTTCCGTCCCTATTTTAAACCCAGTACCTTACAATGTCCCCAAAATGCATGTTTTTTTCAGAACAATGTAAGTAAATGCTCCAAGTATTTTTATTAGGGTTCAAGCTTCATTAAACATAAAGTTTGAACTCAACTCATTACAATGTAAGCTATCAATAGTATTGTAAAGATTTCAACAAAGACAAGGCTTCTTTATTTACGATCGTCGACGTTCATAAAAGTTGAAATCGTTAAATGTGAATCGCCAATTTACCGGCAGTTAATTGCCAACTAAATAGTAATAAAGTTAATTTTCAATTTCAGTAGAACTTGAGCCAGACGATCTTATCGAGTGTTTGTTATTTATTTTTGGATACAAACATTGGGTCCCACCAGAATACCAGCGTTGCAGCGACTTGCATGTCGTTGCAGCACAAGCTGAGGTTGGGACCTAATTGGCCACATGCACGTAATTTAACTTTTAATTTTTTGTTTTCATTTGTTTTCGCCTTTTTTTAATCTTATTTTTTCTCATATGTGTCCTCTGTGTTATATGTTAATTGGTGCTTGTGGTCAATAAATGTTTGTTTCTGTTTCTGTTTCTGTTTCTGTTTCTGTTCTGTTTCTGTGTTGATTAACCGCCTCTGTAGCAGTCTGTAGTAGTAGTATTAGTAGTATAGTGGTGAATACTACCGGTCTTAGACCCAGAAGTTCCAGGTTCGACTCTCAGCAAAGGGTACATGTTCGTGTACTGTGAGGTTTGGTTTGAGGTATAGGGCTTGGTTTGTTCACCTGGTTAGCAAACACAATGTTTGTAGCATTAGCTATATATAGCTAGAGATAAGGTAGCCAGTGCCTCAGTAGTTGAGGATTCCGGGTAAGTGCGCCTCCACCTTCTGCCTTATCATCACTTAACATCAGGTGAGACGAAGATCAAGTGTTTGCCCGAAAAAAAATTAAAAAATGTAGCAATAACATTTTGAATTGTTTCAGAATAGACTTTACTTTGATGAACTAAACTAGCCTAACCCACATACAATAATAATATAAAAATAGTTAAGTATAATATAAGTACAGAATAGGCTTAAAACAGGCAGAACACCCACTGCCAAGGAATGAAAGGGATGTAAGAATGTGAAGTATGTAGTATGGAAGTGCGAGAGGCAAAAATGATGGAACTTGTATGGAAGAGTATTAGCATCGAATAGCTCCGATCATGTTGGAGGAGGTAGTATTAAAAAAAAAAACCCACATACAATTGAATTCTGTTGGGTCTGGGTTTTGTGGCAGTCGGCTGAGACAACTCTGGCTACATAGCGTAAGAACATGTTTTTATAATATCTGATTTTGTTCGTTTTTTAATGTAGGTACCTCAATTGTATGAGCCGTCTCATTATTACGAAAACATTTAGGACAACTTTTGTTTTATTGTGTATTCTGAATAAATAATTTTCATTTCAAATTATGGGTGCAAAAATTATGTCTGAACTGAGACAAAGGCTTTTTTCTATTGATATCTCATTTTCGATATAAATAGAGTACTGTGAATGGCAAAATAACAATTGTGGTTGAAGTTGTATCCTTTGTACTCAAATGATAATAAACTGGGAAAGAAAGGACAAATTGAAACGTAAAAGATATAAATGAACCAATTGGAACTTCCTACAAAAGCATAAGGCTTAATTACCATACCGGGCGCCGCCGACGGGGAATGAAAGAACAACACGTTACGTTATTACATTTATTTGAATTTATTCGTGACAAATAATGACATAATAATATGTATACCTATGTAATTGCTAAGGTATTATTTTGAGCTTATTAATTCTCTCAATTCCTAATTCAGCCAAGCCAATCACACCCCTCTGAATAAACAATCGCAAGTGATTCGTCAAAAAATACAATACGATGATTATCATACCGTGATTACAACCATAAATCGTGAACAGCCAATATAAGACGTGGACACTTTAATAAAATACGACGATTGACCTAAGAAGAAGATTCGATTTACCCAAATGTTATGTGTATTAATATTTAACAATAGAAACGTTTGACAAACAGATACAAAAATTTATTATAACAATTTCACTTATACGATTCGATTGCAACGAACGAACAGTGTTAGGTCAACACGAATATGAAAATAGATATAGAAATGTATTAATATTTACTTCAAGTGGTATATTTGTTACCTACGTATCGTAGTAATTGAAGTAATTACTATTGGTATCAATAGTGTACACTTATTGGAGCGCGCTCTTATTTAAGAGCTCTCCAGTTAGTTTTTTACCAAATCAGAATACAGGGTTATTGTTCGTGGTGTGTTGAAAAAAAATAAACCTGGCACTGTCCATTAGCTGCTTTAAAAGTAAGTTAAAACAAATGTTGTAGAATGACTACTAAAATTCTAGTAATGTACATAATAATTACATGTGCACGATTTATAAAACTTTTGTACACAACAAAGAATCACTTAGACTAAGAGCCATATACTTGTAAAAAATTAATGACAAGCTTACAATTGTAATAATGGTAAGTAATTGGATTACATAAACAGAGGGTCACGCTGAAAAAACATTTTATATTACATAATGTATAACTACATTATGCCAACTGGCGCGTTAAGCCCCGTTTATATAATATAATTGCTGAAATGCAACGTGAATGTGAAAAATTAATTATAATAGTATCAATATATCGTGATGCGATTACATGAGAACTGGCTCTTAGCCTATTCCACGCGCCAGACTGTTCGAGTAAAATGTTTACCTACGATCGACTACAAGCTACTGACGATTTATACAATGCTTAAACATATTTTGACTATTCAGTCGGGTTCCTTACCACTATC
This sequence comes from Eudonia mercurella, assembly GCA_963082485.1. Classification (NCBI taxonomy): domain Eukaryota; kingdom Metazoa; phylum Arthropoda; class Insecta; order Lepidoptera; family Crambidae; genus Eudonia; species Eudonia mercurella. Next base: position 14,880,997 of record OY720029.1, read on the forward strand.
ACAAATATTAGGGTTTTACATACTGCAACGCATAGCGTACATTCCTATCAAAGTGCAATACATGTATACCTATGTCTCTCGACGACTAATACACCTGTTTCGCTTACACCTATATGTGAGTTTGTTGACAGTGTCCTCCTACTTACAATGTTTTGTTTATACAAGGTTAAAAGTATTGCTGCTCGATCGCGCTAGACATTCCTATTTCACATCTGCTAACACATATTATTTGCAATATTTAAGCTTTTAGTTTAATTATTATCTTTGCGTAGGTGGGCAATCTTGTAACAGTCTGTTCAACATTTTAAAGGTGAGAAAACATCTAAATGTAATAACACTTAATTGATTGCGTGTTTAATATGTCTTTTTACAATGTTTATAATGTCTATATACAATTATAAAATCTTGAGCAGATTGAAACAAGAAGTTTTTTTCATTAAATTAACTAACTCATTAATTTACGATTTCGTATATTGACGACCTATTGAAAAAATCGTATTCGGAACACTATCTTATACTAAATATTTACCAAAAAGTATTTCCGTGCGCCTCTGTAGGCGTACAGTCTACTTGTATAGGCTTAAAGCTTAAGTCATCCGCAGTGATTTCAAAATGTAAAGCCTATCTATTCTAAGTCGGTTGCTGGAAAGTTTTAAACTACACACACCTATACGCGTCTTCCTTACGATTACAATCTGTACAAAATGAATAAAAAAGACAACTTCTTAATTAAAGGTCTCCTCCAATCCCCTATTATTAAGAAGATAGTTTTTAATTCGAAATAAACATAAGTTTTACAAGTATGTTTGGAAATAAGTCAAATGATAAAAGTAGAAATAGTAGCTAGAGCTAGAAGACAGGGCGGAAGAAGAATCATTCAGGGATAGCTTTGACAGTGAGGAAATCATATGTTACCCGTTACAGTTTCCGCTTGTTTGGCACCAATAAATTGTATGAGATCGTTATTTATATAACTAACCGGTTTTGAACTATGTCTATGATATTAATGGAATGGACCAAATTTATCACTTACTAAACTATGTAATGAAAGCTTATGAGTAGTTAAATGGAATGCAATACGTGAATCCATAATTAGGTATGTTTTACAAAAATGCCAAAAAAATGTATCGAAATATTACTACATTTAGTCGAGAATACATGTCGTTGTCATTCAGTTTGACTCTTAACCTATTGCCTGTGTTATCTGAACAGATTAAATTGACGCGTTTTTAGTAAAAGACTTCTTGGTCCTGGCCCTCTTTCCTCTATAACTATAAACTGCGTCTTAATTATCGCACAACTGAATAAACGAAGCTGGACACTTTACAAAAATACAAAAGTAATCGTTGGTAGGTGATCCTCCTTGGAGGAAAGCGTATTTTAAAACCTATTGTTAATTACGTCCCTCTCAAAGTCTATAGAACGGTAAAGGCACGGTCATGATGTGTATTGCACTTATGGGATTACTTGTCCTTACAGACAGAGAGAAGAAATTTCTTCTAAATGGTTCAAAACACGCTCTAAACTACGAGTCAAGTCGAGGAAAGCGTTTCAAGGCACATACTTTTAGAAATAATAGTAGTGGTACAAGGAGAAAGTACAGCTGCACCACGTGTCAGGTAAGGTTAGATACATCAGATGAATCCAAATAAGACCGCTAAAAGCGTACCCTACGATGAGAGATCCGATAACAGTACAGTGAGTTTTAAATCCCGAGCGCCCGTCGGGAATACATCACGTAGTACTTTTACTACAGCTACCACGTCCCCACGTAACATACACTATCATAACGAATACATAAAAAAGTAAGTCGAAGCTCTTACGATTCATTAAATCGATTACCTGCACCGTACCACCATTTCACTATAATTTTCACACTCACAAATTCGGTAATAATATTTAAACGACTTTCAGTTCATTATCACACACATCACCGTTAGCGAAAGTCGCGATGTGATTGCCGTTAGTTTTTTCGTGCAGTCGACATGAGGGCTGCGAGAGTTCCGGTCAAAAAACCGGTGGGTGGTGTGTGCGCTCGCAGGGTAGGCGGAGGCAGGCGCCGCGGCAGAGATGGAGGATGGCTGGGGCTCTCGGCGGCGGCGGCAGCACGGGCGACAGCGAGCCCGCGCCCGAGGGGCAGTCCCGCTCGGGCGCGGGGGGCGGGCGCTACACGTGCGTGCACGCGCCCGCCGCCACGGGTCAGCCGCCCGCCAGCACGTCCTCCGGCTCCGGCGACCAGCAGTTGTCTGACAGCCAGCACCCCACCACCACAGTCACGAAGCCGATCAGCAGCGCTAGCACTATGTATACCTCCGCGTTCCCTGGCACAAACAAAAACTCAAGTCGCTCACACTCAAGTCGGATTAAATGCATGATTGCATTAAGTTTTTGCTGTTGAGCCGAAGTGACATACCAGATCATGTGGCAAAATGTTTCTGAAGTTTCTTGCCTTCGAGCAGAAGTTGTTGTGTTCCGCATTAAAATATATATTTGAGACCTTTAATAAATAAAGCCATGCATCCAAGCAAATTAAGATATTTGGTAATCTGCTGCGAAATGACACACATTTACATATGAACAATAACTTCAGTCACACATTAAAAAGCCTATTTCATCCTAACCATTAAAAAGGAAAGTACCACCTTCGCAGTAGAGGAAAATAATTACTTGTACCTAACATTGACATTTACTTACATAGAAACTTATTTCTAAAGCTTGTAAGTGTAAAAGCTTTTTTCTAGGCTGCAGCGCAGATAAGGATAACTCGAGCTCTACTACGTTTTAGCTCCTTCAGTTTATTTTCATAGGGCAGCGGCGCGCCGCTTTGAGATTTCATTTCGCCGTCCAATTTGGCTCGCCTTTCTAAATAAAGCCATAAAGTCCTGCATTCTTAGCACATAGTTATTTATTTTTGGCACTGTTTTTGTCTATAACATTGTAGTAAAAAAATAATAAAAGTAAACCTCCTTTGTAATAACTGTTTGATGCCTAAATAAAAAGTTGAATTGTGTTCATTTGCGGTTTATAGGCATAGAAAAAGGCCAATACCAAAAGGCATAGAAAATACCTTTATCCTTACATATATAATAAAGTTGTGGCCAGGTGTAGGATGAAGGATTGTCACCCGACTGCTGCTAAAATTGAGGTTATAAAATGGCTCCACACACAAAATTATAGAGATACAGAACTTTTATTTGGTGGTTATATATAGGTAAAGAGACACACACGCACACGCAAACACACACACACACGCACACGCAAACACACACACACGCACACGCACGCACACGCACACGCACAGTATACGCACACGCACACGCACACGCACACGCACACGTTCACACACACTCACACACACTCGTAAGATTCTAGTTTTGAATAAATTAAAAGCTTTTGTAATACCTAAAATTTGGCATACTGTCCGCGTAGATGTTAACAACGCACATAACATTGTGAAAGGAAATTATTTTTTTATTTTTTTTGTTATATTCTTTCTAGCCCCCATATGACAGGATTACCTAGTTTGGGTGCTATTGTTTATATTTGTTATAATTGGATTTTTCTGGTAATAAACATTTATTCTATAGATTTTCCAAGATAATAATTTGTTCTTAAAAAAGCTCTTGACCGTGAATGTATGTCTTCATTACTAATATCTTATAAATGATGAGGATTATATATCTTTGAAATGAAACACTTATTACGTATCTACTGATTATTTCACTGCTTATTTATTCTGAAGTCCAGCATCGTCGAGGTATTTTGTTGCGAGCAGATAGATGCATAAAAACAGTTTCAAATCAATGTGTTGTGTTTGCGTTAACTTTAAAACTAAAAATAATTACCTAGCTGCTTCCGTATTCCGAGCGGCTGCCGGCTGCGCCAGAGTGAATTGATGAGAGTGGGGTCCCCGCGCGTGCGCCAGTCCCGGTAGCCTCGTCCTCTGGAATACTGACTGAATCTGTGTGCAAACACCATACACTCAACTACGAACACAAGCCATACTGCGGAGGATGCATCCAGCTTACGTTACATAGCTAAGCATGACCCGTCTCACGCTACTAGACTCTATCTCTACGGTAGAAAAAACTTACACCATCGCACGTAATAACAGCGAAATTGCTGGAGGTGCTTACATCACAAACCTGGCGAGAAGCCAACAGCTTCAATGCTAAGCTTACTGTCCATACAAATAGGACTTACATTATAATGTCAGCAAAAAAGCGAAATTGAATTGTTACCAGTTTCCGCCCTTGGGATATTTCTCGTGCACAGTACGGCTAAATAAGTGTTCATGCGAATGCAATTGTAACTACCGTGACAAATTTTGAAGCAGATTAAAATGTCAAAGCTTTCAAACGTTTACAGTATTCGGATTCACAGGTGGTTGTGGCCATTCTAAAGGATCTATATTTTATTACTTAATGTATCAAATAATTCGAAAACAATTCAATTTCGCGGCTTATAAATAAATTGGAAGTAACTTGGAGAAAAATGTCTTAAAAAATGGTTTGTTAAAATTGTTAATTATATAACCGATCCTACAGCATTCTTTTGAATTTCAAAATAGAAATAAATAAAGGAAGGATAAACAATATTCTATTCGAAATCCTAAAGGAGTTCGTATTGTCTTTTCGCACCTATAGATACTTTATTCCGGTCACATAACCTGAAAAATCGTACGTACAAACTACGAGTGATTGGAACGTGCAAATAATTTCAAATAATGTTGTTGAGTCATGCAGCGGGGCTATTACAAATTCTTTCGACCACCAGAAACAATCGATGGCTAATGGGAGTAAACTTCGACTTATGCACCTATAATAAAAAAAGACTGCAATATTTTGTTTAGTGATAAATTACTTACATTGTCTCGTCGCAGCCATTCGTTGCGGATAATAAAATATTACATATTTAAGCGGGTTTGTACATATTTGACAGTTACATTAGACGTACATCAGGAATTTTGAGATGAAATAAAAGCTTTGTAGTTGTGGAACAATGGCGTAATGAGTGAGGTGACGCAACCTCTATCTGTATGAGTGATCAGTATTGGAAGCTGTGCTCTACGTAAAATCGCAATCTCTAGTCTCGTGTTCCCCTTGTAATCTAAGTCTGTGATTTTTTCTTCGTCATAACGACACGATACGAGAGCATATCGGGAGCTCGGAATCAAGTAGTAATAGCCGTGGCTCTGATGGTTTCATTTTAATTTTTGATATAATTTTTTTTTTCTGATTTTTATAGTTGAGACCTCAGATCAGAGGTTGAGACGCTCTCTCTTTTTTATTTAACCTGTATCGGGCACCGCCCTCTGCTGGGCAAAAGTCTCCCCCAAATCCCAGAATTTATTAATTAAAATAACAAAAATCTTTTTTTTTATAAGTTGATCACTTTCATCGTTAATCATTATTAGCCTATAAATGTTTACTGCTGGGCTCAGGCCTTCCCACTTAGACAATAGCACATTGGAACTGGCTTTAGTCAGCCAATGCGGTTTGGTGGGTCTTAACATTACCTAAAATTATAAGTTAAAAAAAATTATCTTCATATATTTTTACTTAGGATAATGGCACCAGTGTTAGTTAAGAACCAGTGTTCGACAGGAACCAGTGATCGACACTTTTTCTTTCTTTTTTTCCTTTAATCATTATAAATAGGGGTCAGCAACTGATTTGTAACTTTAGCAATAATTTAATTCAGACCACCTGCTTTCTAGTTATCATCCAGTAAAATTTCAGTTAAACTGAAGTATATAAATATTCGGCGGCGAAATATATGTCGAAGACTGGTGCTCAAAGTGTCGAACACTGGTGCCACTAATATAAGTGCTAACCAGTTACGTAAACTTAGCTCTAGCCAGGCAGAGGCGAAATGGAAACATCTATAAATTGAATCTCCCCTAAAAAAGGATATGATTAAAAACCATTGAAAAACTATAACCAGCTCCGCCCGGCTATGCTGATGGAAATAGCCCCACACCTGCGCACCCAGGAGTTCGCGCGGTCGTACACCCCATTCGGCCTATTTGTGTAAAAGGCGCGGTCTCTTCTATTTATATAATTTACAATACGTATTCTAGCAGAGGCCAGGATACAAAAATGCAAAGTTGCGGTTGAATCCCTTAGTTGAAAGGTTGTTATATTTCAGTTAGAACCTTTTTTAATTGATTTATTACTTTTCTATTACATCTCAGTTAGAAAGTTTTTCAATGTTCTGCTTTCTTTGAGAAAGGAAATAGATCAGTATCGAGCTATTAAAATAAAATAAAACGTATTAAAGATAAGACGTTTTGATAAAGATATACAGAGTAAAATGAAACGTTGTGCTCACGAAAACTTTAGAAGACAATGTAAAGAATTTTTGCCTTACTACGAGCATGTATCGATTTTACAACTCAATTTGAACAACTTCTGTTCTTGACTACGAAATTAAAGTAATTTCTTCAGAAAATTATTTGTGTGTAAGTATTTGCGAAAAGAGATTTTATTCGTCTTAATAAAGTGAAAAGAGTCATGATGAAATTGATCAAAGCAGAAAGAAGGTTTTGAGTATTGATCAAGTACTAGTTATCTAGATACAATTTTACTAGAAAAAATCAACCAGCCTCAGGAAGCTCGAGTGGTAATCGAACCCACAACCCTTGGATAACCAGTCCAATGCTCTTTTGACCGTTGAGCTACCGAGCTGAAATTTTATCTAGTAACTATATATAGCATTGTGAATGCAAAATTCAAAAATAATAAAAGGTTTCTTCAATCATATTGTTTTCTAAAGTTTACGCGAATACTACACATTCAAATTAAACAACTTTTACGGATCTACTCGCGTTAGCGAGTTCGCGAGTAGATCCGTAAAAGTTGATTTCTTTAATCGTTAAGCACGCTATATCGTTGCTGTAAGTGCAGCAGGTATTTGTGTTTAAAATAAATAAATAAATAAAAATGTTACCTACACTAAAACTCTAATTATGTCGGAATAAAATATTCTGACATTGTTTGTTCGTTAAATATCGTAACTATGCTTCGATCAAATTGATGTTGACTTTACATTGGAAATACTACTATGTTTGTTATTTAAAGTCGTAAATTCTGTTCGCTAAGATACTGTAGGAATATACATGTTATTGCTTGTAAATTGTTTATTACAAAAACACAGTAATATCCTAGAGGTTGGTTAACGAAGTGGAGACGTCTATAAAGACTATAGTGCTGTGCTCAATGCATGCCCTAATGAAAATCCGGTCCTGCAATATATATGTGGTGAAACGCAAACGTATCACATGATAACACAACTAATACTCGTAGACAAACGCGGAACGCATCGGAGTATGTTGATTATAATACCGATGATATTCAATATCCCAATGTATGTGCAGTTTGTGTTCGCATATTGAACATCTATCTCCTTATTTCAATGTGGCAAATATCCCGTAATAAATCTGTCTTGAATATAAGACAGATTTATTATTGGCCACGTCATTTTCTTACGTTTGAATAATGTAATGAAGTGAACATTGTAAATATTCCTGTTGGAACCTTTTTAAATGAGCTCAGCCTTTATTACGTTTCTTCTGTCATCGCTCTGTTCTTTCTATTGCGTCATTGATTGCTATTTGCTTAATATATTTTCTTAGCATATTTTTTATTCGATGCGTACCTAGAGCAATATGCTTCATACTTATAGTCTATTTTATAGCCCCTTTAACAATATCAGGTTTTATGTTAGTGGAAGTGGTAATAGTAAATAATTAAACTAATTCATAAAAGTAGGTTATATTCAACTCATTAACAAAGTCAACATACCTAGAAAAGATTTTCAAAAAATTACATACCTGTTTGTTTGCACATTATTATATTAACTAGTGGTCGCCCAGTGGTCGAAACTCGACCGTAATTTTATTAAGGCTGCACGGATAGTATCCTAAGCAATGAAAAATTAAAAAAGATAGAATGTGAGTTTGAATTGGCATTGACAGATGTCGACTGCATTAAAGACAAACAATACGTGTGTGTCGAATACATATGCGTGTGTGTCAAATTCATGGTAGTGTGTGTAGTGTTGTTTTTGTTGATTTAATGTATTTTTTATGCATAATTAAAAAATATATTAACATTCGGATACACTTCTCTATATAAACTATAAGTGTGCGAAATTTCATACTTCTCCGTCCGCGCAATTTTCGTAAAAACGGGTACAAAGTTTTTGCTTCACGTATTAATATATAGATGAGCTAGCTGAGAATTAGAAGAGGTTATTGTAAATGAATTATCGAAAATGATATTTCTAATTGTAATTAGATTAATTACTTTTTAGCTTAGACCATATTCTAAGCTTTTTAGACATACTCGTAATCGTAGAGTCATAGATGTAAGTTATGAATGTTAAGGTCAAAGGCATTGTTTTAACCCTTTCGAAAACAAAGATAGCTATGTTGCCACCGAATATTTAACTTTGTGCACTTGGAATAGGATTGAAATCCAACGAAAATCTGAAACTGTTTTGGCCGTGAAAGGATTAATACTTTCCTTTTAACGATGCCTGATTGATTGTTGAATAAAACAATTGTTCTTTAAGCAAAATGTGTCCCTTTAAGGTCATGTCGTTTTTAAAAATACTTTTCACACAATTCACCTTGTCCCAACCCAAAGCTTACCTTCAAAAACAGAGTAAATCGTAAAAGATAATTTCGTGGAAGAGCCATATGTTTATTTATATTTTATTTCAGAAGCACTTTTAAAGCCTTTATTATTGTACAAAAGTGATGAATTAAACTTACGAAATAAATTATTTTCGTAAACGGAATACGTAATGAAAAATATGCGCTCGCACGATGAAGCAATCGGCACTGCGTCCACAGATCGGCTCACAATTTGTTTTGCGATATCCAGGAAACAACGAGTTCAATTCCGTATACTCAATTAAATTAACTGTAACACACGGGCTTCATTTATTCTTATCGTAGAGGGAATATTGTATAACGTACAATACATTTATCTGGTACAACATTCCCTCTACGGTGCATACATTAATAATATGCAGAGTAACGATGCAAATGTATGTCGTGTTTTTTCAAACTGTCTGTCAATCAAACTCAGGCCGTTGGGAGTTTGGGGTCACTCGTCAATGTAATTTTTTGCCACTTTAGAAGTTTGTTATTATTTGACACATCAACAGAATATATGCGCCTCCCACATTCCACAACGTTAATATACGATGTATTGACGACGTAATGTAAGGGTAGGTGTCCACTATATTCGCTAACCTACTGCGCTCTGCGCTCTTGCAACTGGTAATGTGTATATACGTTTGCAAACATGGAGTGTGCAACGTTACACGACGGCATGCGATCCGCGCCCGCCGTGTCAGTTTTTATGTAGGAAAGTGCGTCGCATCTTCATTGGAGCAGTGGTCTAGTGGTTATGACCACTCAGAGGTCCCGGTTTCGGTTCTGTTTGGTTGGTGGTAGAGCTTGTTTGTCCGCTACCACCGTTATATCTAAACATGTCGCCATAACATCAACGCTATGCGGCATTATTGTGGTAGCTAGAGATAAGATGGCCAGTGCTTCAGTTATTGAGGATTTCGGATAAAGAGCGCTTCCACCTTCAGCCTTGTCATCACAATCATCAGGTGAGATAAAGGCTAAATGTTACCCGTAACAAATAAAATAAAAATTGGAGTAGCCCGGAGCGCGGTAGGTTCGCGAAGTCAGTGGATGGATACCTATCTTTATGTGTTCATTTGTCGAATGAAACCTATGCTTATGCGCATGTAAGTAACGATTTCCATCTAGAGAGCCTAGCACGATTAGATGACAAAATCATTGTTAACAAGCGATGCCTTGTTTGCCTTTTCAGTAAACATTACATCTTTCTTGAAGGAAATCTGGAAGTAGAATAACGTTTCAAATATATGTATCTGACAGAATTGTATTCCTACACATTTATTTGTCTGAACCCTCGCTCAGACCAAGTAAGTAATATCCAAATTATCATTAAACTATTCATAAAATATCACACGTATTTTTTATTTTGATCTTCATAGTAGGAATGAGTTAACATCGTCAAGACCGTAATCTCGGTCTAGCCATTGTACAATGTGTTTACTTTGCGCGTAGGAACTTTGTATTTGAGTTAAAACATACTTTTTTTTAAAATAGTAACTGTAGCTAGGTGACAGCGTAACCACAGATTAACCCGATTAATAACGTAGCCATATTAATATAAGAACATTAAAAAGGTACTTTACTTTCAGTTAAAGTAGGCAGCTTCGTCCGTAGCAATGTATACGGTCGACAGCGACTAAACCATATGTACCCACGCCGTTCAAGGTAGTCTACCTTCACCTATTCGAATTTGTAAACTTTTTCTAGGTACACCTATTTGCCTACATATTAGAAATTATTGAACTCCTTCCGACGAGCGCGAACGTTGGGCTCGCGTCACATTGCCGCTCCGTCGTTATAAGCTCGCTGAGTTTTCTTATTGGATACTCACTAGTAATAGTATCCGAGGACTGTATAGAAAAATGAACCGTGTGCTCTCGTGAAAGCCAAAGAGTGCCGCTCATTTTCGCTGGCAAAAGTTACGGCCTTAACGACATTATGTGGTTTTCTGTGCGAAATATGAACTGTGCGCTCTAATGCATACTGTTCATTTGGCCGTGCGAAACCTTTATGCCGGCGCCGTCGCTGTCGTTCTTAATGAGTATCGTAAGAAAAATATCTGGTATGGCTATTAAATGAGCGGCAGTGTGGCGCTCCGGTCTGTTGATAGAGTTGCATAATATTCGTAGTTACAGGTTCAGCGGTTAAATGAGTGAAATGTTCGGGTATGCGTATTTGGTATACTTATACTGGTTTTAATATTTTTTTGTATTTTTTTAAAACCGAACAACCTTTCTTAATATTTTATTGAAAATTAAACCCTTTATATGGACGTTTGCGAAGAGTATTTTATCCAGTGACCACACAGAACACCAGTGTTCTGTGAGTGACCACGGTACTGGTCGGTACGTAATAACGAAAGCAATTGAAAATGTACGCGAGCAGATCCGCAAAAACTTTTTCATTTCATAGTGTACTGTTCACGTAACCTTTTAAGAAATACCATTTAATGCCAATTCACTGCCAAAGGGTGCCCTCGTCTTCCAAAGTTAAGAGTGAACAGGCACATTCTGGGCAAGCCCGCTTCATCGTCGATCTCAGTCCTGTCCTGTCGACTCAGATTGAGGTCAAGAAAAACCCATATTTTCAATAAAAAATAAATCTCACTCGTTTAACCCTTCACGTTGAAAGTAGGTACAATGTGCCACATTGTGTCATATCAGAATATGAATACAGACTCAATAGAATTTTAATTGTTCGGCGGCGCTGATCAGCGCTCGCGCATATCAAAGGTTTATACAAAAATAATATTTAACTCTTTTAACCAGTCACACTGTAAGTACAATGAACAGGGTGCCTAATGCGAGTTTTATTCGCCATTCGGCCACGTTAATGAAAACGAAAATTGTAGAGCAACATTTTAACTCTCATCGTATTAAACAAAGATTTAACTTTAACTGGGAGTAACGTAAACTACCAGTTGCCATGGTCACGGGCTGTCCTCCTCGTTTATCACCAAGAGAGCGCTAATTAAATTTTATACAAGTTTTCGTTTTCGTTAACGTGGTCCGACTGCCAACTTATGGCCCCTATTCACCGGGCACTACCACTCCATCACTCCAAATTTAATTATATTGGCTCATATTTCAGGGCACTGCACTCCATATCTTCACTCCATCACTCCAAATGTAATTTTGGTAAAACAATAAGATACTAATTAAAGTAACTAATTTGTTATTAAAAAATATAATCTCGTAAATAATAACAATAACGTCAAAATTAATTGATTTTGAAGTTATGAAATACTTTGGTGAAAAATGCATCGACTTTGTTTTGGCGTCATAATCGCTCAGTACGGGCCCGGTTTATGTCCAAAATGTAGGTGTTTTGTTCTAAATGTTGTAAACTAGTGATAGAATTTGTTGGACATTTATTCAGAAATTTATGGCACCATTAGATTCATCCAGAGGTTACTTACATTTTGAAGAAATCTCGTTATTTTTGCATCAAGTGTCAGTGTATTCCACGGTATTTACTACCGTATCGGAACTGTGTCGGCCATTACAAATGCACCGCTGCACTTCTAATTGATTAATTGATCTAGTATTAGTCAAGTTCTGAATATGATCCAATTGTCATGTTAATCCGTGCACAGGCCCAGGATTTCAGCCATAAAATAATTTCACATTATAATAAATGTTTTATAAGTTCAAAATATAAATCAAATACTTTATTATTAAATTCTATAACTTACAAGAGTTCGGTGCGAGATAGTTGAGCAAGATGTCAAGGAATTTTCCGATTCATTAATTAAGAAAGTTGTACGGCCGTTGTCTCAAAAATATCTATCGGTATGATATCCTAAAATTACATTATAAATAAAAATGATGTGAACACAACTCATACCCAAGAACAACCCACCTCTACTAAGATAGTCAAGAAACAGGCAATACCATCAAAAACAACCTTGTTAAAAAAAACCAAGTCTCGTAACTCAGTTCCTTATTTGTATTTTTGCGTGGCATCGCTCCGAACGTTGGATTCCAAACATTCCATAATCCATTATTTCGTTAGTGAGTCCATTGGAGTGATGGAGTGGCGTGAGAGTGTGCAGTGCCCTTGAAT
>OY720029.1:14893929-14930548 GCA_963082485.1 Eudonia mercurella
TACACAGCATTATACAATTTAAACGCAAACACAAATCACGAATAACGTAGAATTGAATCATTAAATAATTAGGATTGAATTAAATACAATACAAAATAAGGATTTAACAATAACACATTTATCACAGTAACTTTTCTGACAGCGCGGCAAAAGTATGGCAAGGCTCGGTATAAAAATGTCTAGGTCATTAAATACCAATCCACAAATTCTCTCTTCTATCAACAACCATTGTCGAGCATAAGGCTATAAACTAGATGACAGCGGAAGCGGTGGCGGCGCCGAAAATAGCCCGTTCTTTAAGCGCCGCTTTCCTCGCTGCTGCCCTCGAGAGCAGCAGCTCATTATGAAGCAATGTATTTGGACGCCACCGACAGCTGTGTCGATGCCGCCGTCGCAATCATCCAGTTTATTGCTCACAATTACGTTGGTTAGCGTTCCTGCTCGAGAGCATTCTAATCGCATGACGAAAGAATCAAGTGAGGGTAGTGGGACACGCTTTCGTGGTGATACTTGCCTCCAGAAAACATTAGGAGATTGTTTGATCACTACGATTAGACGAACCGTAGTAAAATAACAATAAAGTGTGTCTGAATACAGATATAAACAAATAAATATGATTTTTTAATATATTACGATACCTACATGATTTGAGTTTAAATTGATGTAAGAGAAAGGAGAAAGGTCCGCCGAGATTTTTTAATGTAAATGGACCGAGCACATGTATCACCAAAAACTTTTTTGAAGATTTTTCATTCTATTCATTTTATACGATTGGCATATCAAAAGACCAATAAGATAAACTTCAACACGATATAAGAGCTTGCAAAGTTTGCAATGCCTTTATTACAAAGTTGCACGCAAAAACTCGTTGAACGCCTTAATACATAAGTGTCAGTTGACGAAAGTTTCCATTCGTGAATGATATATGGAGTTAAATGAAATTTGTAAATCCTAGTAGGAAACAGAAAGTACGGGTACTCCAAGATCATTACTGTATAATAATGTTAGCATCATTATCTCTCATAAAGGAGAGTGGCCTACTTAGAGCTGGCAACAATAAGGTCAATTGAAAGTCAATATGGGGGCAAAAATGTGTGGAAATTGTGAGCTAGCTTGTGCCGTTAGTGTATTCAATTGGAAGTCAATATGAAGCAAAACTGTACGGAAACTGAACTGGACTGTGCTGTTAAACGTATTTCAAATGAGCTCGTAGCACTCGTAGCAGTCGTAGCAAACACGCTGCGGTATCACGTAGCTACGGAAGTTTAGGACAGTGTGCAGCACTACGAATAGGTAATCCGTGGTCTTATCGTGGGAGCATCCTCGTTTAATGACTATTGTTAAAAATTTAGACAAATGCAGTAACAAACGCACGTGTTAGAACTTCTTTGTTGTTTTATTGGCAATTTGCAGTAATGGCTCCGTGGTATCAAGCAATTGTGTTCTTTGTTAGCTAATTTATTATGTTGCTTAACCAGGTAAGAATGAAGGTGCTTAACCTTCTTACTTTTTTTTAATATATCGGATTTGGACTTAATATCTTTTTAAGTTTACGACGTTTGGCTGAGTACCCCGTGCAGCCGCCTCCTCCGAATCTATAAAGGTACTAGGATACTTAATACCTTCGATCAATGGTTTTACGATTAGATAGTCAGATAGTATTAAGAAGTTTACGTATTGAAAATGAGTTCGTAACAGTCATAGCAAACATGCTACGGCATTCCGTAGCTATGCGTGCAGTGCTACGAATACTCCGTGGTCTTATCTAGGTAGATTTAGACAGATGCAGTAGCGGACGTACCTGTTACAACTTGTTTGTTGTTTTATTGGCAATTCAATTCACTTGGCTACTACTACGTCAGCAACAAATACATACACCAGGATCTAAAAATCAACACCCTGAAGCAGGAGGTTGCTGGATATAGCAATAACTATCAGACGAGAATAACGAATCACGTCAACGAACTGACAGCAAAACTGATGGGCACGGGAAGTATCACACATTCCCGACTAAAGCGGCACAGTGTACCGACGTTTACCGCGAGATTTGGCGACTGCACATGAGAGAGTCTACAGTGAGCCCTTTCTGCTAATAAAACATGAAACGTAAAACCCGAACTGAATGGCTTGTTGAGTTCACACAGATCGCCAAGTTACACAAAGGAGAGGAGAAAAAGAAAAAAAAACCGGTAATGGCTAAGGTGATATCGTGCATGCAATTGTGTTCATTTGAAGGTTAGGTCAAAATTCCAACATCAGCTTTATACACATACAAACTCTTGAACTTTTTTTTACATGTTATTATATTTTTTAACTGGGTCAATATTTTGGCTGAATTGTACTGGTCGTGGTCAAGGCTCTCTAAGCTATCTCTATTAAGGATACAGAGGATACCAATACATATTATAAAATTTTCACTTATCTTTTTTATAACAATTCAGTAGCAGTTAATATACAAGACAAATGCTTAAATTCAAGAAACCTACCAACAAAGATGTTAAGGGTGCTCTTTGCCGATAAACTGCTTTGACTATCATCACAGTTCCGTTCTATGAAATGTATGTATTCATTCATTGTTTTCATTGTAAAATTGTAGCGTACGCGTATTGTTCTTCAAATTCTACAGTCTACGTTCTACGTTTGATTATTCAGTGATTCTATTGCACGCTAGGTCGATGAGTGCAGCTGTATTTTTCATTCGATTGGAAAAAAGGTCGATTAGAGCTAATAGACCTTTTAGTGCGATCATTTATTCAAGGAACGAGCTCAAATCAAATGGCTAGCATTGTTGAGGGGATTCAATAAATAAAACAAGTTAATTCTATTTGAATGAAATAACTTTTACTTACTTACTACTCGCGTTTATTTTACACATTACTTTTTAATGTTTATCCTGACGTTTCGAACCCTTTGCAGGGTCCGTGGTCACAGGGAGACCCAGGTCCCTGTAGATATCCCTGTAGACCCAGTAGATCCGTAAAAGTTCTATATAAAGAGCGAATATTCATTCATGTATGTTTAACATGAGGATTCGGTAATAGAATGGTACGAATTCTAAATATGACGCCTTTTTAGGTATACGAATTTATTGTTAGTCAAATGTCATAAATAAAAATGTCAGCTTGCTAAGCCACGATAGTTTTTGTACGAGGGCGGCACTGAAAATTTCGGGAATCAAGGAAGTGACACAACATAACTATTTAAAAATGTATTTATTGCTTTTCGAAGTATTCTCCGCGAAATTTGACACATTTTTCCATACGATGGAACCAATCATTGAACCAACCATTCCATTCGGAAGTTGGGGTCTCCAAAATGGCCGTTTTGTAGGCGTCCACAGCTTCTTCAGGTGATGAAAATCTCTGACCACGCAATTTATTCTTTATCTTAGGGAAAGTATAGAAATCATTAGGGCTTAGGTCGGGGCTGTACGGCGGATGGTCTAATAATTCTATGTTTTCTTGCTCTAAAAACTCTTTTGTTCTGTGCGCGGTGTGAGAACTCGCATTGTCGTGATAGAGGATGATGCGGCGGTTGCAGTTCTCTTTACGGAGTTCAGAAACGACCTGTGGCAAACAAATGCTAGCATACCAACCTGCATTAACCGTTCTTTGTGCCTCAAGAGGAATAGTCGCAACATGGCCGGTTTTGGAGACAAACGTGGCCCCCATTTTTTTTGCAACACTCCGTGAACGAACAATTTTTGTTGGCTTTAACTCATTTTCGAACACCCAAACTCGTGACTGGTTTTTTGTTTCGGGTTCGTACGCGTATATTTAGGATTCGTCACCTGATACGATGTTGTATACAGCATTTCAGGATCCTGCGTGGAATCTTTCGAGAGTTCTGACACACCAAGTAACGCGAGCCGCTTGTTGCTCTTCACAGAGCGAATGCGGTATCCATCGGGAAAACAACTTTTTTACACCTAATTGTTCATGCAAGATTATTTGTATTTGACTCATGCCAATGTCTAAAGTTGCCTGAATTTCGCGGTATGTCACATGTCG
Organism: Eudonia mercurella; assembly: GCA_963082485.1. Lineage (NCBI taxonomy): Eukaryota > Metazoa > Arthropoda > Insecta > Lepidoptera > Crambidae > Eudonia > Eudonia mercurella. The sequence continues at coordinate 14,897,940 of OY720029.1, forward strand.
ATCTTCCTCAATCAGCTTACGCACAGCATCAACGTTTTCTTGGGTGACTGCAGTTTTTGGACGACCTTGACGGGGATCATCACTGAGCTTGACACGTCCACGTTGAAATTCAGCAAACCAGCGATAAATTGTGGTTTTGGATGGGGCTTCATCACCAAATGCAGAAATCATCCGGTCAATACACTGTTTTTGTGATAAACCACTTCGAAAGTCATAATAAATCATCGCTCTTGAATTTTCTCGAGTCAATTCCATTTTCTCAACGACTAAACAAATTTGACAAAACTTTGTGACAAGACCGAGAATCTTTTTTTAAATAAATAAATGGTATTAGATTTTTAAAACCAAGGACTTTTCAATTAAAAAGATTTAAATATGACAGGAACAGTGGTAATATTCCATTCTCGATACTTTTAGTGCAGCCCTCGTAATGTATTGTAATGAACAAGTGTATTTTTTGTTCGGTGTACAATCTTTTATTTTTGCTTTATTCAATAATGCTTATACTTGTCTACCTAAAACTTAAACATTTTGCAATGTGTAACATTTAAACTAAACTGGCAAAATATATATTTTTTTTTTATTTATTTAATAATATTACAATAAGTTTAAACTATAAAGCAAGCCATAAATCACGGAGATTTGTCCGATTTGTGTATTTAACTATATAAGTGTTTGCTCAAAACAATAAATACCTGAACAAGTAAATAATTAAAGGTTAGAAAAAGCAATTCGGCAAGTCAATTCAGTATCTACCTTAGTATCACCTTCAGTATTTACCTTCATTTTGAATTATTTCAATGACTTAGTACTTAAGGTCTGCGTCGGTCGTGATGAGGGTACGATGCTATCTGCCCTTCGCTTTCTCCTTAACAAATTAGCGAGCAGCAAAGGGGAAGGCAGTTTCTGTCTGCATGATTCTGTTTTTCTTCCTTTTTTGTCATTGTTTTATATATAACGTAAGTAAGTAGTAAAGTAGTCTTAAAGTAAGATTAAAGGTATAAGTTTTTGTTAAAGACTTTTTCTATATTTTAATTCTACAATGAGGTAGCGCTTAACTATTTATTGTAATCTAACGATTAGTCCGAAGATAGGAACGAAGTTTTATCGGTATCTTCAACTACTGTGGAACGAGCTGTCTTGTTTCTAACTGCTACACAATGCTACTAACATTGTTGTGTTACCACAAACAGGCACCTGTGCTTCTGATATCGGTGGTCTAACTACTTGATCACAGAGGCAGTTAGACTTTTTTTATTGACAATTTTTTTTTATCAAGATATTTTGTTCTGTTTACTAGTGCTTAGTGCTCGCTCAATACGATGATCTCGATTTGTTTCATTATGGTTAAGGGCGATTGTTAGTATTAACTCATCAGTTTTTTAATTTTGTAAAACTTTATTATTTTATTATTCGTTCTTGACATTTATCAATTTTTCTATGTTTTTATTATTGTTTTCAATGTGTTATATACCTATAAGGTACAGTAACCGAAGATAGCTCAGTCCCCAATATAGCCCACGTTCAAAAAGTACGACTTTTAATTTTAGAAATAATTTTAAATTTCGTGGAAAGACGTGTTTATTTCATACATAACAAGACAACTGTTTCCGAACACTAAAAGACCGCCATTTTGAAAACAGCTGTCACTTGTCAGTGACGCTTCGAACGAGAGTTCGTTATGTGCCGAAAGGACTTTAATAAACTGAATTCCAGGTAAGTTATTATGTTTATTTTCGTATTTGCTGTTTTAAGAATACTTTTACTGCTACAGACTGGGGCCCCTATAAAGGGCCACCCAGTGGTTACCTACCAAAAAAGGCCCGAGCCTTCTTAGGACTAAAGAAAATTTCACTCAGAATTTCAGACTAAGCAATTTATTAATAGTTATTTGTGCAACAAGAGAGCAAAGTCGTTTTTTGCTGCGAGTGCTGATTTTGAATCCTGAGCAAGCGAAGGATTCAAAGATTGAATCACGAGCGTAGCTAGTGATTCTAAAGTTGAATCCTGAGTGTGGCGAGGGATTTAAAGGCACGAGATGCAAAAAACTTTGCTCTCGTGTAACACACATAATTTTTCACTTCAGCAGCGAGAACACTTTAGGAGATAAAATATATTACGTAACATTATTGAAACTAGAAATAAATATTTACAGGTTAAATATCAGTTTTATTTGCAGTAAATACTTATTTTCGTTTAAATACAGCAATAAGTTAAACATTCAATAAATTACATTAAAAGACAATTATTTTTTTGCAAAATTTCTTTAGTTAGTAGGTACGAGATTCCGAACGTGTTTGTTTTTGAGGTGGAATTCAAAATTGGAACTTCGAAAGGGCTGGTCTTTGTCTCTCTCTTTCTAATGGTGGGAAAAAGATAGAGTGTGAATGTTTCAAATTGTATGATTAACCCAAGGCTGAATAAAATATTCGCGGCTTTCAAAAAAAATTAAAAAAATTGGTTTTCTGTAAAGTCGGTTTACTGACGATAGTTGAACGTGACAACGTCTTAAGAAGGTGTCGAGAAGTGTTGACGTCAAAAAAGTCACGTCCGCCATCTTGGATCTCGAAATAGATGTTGTATTCGAAATCGGCACCCCCGAAAACCATGGAAATGATACCCATATTGATTTTACATAAAAAAGTTGCGTCCGCCATCTTGGATCTCGAAATAAATGTTGTATTCGAAATCGGCACCCCCGAAAACCATGGAAATGATACCCATATTGATTTTACATAAAAAAGTTGCGTCCGCCATCTTGGATCTCGAAATAAATGTTGTATTCGAAATCGGCACCCCCGAAAACCATGGAAATGATACCCATATTGATTTTACATAAAAAAGTTGCGTCCGCCATCTTGGATCTCGAAATAAATGTTGTATTCGAAATCGGCACCCCCCAAAACCATGGAAATGATACCCATATTGATTTTACATAAAAAAGTTGCGTCCGCCATCCTGGATCTCGAAATAAATGTTGTATTCGAAATCGGCACCCCCCAAAACCATGGAAATGATACCCGAGCGATATAACGCGGCATTAGCGAGCGATATAACGCGGCATTAGCGAGCGATGTAACGCGGAATTTTTTCGTGCGTGCAGCCGGTTCTATCGAATTATAAGACGTTGTCACGTCAAAAATTAAAAAGTTACTTTGTCTCACTCGAACTCTCACAAAATGCGATTTTGCTCACTGATTTCAGGCAGCAAAACCTACATGTTTGAGCTACTGAAGTGAAAATATTATTAATTCTTCTTTTTTCTTCATTAAATGTCTATTTTCGCTTAAATCTTTCTTTTTCTCGTAGTCATGGTATAAAGTATAGTATGTAACTCTTGAATAAAGGACGGATTTATATCGAAGGCCATGAATCACTCGCTTCGCTCAGGATTCTAAGAATTGAATCACTCGCTACGCTCGTGATTCAATCATCATGTACCACTCCCTACGGTCGTGATTCACTCGTTAGAATCCTTTACTTGCTTGTGATTCATCTATGGCCCTCGCATTAAATCCGTCTTTTATTCACTAGTTGCATAATATACTATTAAAAATGGCTTTGAAATTGCTACAATAGTCAAAACAAGTTATATGATTTATTTATTTTCATTGCAAAATGCTATGTTCTGTTGGTTAATTGGACTTTATGATCGTAGGTTAAATGAATCTTCCTGAAAAAAATAGCGTGGCTTGTAGACAGAATTGCTGATATGCGTCAATGTGAAGAGTGTCGGGTGTGGTACCATGAAGATTGCGTGGGTTTAACCAAAGAAGACGTAGAACCGTTTGTGTATCCAGAGTGCAGTTAAACATATTTAGGTTCTAAGCAATAATGATGCACATAATTCCTTGGATACTTAAGAGTAGATCTCATTATGCTTAAAACATGATTTTCTATTTTATGTTTATGTTATAATATAAGAAATGTTTGTGTAATATTTTATAGGCAAGAACGCCAGTTTTATGGAATTTATAGCTGCAAGTTCAAAATCACAGTGATACTTTAGTGCCCAGTTTAGAAACTGGGATTTTTATATAATGAAAAGGGTTGTATACGTTTCGGTTTCCTTATTACTTAGTAAAGCGTAAATTATTGGTTTTGTATTAGTTGTAATAGCAGTACTGCCTAATTCAGCGTGTATAGTAAAAAAACTCAAGGAATGGAGGGGGGCTACAATTGAATGTTGCGTCACCAAATGTTTCCTTTGTTTGCTCAATTTTTACTCTATCTTCTTCTATACAGAACACCAAAATATTATTATGAAGACACAACGTCTTCATAATAATATTCTGCCAAACCAAACGGTGTTGTAATGGAACCTGTACTATAAAAATGTTTTAAAATTCATTTTAGTAACTCAAGCATATTTATTCCGCGCGGTATAAGGACAATGACACTGTTGAATTCCGGAAAGGGAGCCAATATATTGTTCCCTTTATTCAATCAGCTTTATTTCGCCTCTTTATATAAATGTGTAAGTCGATCAGTCTTCGCGTCTCCGATTTTAAACTGTCAAGAGATTCGGTCAGTTCATTATAATATCTGGACATGTATGAGATATGTTTTTTATTACAATCTGTTCCTGTAAGAATAGGAATACAAACGTTAAAGCAAATGATAAATTTTGATAAATTATACTTACTAATATTACGATAATAACAATAAAAATAATACTCACTTTATTAATAGTTACAGATTCTGTGCACTGATTTTTCCGTTGCAAAGAACAGTTCCAAAGAGATGATTAATTTTTATAAACATTATGCTTGTAATACTGATGATTTTTGATCAGCAAAACACTACCTTTCTTTCTTTTAATTATTTTTATCTTATTTTCCATATTTAGCAAATTAATTGAATATAGTGTCCGCATAAAATTATTCAATTTCAATGCGTAACTTGCTTATAAATAATTATGTCAAAATGACGAAAGAGATATTTTAAATTGCAAATCTGAATTTCTTTCATGAATACGAGTGGTTTCATGGAACGAATGCCACAAATAGCTCGACGATTTAATATTGTTGATTGTTAAAGCGACGCCTGATTGTTCAATGCTACTCAACCGCGATAATTATTATGATCACAAAACCAATAAATCAACCAATGATATTAACGCAAATAATTAACTCGTCTAGCCAAAACAAAAGCATTCGTTCAACTGCGCTAAGTGCTTTACTCGGAATATATTTATTTGCATAATCAATTAAGTGAATAATCGACTTCGTTATTAGTGGCTATTTCAATTGACATTTGAAAATGTTTTGAAATGTGCTTTTGCCTGTAAATTGTAACAGTACATTTTTACAGAATATGAGTTATGGTTACCGCTTTTATGGTCTGGTGCTAAGGCTACCGGTCTCAAAACCAAAGATCCCAGTTCTATACCCAGTGAGGAATAAATACATTTCAATTTATTCGGTTAGGTTGATAGAAAAAAGCTTTCAAGTCTGTCGCCATTACATTAACGTTAGTAGCAGTAATAGCAGTGCTGTATTCCGATATTTAGATTTAAGTCATCATACCGCACCACCACAAAACTATGACAGTAGCAAGTAGTAGTTGATATTGTTTTGGTTAGTGACGAGTTCTGCGTGAGCCGCCAACGAAAGGAGGGCGGAGCGGCTGCGTGCCATGTCAGCAGGGCATGCCGCGCGTGGCCCGCCGCGTCAAACCACCCCACGACAAACCAATAATAGACCTACACTTGTAGTTGATATTGTAATTGGTTACCGGCGAGTGCTGCGAGAGCTGCCAACGAAAGGAGGGTGGAGCGGCTGCGTGCCATGTCAGCAGGGCATGCCGCGCGTCACCCGCCGCGTCATCGCCGCGACACCCGCGACACGGCGTGCGAGCCGCCTGCGCACCGCCACCTGCACACACAGCGATACTATTATATTTACTAAAATATACAACATAAATAAGTATTAAAAAATATGACTTTAAGAGGTGAATGCGTTCTATGAGTACTGAAGGGTGTTCAAAAATCAACATCAAGTCGGAAACGGATGACAAGACAGCTTGTTACTGTTACAGACTAAAAATAAATTAAAACTACTAATATTACTTTTTAAAGTATAAGTTTTTTAGAAGATATTATCTAATTGTATAAAATAAACCTTTCTTATTTTGTTGATTTTTGAGAACTTTTACAAGCTGTGTGTCATCCGTTTCCGGCTTGTCTTTCATTTTTAGGACACCTGTATTCATGAAAAACGTTGTGTAAGGCGTTATATGAACTAAGATAGACCGACGAACTGATCAAGATCCCGAAAAACCGCAACATGCGGGCATCACACGACCGGTCGTTGAAGCCTTAGTCCAGCAGTTCGAACTGATTTAATAATGATGACAAAACGAGGGTAGCTGTTACGTTAACAGGTTTTGAGGTTAATGTATAGGTAACTTTACAACCAGTTAAAATTCGGATGTGAAACATGACTAAAACAATACATTTGATAAAAACAAACTCTATAGTATGTCCACAAACGTGGTTGTTCACGTAATGCCTTAACAATACTGCGGTTGTTTGGGTTGGAGAATAACGTGTTCCGTAAAAAATGGTCGATGCGTCGAGACGGCGAACCGCAACGTTTTGGCCGGAGTGCTCTCGTTTTTTGCTGTTCCATTTTAGCTAAATGTTAAACAACACAATAGCACAAAATAAGGAGACCAACAGAAGGTAAGCTTAATACATACCTCAACCTCTCACGACCTCAACCTCTCACGACCTCAACCTCTCACAACCTTTCACGGACTCGGAATTTCACAACAGCTGCGCTCAAACACGGTAACGTTGTACGTACATGTTTATAAAGATAGGATTCATATTTTCAAATATTAACATTTTAGTTAATAATTAGAGGAAAATAAAGCGCGTTACAAACTATTCCGAGATTCGTTTCCGTGAGAGGATCTATGTATGCGTTGCTCGAGCGCGTTTTTATAAAGCTCACCTTCTGTGAGTTTCCTAATTTGTAACAGCAGCTTCCATTTCAAATCAGCTTTTTCGTCAACGCAGGCATGACTGGTCGGCCTTGTAAATTATACAGGATTAACCTATATAATATGACGTTCGCAGAAGTTCTTAAGTATCATGAACTTTCCCGGTTTTCGCTTCGATTGTTTGATGTTTGCGAATTTATCACGTTTAGGAAATTATAAAAATATTTTATTGGAGCTCTATTCGTGTATTAATGAATATTCATGCTCCAAATATTTTTTTCCGTTTAATTTCTAACCGCTTGGTTGAAATGAAATTTTTAGAACATGAACATCCAAGTCATCACTTTGTAAACCCTATAGTGGAGACTATACCGGGAAGTCGCAAGAAACTCGGCAAGGGATGTTTCTATTTTAGGATATGTGTCACAATATAAAATACAATTTTAGTAAAATTCATATTCGTATTTACAATTACGTATTTTAAACAATGTCTGTATATGGTTTTCTAAAGTTTACGCGATCACTACACATTGAAATGAAACAACTTTTACGGATCTACTCACGTTTATTTTACACACTAGTTTTAATTAATGTTTATCCTGACGTTTTGAACCCTTTGCGCACCTGATTAAATTTAAATGAAGGTATACAAGCTACTAACTAATTATGAGACGACCAACACCTCAATCTTCCTGTGACCACGGACCCTGCAAAGTTCAGGATAAACATTAATTAAAAGGAAATAAACGCGAGTAGATCCATAAAAGTTGTTTCGTTTCAATGTCTATATGTATATGTTTAGCTGGATGAAGGTAGCCACTGATCGTGCTCAGTGACGTGCACTTGGAAAGATAGGCCTCTCCAAGTGCACGCTGAACGCCCAGCAGTGGACTAGTATAGGCTGATGTCAATGATTTATGTTTGTCATTTCACTATAATCATCCACTTTTAATAAACATTGCTCATGAGGGTTTTCAACAACCTTTTGTTTTTATAGCAGAACGTCAGATCAGAACAGGTGCAAAATTCGTTTTTGTATAAAAAGGAATGAATTTTAGCTGAACGACTAGGTTGACATAAATATCCTGTTTTGTGTCATGCTCTCCAAACTGTATTTGTAACAGCCTGCATTGTATTGTGCCTAAAGGTTTTGTTTGCGTAAAGCGGTACGCAAACAAAAAGAGAATCAAACAAAGCAATTTGATGTGACACGCAGGTATAACCAAGCGCAGTCGAGCTAAAAGTTATTATCACAACTACTACTCCATTCAATTTTGTAAAGTAAAACACATTTTTTGCTCTTGCACCATATATGTAGCTTTAAATAAAAATAGCATACGGTTAGCTTTGGATACTAGAATCTACTACAGATACTAGAACTAACAAACATTGATATTAACAATAAAGTCTAGTAAAAACTATTGCAAATTGGAAACACGTAGAATAAAGGACACATGTGTGTTATAAAGTCAGATAGAGATAGTGTAATTTTTTACCAGATTCGACTGTGGTTTATTTATGTGATGTGAATTTATGAAATCTCTAAGTCGTCCAGGGAGAATTAAAAACCGGCCAAGTGCGTGTCTGGCTCATATGGCTCAGATGGCTCATATACTTAAATGTAGATACTACCGGTTTCACACACCTGATAACGTTATGTAAGTAGTTCCCAATGAGGAATTTATACTGCGCCAAGTACATTTTATAAGTCGGTCGACTGTTACTCGTAAACTTGTAAAGCCTACTTAGCCGTGATAGTTTTCCTTTTAACTTCGTCATATATGTATACAAAACCTGCAATATTTTTGAAATTTATTGCTATCTCCACCACCCCACACTTTGAGGTGTACAAGAAAAAAATTACATCCCCACTTCACGTGTAGGGTAGGTAAACTTAAAAAAAATATATTTTCAAATTTTACTTCACCACTTGGTGATGTGGTGGCGTGATTAATATGTATCATCGTCATCAGCCTCATCATCATCATCATCATCATAAGAGTCTATGAGCTAGACTGGGGACGGACAGACAGATAGACAGACATGGCGAAACTATAAGGGTTCTTTTTGACTACGGAACCCTAAAAACGAAACAATTACAGTTGAGCGGGCGTGGGTCGTGACAACGCAGAGTATGTCGGTTCCAAAACGAGAAACCAAACCTTTGAAGCGACATTCACATAAATAAGCGTATAAGGGAACTAGGAAAATGCTTTTTGCGCTTGGATTGGTTCAGTCAAATCGATTAAATGAACTGAACTGGTTCTAAAACCGAAATCGGCTCCTCAATATTTTGCTCCCCATTTTCTGACTTTCAAAATAAGTAACCTACTTGTATACGTGTACATTGATGCTAATACCTTTTGATGGTAATATTTATATTTAGCGCTCATCATCATCATCATCATCATCATCATCACCAGCTCATTTTATGTCCTCACTGTTAGGGCACGAGCCATTAACGCTCGTTAGGTATTAATTATACTATTATGTAAACTCGTTAGGTGTTAAGACATAGGTACCTGGTAATTGACCCTAGACGTTCTCCTTAGTACTCACCTAACCCTATCACGAAAAATCATTTAAAACTATGCCTCAGTAAAGTTCAAATATAATATTAAGTAAAGCTACTGAATAATATTATAAACTTAGTATTTAATGTTCAAATAATTTTTAACGCAAATTTTGTTGGAAACAAATTGCAAGAACACAATTGTTGAAAAAAATTTTTTTCCTGCTCGTGGACTTTTTTTTTCAACATTTGTGTTTTTAATATTTAATTCTATTTTATGACCATTTTTACTAAAAACAAACAAAAACTAAACAAAGAATCTAGTGAAAATGTTATCAAAATGGGGTTTGAATAAATATTTGCCGTACAAAATCGTCAACGGAACGGAATTCAGTGTGAAAATTCTTTTGAAACATTCTCCAAATGCAAAATCTCAGGCACGTAAGTCAGCACACGTATGCAAAACGACAATCATGCACAGCTATTTGGTTTTGTGTCACATATGACAAGGCGGGACTCGGCCGGAGCTCGTGATATTATCCAAAATACGACTGTTTAACTTGCAAAAATATATGCGATGTTTTACATGTTGTTTTGTGTTTCCTTCTTGCCACTTTGTTTCGAATAATCTATTTGATCTTTTCAAGCATCTTATAGCAAGACACGCAATTATGTTACTTTTCGTTTTCTAGTTTTCTTGATAAGTACTGATGTAGGCATGGTTAAGCTCTTTTTATTACTATCTGTTTTAGGTAATGAGGATCCAATTGCATCTAGGTCTATTTAGCTTTAAATCGAGTAAAAATCGAGTAATTTTTGAACCAGAAATCATTCCTTCTTGTGTTATGATGACACATTGCTTTTCTTTTTTTTTCTTAAGTTGCTGGCTTCGTGCGAATAGCACATTTAGCCAGTGTCAAAGTAATTTTTCTTACAAGTAATACATAAATAAACAATATTTCCTTCCTGTATGATGATGGTGAATGATAATAGAAATGAGAAGTGAGAAATGATATACCCCCAACCCCTCGAGTATCTCAGTAAAGATGTGGGGTTTTACTAAGTTCTTGAGAAAATTTGAAAAGTGACGTTGCACTGATTTGTTTCATTTGCTAACACTCATGCACACTCACGAACACTTTACGGTTAATAATCCACCATTATTTCACATTAATATTCGACATTACACAAATTTTTAAAAATAAAACAAAACCGCAGACATGACTCTTTACTTTCCCGCCAAGAAGTCATTGCTTTTCTTTCTCAGCCACTTGTTCAACTTTTTCTTTTCTTTAATATTAATGAACCTGTCAAGCGCAAGTGCGCTACTTATATCAAATTTACTGGGTGTGTGCTTTTTATAATGAGAATAGGGAAGATCTTTTGGTGGCCCTTTGGATAGGGGAAATTTGAGTAGATTAATTTAAAGTAGACTTTCATCCCAGTCATATGCGTCTGATTCATCATCATCATCATCATCTCAGCCAAAAGACGTCCACTGCTGGACAAAGGCCTCCCCCAAGGAGCTCCACAACGACCGGTTTTGTGCTGCTCGCATCCAGCGGCTTCCCGCGACCTACACCAGATCGTCGGAGGTCCACCTTGTTGGAGGCCTGCCTGCGTCTGATTAGGTATCCTTTCTTATTTTGATTTCCTGGCGTAAACGATTTTTTGTTGGCATGCTTATTGCTTACTAACAGCTGGTTATAGAGTAGCTTTTTTATAAGCAGTTCGAAACTATTTGCGGTTAACTATGTGTGTTTTAAAAAGCTGTTACATCGTCTGTAAATGAGAGTTTTATATTATTTGTAATGCTAAGTAAATCTCAAGAACCTGTGTTTTGGCGACAGTGACAAGTCCTGGCCAGGCGACACGTAATACATAATATCGAAACTATATATGATAGTAAAAATAGAAACTTAAAAATGTACAGGCGACTGAGGTAAAGTAACTAGGTAACCGTCCTAACTTTGTTAATGTATTAACATATTAACATTCCCCACATAGGTCTACCCTGAGGGCGTGTAAAGGACATGACGGAACTACTACGTAAAAGCCCCTAGCGGTTAGGCTGCCATAAAAAAATATCGTGGATCTTACTTAGTGGTTTTCACTTACGACCACATCATATGCAACATTCGGCACAACGATTCATGACATAGTCCTGGCAGTTATGCTTTGACAGCGCTATGTTGAAGCATATCATATTTTTTTACAATACAGGTAAAAAAATGTATTCATGAATTAGTCACTTTGTTTGTCAATTAACAAGTTTATCAAGAGCTTGAACCTCTTAATGTTACAGCGTTTTTAAATATATTTTCTCTTTTGCTCGTTCTGTGCACGGTGTACACCTATGCTATCTAATAATTGAATTCAAGACCGTCAAATATGTGAATAAGCTCCAATCAAGCTAGTTGGATATCGTAATTAACGGAAGAGCCGAGTCAAAGACATAGTTCACGAGAAGATAACACTGTAGTATGATCATATTGCCATATAGTTGAGAGACATTCAAGTGGATACATTCGCTAAAGGAAATATGTATATAGTAGATAATACGATGGCCTTTTGCAACAAAAGACAAGAGGCATTCAAAATTGAAAAGGAACAGAAGTGAGCTTGTAGTTTACAAAATGATGGTGATGTGTCATTTCCCCATGCAGAGATTGGGCCACCATATACCAACGTGCTGGGCCAATGCGGGTTGGTGATGTATTAAGGCTGCTATCTCACAAAAATAACCTACTGAAAAGTATAATAGCGAAGCGGCTACAGCGTTCATGTTGCAATCTTACAAGTAAAACAACCTTTGCAGTGCCGGGTCTGCAGATAGATGACCATTTTTAAACAACTCTTATTTCCCCGTGTTTCTAAAAGCACTTTAAACCGCTGTGGCCCCCTCGGTTATTGTTATATGGTTTTGTTAATGATATCGTTTGCCATCTCCCTACATAAAAAAAATAATATTTTGTGTCTGTTACAATATTTTAATGATTCTCTGTTCCAAAGGTTAATGTTCCAACATTACAACATAAAAACTCCTTTGTAAATGTCTATAGTGTTTAAATAGTACACAACAAATCAGTAGGTAATACGATAGCAACTTCTTTGTAAATGTTTGATAGTGTCTTCTAAATATGTATACAATATTGAATGGATCACAAGAACGGTTTCCTCGTGTTCGCTAAAGGAAAATAAAAGAGAGGCGAAAACGAAACGGCAAACTCTGCAGGTGCGTGATGCCATTAAAGATTCACACGCCATGCACGTGCATATGGGATGGTTTAAATTAAACATTAACATAAGTTTATCTCTTATTTCTTGAGATTAGAAAAACTTTTTCATTAGAAAGAGTAGAAATTTGATATACGATGTTTACTTGTATTAGAAGAGTCGGCGTCGTCGGCGAACGAATAGCCACCTCTGTGTTCTAGTGGTTAAGACCACCGGTTTAGACCCAGAGGTCCCGGTTTCGATTCCCAGCGGGGTATACCTGTTTGTGTACTCGGTTTGGTTGGTGGTAGGGCTTGTTTGTCCGCCTGACATCTTATCTAAATTTGTCGTCATAACATTAATGTTTGTAGCATTGTTGTGTTCCGGCAGCTAGAGATAGGCGAGCCAATGCCTCAGTAGTTGAGGAATCCGGGTGAAGTACGTATCCACCTTCGGCCTTGTCATCACTTAACATCAGGTGAGGTGAAGGCCAAGTGCTTACTCAGAAGATATATATATATGCCATAGATGCTCGGGTTAAATTTCCTCGCGTCCGTAGGTTTACCCTTGAGACCCTACACGTGACCCCTGGGTGGTGCTAAATGAGTGTCATTGTCTGAGTGGTAGAGCCACGCTGTGTACACAAAATATTGGCGTGAAACAATGGCACTCGTTGCTGTTGTGTTTCGTCCGGTGAGTGAAAATACCGGAGGCTCATCTCTCACCGTTCCCCCCTCCCAATTCCTACTCTCCCTCCTCAAGATCCAACTCCTTCCTCAAGGCCGGCAACGCATCTGCGACTACTTTGGTTTGGTGGGTGTCCATGGGCGGCAGTGATTACTTTCCATCAGGTGACCCGCCTGCACGTTTGCCTCCTTTTAACATTTAAAAAAAAAGCGAGAAATCGTGGTTCAATCCCCGTTACTCCGTTAGACTATAACGACCTGAACCCACACTTATTAACTAGCATATCAGCTTTTCTGGATGGATTAACGGGACTATTATTAACGCGACAATAGTGCATTACAAAAAAGAAAATGTGATTTTAACTTGCTCACTTTGAAATAAAGTGACTGTGTCACTTATATGAAATCATTCGTGTCTAGTAAATACGACATATCCAATCATCAGCATCTCAGCCAAAAGACGTCCACTGCTGGACAAAGGCCTCCCCCACGGATCTCCACGAGGGGTATATGCCGTAATCGCCACGCTTGGCAGGCGGGTTGGCGATCGCAGTTGATTAAGAGTAACCTCAGAGAGATGCTGCTGCCCATCCTCCGGAATGATCCCTTAGTCGGCTTTTACGACACCCTCGGGAAGATATGGGGTGGTGCAATTCTTTATCCCCGGCACCACACAGGGGACATATCCAATATATTATGGTAAAATTTTACTAGAAAATATCAACTAGCCCCAGGAAGCTCAAGTGGGAACCGAACCCTCTGAGCGTTGTGCTACCAAGGCCCCTGAGACTAGTTGATATTTTTAAAATTGTATCTTGTAACTATACAACGTTAGTCGGAACGGGGGTACTAAGCCAAAAGGAGGGCAAAGTATACATATTTAAATAACATTTTTAATTATTTTTTTAACTTTCTTTTTTTTTTAATTTATTGATATTTGATTGGTCTACAAAAATCTAGTAGGCTACGATTTTGACGTAGGTTCTCAGCAAATAGGTTTACCTCTAATGTCAATGTACGGGCAAGAGTCAATTTTTCTCTCCATAATTGGACTAATGTATCTAATAATATTAACTTTTAATTTGTTTTTTTTTTTGTGACCGCCAGTGCTACCACAGCGTCAAATCTTAAAAAAGCTGTTTATCTAAAATTATCCGTTTTTAAGGAAAAGTTCTTAGACAAAAGTTATTCACTATCATGTATACTTTACCCTCCTTTCGGCTTAGTACCCCCGTTCCGACTAACGTTGTATATAGTAATGTGAATACAAAATTCAAAATAATAAAAATATCCAATATAATATGTTTATTTTATTTCATATCATCCACATACTCCTTCGCATATTTTGTAAAGAACATATTCGATCTCTGCAGTTAAAAGACTGTCAAAGCATCGTACGTGGGCACTCAAACAACTCGTATAACTTGTAAGTTGTGATGTATTATGCCAAACTTGTATTAAATGTATTAAAGTTTGCGGAAACGGCAGATTTTACCACAAACAGTACCCACTACTTTGTTGAGAAGGAAACCATGCAAACCCTTCGCTCCCTTGTAAGTCTAAATGTGTCCTCTGAGGGCCCATTTATATTCACAAATAGTTTACCATAACCGTGACTGCAACTTAGTTTATCAACAATTAACGCAGTATCAGAGCATCTCTTCAAAGATACATTGTATTATGTGACACAGATATTGAAATAAGCTAACTTAAAAAATGGTATTACCAAGATAAATTTGTATTACGGATACAAATCGTTTCATCATCATCATCATCATCATCATCATCAGCCTATACTAGTCCACTGCTGGGCATAGGCCTCTCCAAGTGCACGCCACCGAGCACGATCCGCGGCTACTCTCATCCAGCTCTTGCCAGCCACCTTGCGAAGATCGACGCTGCACCTAGTCTGAGGGCGTCCTACACTACGTTTGTCGATACGCGGTCTCCACTCGAGAACTCGTTTACAAATCGCTCTATGTATGTAAACTATTACATACATTTTAATCTCAAATGCACTAAGCGACGAGCGATAAATTGGTACTACGGACTCCGTAGTACCAATTTATCGACCGCAACTAGAGCAGTCGCGTTGCAATTGTACAATTAACAACTAGTTGCTTTTTTGGGTAATAGGCGCAGGTTGCGGGTTGAATGCGAGAAATCGTAGTTCAATAGCTCCATCAGGCTGCTGACGTATACCCATAACTAGAGTATTAGCTTGCCTTATGGGTAAAAGATTAATCATTAAAGACTTAACTATACTTCTATACTAATATTATAAAGCTGAAGAGTTTGTTTGTTTGTTTGGTTGAACGCGCTAATCTCAAAAACTACTGGTTCGAATTTTAAAAAAAAATTGTGTTGAAGCGTCCATTTATTGAGGAAGGCTATAGGCTATATTACATCACGCTATGACTAATAGGAGTGGAGCAGCAATAAAAAATGTTGCAAAAACGGGGAAAAAATTAACGCGGGTGAAACCGCGGGGCACAGCTAGTTAATAATATAATAGGTATAAAGATTTTTTTATTATTTCGATTTTTGTATTTGCAATGCTATATGTAGTTACAAGATAAACTAATTTTATTTTACTATTTAATTTTACTAGAAAAAATCAACCAATCTCAGGAAGCTCCATTGGGACGATTCCCACTGGACCGGTAATCCAAGGGCCGTGGGTTCGATAACCCGCGGCCCTTTGATTACCGGTCCATGCTCTGACTGCTGAGGTACCGAGACTGTTGGTTCGATACCCACTCAAGCTTCCCGAGACTGGGTGGTTTTTTCTAATAGTAACAAGTTAGTTAAATATTTTTAATGAATATCTGGATTTTTGGCGATGACTCAATCATTTAGTTCATGGCATTCCAATATGAGCTTCAGCTTAATAATAATAAAGTTCTATTTCTATTTCTCATTGTTAAGCTAGACTTGGTTGGGCTTAGCCAAATATTCTTTGATGAATCACTGTGTTTTGGCTCCGATGTGATGTGTTATTATATGAGCAGGCTCAGCCTCTATGATTGTACCGTCGTCGGTCGCCTACACGCCTTCCATCACGTAATTAAGTTTATTTAATGAATAAACGGAAGCGCTTCGGAGCTGGATTTGCACTCGCCTATGAAGCATTCGTGTTAAATTACAGCCACTTCAAGCAATAAGATTTCTCTTTGGCGAACAATGTAGATGAATACCCATTTTAACGGCGCTGATAATATCACAAACAATAAGTTTAAATGCAGGACACTGGCATCAGTGTTCAACATGAACCATTAATCAATTATTTTTCCTATAATCATTAAAAATAGGTGTCACCAACTGATTTTAGTCTTTATCAACAACTAGCTGCCCCGGCGGACTTCGTACAGCATTTCTTTTTTTTTAATATAGCCTTTTTTTATACGTAGCACGGCAAATGACTCCAATTCACCTGATGTTAAGAATATTGATTGAGACAGTAAAGCGGTGACTCCGGAGAGCAGCACGTTTACTCCTATGGAGGAAGGGAGAAGGTGGGATGAGGGCAAAGAGTTCTTCAGAGCACTCGCTATGGTATAAGCGGTAAAACACGCTGAGTGACGCAATGTCTCTACGCAATTGCACTCAGCCTATGTTACTCAGCGCTAATGTAGCATTGTAATGGTGAAAGAATTTTTTAAATCGGCCCCGTAGTTTTTGAGTTTATTCGTTGCAAACATACATGCATACAAAAATACAAAGCTTTCCTCTTTATAATATTACTAGCTGACCCGGCGGACTTCGTACCGCTTTGACAGTTTCCATCATTGAGTTACATACATACAAAAATATAAAGGTTTCCTCTTTATAATATTATTATATATTATATGGTATACAATCTATAGATTGAATACAGGCCATCTGCTTCCGGCTATCTTCCCATAAAATTTCAATGTTAATCTAAGTTATTTTGTTGTGTCGAAGATTGGGCTTAAAGTGTTGAACACTGGTGCAATTATCCTAACTGGTTGCATAATTGTGAAAATCATGTCTTTTAATTTGTTAACATTTGTGCGTATATGGTAGTTTGTAAGGTATATCTATACTAATATTATAAATCTGAAGAGTTTGTTTGTTTAGTTGAACGCGCTAATCTCAGGAACTACTAGTTCGAATTGAAAAAATATTTTTGTGTTGAATAGTTACTTTATTGAGGAAGGCTATAGGCTATATTACATCACGCTATGAATAATAGGAGTGGAGCAGCAATGAAAAATATTGTAAAAACGGGGAAATCGCTAATTAACGCGGGTGAAACCGCGGGGCACAGTTAGTATTATATAGGCCTATTTGTTAACTTTGTTGCCCGAAAATATATATTTTTTCGATGCATAGCCTGGGTTTATGATGATCACTAACCCGTGTTTGGCAATCGTGGTGGTTAAGCCATTACCCATCAATGGTAGTGATGACTTGATTTCAATGATGGAGGCCTTTGCCCATCAGTGGGCTGTCCCACTGATGGGCAAAGGCCTGTGCATAACTGTTTATATATTATTTACTAACTTACTTTACTACTTATTATTACTATTAGTATTTAGTTCATTCATGTCAAACATACAGCCCGTTACTAGAATCTAGATCTCAAGATATTATTATTATATACTCGTATAAGACACAACAGACGATGCTACTGTGTGTTTAAAACTGCGCGTGCTTCATTATGTTGGGTATTATATAGTATAGTAGAGTTCTTATATATTTTTGGTCTGGTCTGACCTGCCAATACATCCGTAATTTAGTAAATGGCCCTATACAAAATCCAGTTCGACAACCCTGATCTAGCTTATGGTGTTTAGTTTACGAAAGCTTTGTGACGTTAAGACCTTACGAGCGAAAATCAACTATCTAATCAGCATCTGAACTAGCAAACATCATAAGGTGTGTTAATAATATCGTGAGGAATGCGTGAAAGGGAACTCGCCTTAGAAATAAGGGCTTCCACAGGTGGTTCATATTTAACGGTTATAGCTAGGCTACAATTAATTTGGTCGTGTCTGCGAGATGCGGCTGTCGTTGAAATATCGAGGAGGGCGCTAGGGCTGCCATTAAAAAGTTATCAGCGACATCAAAAGAGTATCAATCACTTTATATCGGTAAAACTTTGTGTTATTATAGTCAAAAATTTTGTTGCCATCGATTTCGTAACTTTGTTTGCTTTTCATAACGTAAGAGAGGTGCACTGTAATGTTTCTTATCACCTTAGCTAGTTAGTTTTTAAAGCATATTGTGTAGTGTTACTTGTAAAACACAAATAATTTTTAGATGATTTCAATAAAAGATTACACGGTGATTACAGTAAATATGAGAGTGATGCTAAGAATTCTAGCGGAACCCTGATTTGCCATATTTTTTTTTTATTAAAATAAAGAATAGAAGAATTGAATTTATATAAATAAATAGGAGGCGAATAGCAAAGCAAAGAAAGGCTTTTGCCCAACAGTGGGTCGAGAGGGGTTGATGATGATGATGATAAAATAATAAAGAACTCTTTATAACGTTCCTTAAATAAAACGAATACACAATTAAATACCAACATGCAAAAATATTAAACAAAAATGTGTTATCAAAAAGCATTTCAATTGAGGTTAGCACCGCACAAATTCGATTAAGGAGCAAAAGGGTCAATCGTATTTTTAGAGTACCGGGTGGTGTCATAAGTATACCTACGCTGAAGTGGTGGTGGCAGCCCTACGGAGTGTTCCCGCACCGGGGCCGTGACATGGGTCACGCTTGCCAAAACACCCGCTCAAATGATATCCGGGTATTCTGGTAAAGGAGATTTAATTGCTCCGCAAACATGGGTTTCCTGATAACGTGTCGGGAATGACGCATGTTCATTGTTACATTCGGAATAGTGCGCATTAGCGTACTCATACACAATTACATATCAACAGTGTGCTCACATGGAATTATGAGAATAGTTTATTACCCTCACTCCGTATGCCTAACGCCTAACTTTGACCTTCGTTAGTAGTTTTCATAAGACGTATTATGTTATAATACCATAGGGAAGCGATTAGCCATCACCACCATCTTACCTGAAAGTAAGTGACGATAACGGCGAAAGCGGAAGCGAACTTCACCCGGGAGTTTTGCTAGTTTCTCGGTAATTACTCTGAACATACCTACTGAGGAACTGGGGTTATCTTACTTCTAACTGTCGGAACACAAGTAGATACATTGATGTTGTACCAACAGAATTAGGTAATGGTAGTAGCTAACTAGGTGGAATAAGAACAAGCCCTGCCTGCTTCCTATGAAAATAAAAACAATAGTCGAAGTCAAAATGTATTTATTCAAGTTCACTGTAGCCTCCGGTGGGAAACAAACCTGGGACCAGTGTATAAACAGACCGACGATGTAACGGCTTGACCACAGAGGCGGTTGTTGAAGCGATTGTGGTATTTGTAACGTTTTATTTATGCTAGACATTTATTTTTCACCTGACAAATATATTTAACAAATTGCGTTTGCCGAATCAAAAATATGCCCGTGGTTTTTTTTAGTTTGGAATTAGTTTAATTTCAATGTGTAACTAGTTATGTAGTTGCAAAATGACTGTTCAGGAAATATACACGCACTGTTATTTCAATTAGGAGATAACAATATATAAAAACCATATTATAGGAAGACTGGTCGCGATGATTGATTACAGCATAGCTTTAAGCAGTACACGCAGGTTATTACGGTTGGGTACCTATTGCGCGAGAGCGAATCCATTGTTCTCGAGGAAAAGAAATAAAAGACGGTCGCATAAAATTCACAACACTATGATGAATGACCGAGGGCGGGCGGGCTGCCACAATAGATGTCACGCACTCGCAACCTCATAACCATCGGCTCCAATTTATGGTGGACGTTTTCTCGCCCCTCCTGAGGGCGGCGTGTAGTTGGTCGACATCATTAATCTTAGTTATGCTACAATTGTGTACTAACTTAATATTCAAAGGTCTGACAACGCTTGTGATGGGCTGTCTACGTATTTGTCGGATATCAGTGTGCGATGAATATCATATAATGGTAAGTATTGGATTAGTGTAATGAAACGTTATATACGGTACATCCGTTTTATTTCTAGTGATTGTTTTATTGTAATATTAGTTTTTTTCCGATAATTTGTATATGTGTTTGTATATGCGTAAAATTTATAATAGGGTACTGGGCTAATGAGATCAGTATATATTATATACGACTTTTTAAAGACTTAACTGTTTATGAATATGAATAAATATATTGAGAATATATGTTATACTTTAGATTTTTGGTTTTTATTTTTTTCCAGTGTACGACTGGGGTGATGATGATGGTTTAATAAAACGTGATTTTTAAGTAAATATAGTAAATAGTAAATAATTTCAGGGGGAAACAAGAACGGTGGCGATCAGGAATAACCCATAGCGATAGGAGGAAACATGGCTCATGAAGAAATGTTATACTTACCGAAATTAGATAAGATAATTGTAGGACTTTTATGTCGGCTGCATAAAATCTTTTCAGCGTCACCAGATGTTCGTAAACAATGAGAAACGACAAAAAATACATAAAGTTTCAATTGTTAAAGAATTAAAAATAAGTTTATGGGTTCGTTTCTGGGATAAGGGCAAATAGAAGCGAGCATAAGTGCCGCTATCCGAGCATCCATTCCACTGCGCTCTGCATAACATTTATTACTATTCATGAACTTTCAAATAGTCTGAACTCCTTTATTAAGGTCACATATGAATTGAATGTCAGAGTTAAGTAGTCATATTTGAAGTGCCAGTCTATATTTGTGTTTGGCAAATTTAATAAGAGCTCCATACAAAGTTTTATTAACTTATGCGGTGCAGTTGGGGTAACACAGTTGATTGCTAGACGAAGTTATTACAACTTAGCAATTTCTGCACAACGCTACTTAAAAAAACAAACTAACTACATTATACTACGAAACTTTTCGTAAATCCAGCTCATTGAGACCTCTATTTATAATTAATAAAAAGCACCGACATTATAATAAATACAGCGGCATTTCACTAGTCTGTTCATAACGATAAAATCAGTATTTAAACTTTGTCAAGTAAATGGTATCTCTTAACTGTTATTAAGACGCATTATAATTGGAAACTGATGCTGGTGAGGATCTTTGGGGTAAATTTGAGTGGCATGGGCGGCAATTTTATGTATGTGTTTTTTATATTAACCCTACTGCTAGTGACAGTGAGTACATGATTTTTTTTTTGTAAAGTCGAAAACTCATTGGATAAGCTAAGACCACCAGTGTTTATAGATGAATAGTGCCTCTTTAAATGTTTCTAATTATTTCCTACCCTATTGTAACATGTCGGAAAAGAATACAATAGTTAATTTATTTGGGGGAATGTTAGATGTCGTGTTGGTTAGGGAGAGCAATGTATTGTCTGAGGTGAATTTTTGCTGCGGACGGGCTGGTCCCTCTTCATGACTATCACCCTATTTTAGATATACACACATCAAAAATGTCTAGGGGTCAAGTACATTTCTAGCTACAATATTTTTTTTTTAAATAATATTTACCTAATCTGGTTTTACAGACTGGCTCCTTGCTCTATTTTTTATGTTTTAGTAAACAATTTATAACATACATTAACAAATTGGGGAAAATTAGCTTACGTTAAGGTCGTCACCTAATTGGCAAAAAAAGCAAGAACAAGGTTGATTTTTAAATTTTATTGTAAAAATAAAAATAATAATAATCTGTATTTCTACACAAGCACAACGCTTTGGCATGCTTAAAATCAGTTCATCCAAATCACTTTGATGAATAGCCGCCCACGTTCTTTCTAACAAGTCAAAAAATTATTGTGGGGTGTGCACGGCATCCATACTCGGCAGAGCTCTTCTTTGGAGCATGTCCCATGCATGCTCTATTGGGTTGAGGTCTGGTGATTGTGCAGGCCATGGCAGGACATTGATATGAGAATCGGCAAGAGTGCGTGTTACGACTCTAGCCGTGCGTGGACGTGCATTGTCATGCATTAGTCGAAACGAATCACCCAATCGGCCTCACAAGGGGATGATCACATCTGAAACAATCCTCTCTGCGTAGATTCGAGCATTGAGGTTGCCCCTGATCCAAATGGGATCGGTTCTTCCACCGATCTAAATACCGGCCCAAACCATGATTGTTCCTCCTCCATATGGATGAACTTCCTGACAAAATCTCAAGGTGACGGTTTTGCTCCAACAACTGTCATCTAACATGGCTTAGGAGTCGTCGGTGAAATCAGGCATTACTGATAATATAATTTTTATCCCTTTAGTTAGTTATTCAGGTCACAAGTGATATGAATGCGAGGTCGAACACGATAACGTGGTGAATGGAATCCGATTGTCGAACACACATAAGTCAATCATGTGGTCGGCATTTATGACATCCAGTAGGTACTTTTGCACGCAGCTCGCGTGAAAAAGGACAAAAGGACAAAACCGCGGAACAACTGCGGTCGAGATCGTGCAAGCTTTAAACTAAAAATTGGTAAATTCAATTAAGTACAATCAATACTTTCTGTGGGGAAAATGCAAAGATCAATGACAAAGTATAAGCGTACGTTATAATTACCGTCTACTGAGAACCCTACTTTCTATCAGGAAAACCACGAGTGGGTAATGTGTTGATAAATTTCATATCTCGACAGTTATTCAGGTCACAAAGATATGAATGCGATAACATGGCAAATGGAATCCGATCGTCGAACACACATAAGTCAATCATGTGGTCGGGATTTACGACATCCAGTACTTTTGCACGCAGCTCGCGTGAAAAAGGACAAAAGGACAAAGCCGCGGAACAACTGCGGTCCAGGTCGTGCAACTTTTTCAACCGAAAACTCGTAAATCCTATGAAGTACGGTCACTATCGTGACAATGCTCCCTCGTAAATAGTTTTATAAAGACACCGATCGATTTATGGTCAAAAGTTATGTTACAGTTATATGTTTATTGTGAAATTTTATGACTTCTAAGATTAATATACTTTTCGTGATTTCATATAAAATTGTAAAGGTAAGTTTTTGTTGCTTTTATGCATTAGATCAGGCTGATACAGAATGATGATGCTGGATCCTTCAGCATGTGGGCTAATTCGATAGATAGAAGTTTTTGTTGGATTACATGATAACTATTCCTTTAATATTAGGCATAATGTAACCATTAGACAACTTAGATATTTGATCCTCATCAAACATCATTAAAAAATTACAAAGTTTAATGTTGATATTTAACGCGGCCCACGATTATTCCTCAACAAAGCCAGAATAGTAAATTAAAAATAAGGCAAGCAATTTTTCAAATAACTTCACTAATACCTAATACCGACTAAAATGAATTATATAGCCTATATACTGTCTCACTAGCACCGGGGCAAAATCCCGTCCCATTTCCAAGAATTAAAAAACTGTATTGATTGCTTTTCCACTTGATAGACTATATGTACATATACTACGCTTAGCGAGTCTTCTATAGCTGCTCCGCACCAAACACCGCAAACTTCTCTAGTCTGGCCTTTTTTTTTCTAGAGAGATTGATTTGCCTCAGGCGGCATTTTCAGCGTCACCAGACTTTTATGGGGGCGCCAAACTCAAACGGTTCCTCATGCCGTGTGAAACAAAACGTCGTTTGAGGTTTTCTAGAGGGAATAGCATCACGCACTAGTGCGTGTCCCAGTTTCCTGATAGATTCTCCGAGGTGTCCGGATCAAATCGAGTATAGGCTTGTCTTGCTTCCGTTAGCGTAGCTACTAAAAACTGTCTTTCAGACATCCTTTGAATCAGTTGTAATAGACGCAAATTCCAAGGACTTTATAAGTAGATATTTAGCTCGCAATGTATTTTTTGTTTTTAATGACTCTATGGCTAAGGGCATGACCGTTCGGCCTAAAATCGGCCAGTCAAAATTAGTTTCCGAATGTTGGCTTACCTAATTTTTAGAAAGTAAGTATATAGGTATATTACTAAAGCAAAAACGAAACAATTTTAGAACAATCCATTTCCCAAAAAGTCTAAGATTGATACCTTTTGAAAAACAGGGCTTGTAATCACCCAGTATGTTACAATGTGGAGACCTAGTGGAGACCAAGTATTTTATTTTAAATGATATACGTAACTAGTGTTATGAAGGAAGAAAGGTATTCTGTTTGTAACAGAAAATTGTAGTGACAGATAAAGTCGAGGCCCCGTAGAACTTTGTAATGACGTGTAATGCGAGATGCCTGTAAATCGAAGCGCAATTACGAGACGGTGTCTTAATCACAATTCCGATATCGTATTAGGTCGTTATAAATTGAAAATGGTAATTGAATAACATACAATATAATTACTGTAATGTCATTGGGAAAGATCTCGATAATACAATGTGACGTAAGCTACATTCCGTAACATAAGTTGTAATTGATGAAAATTGTTACATATAGTACCTACAATCTTACTCTTTCACACGTAATAGGCCAACGTGATCGGATAAGGTCTGATCTCCCCGGGGAGAGCTATTTCAAAGTGGGAAGGCTTAAGCCCAGCTGTGGGACGTTTGTTAGACGCATACGTTGTTATCAGGACACAAAAACAGGCAATAAAAAAAGAGTTAAAGTAAAAAATAAATAAATAAATGTTTCCCACACTTACACCAATTATCTAGCCCCAAGAAAAGCTTCCTTAAGAAACTCGGTAAATGGTTAACTAGACAACGGATAAACATACTTAATATACTTAAATACATACTTATTATACATAGAAAACACCCACACCCGAAATAATTTAGAAAAATAGATATTTCTAAATTGATCCGACCGCGGATCGAACCCGGGACCTCAGAGATGGCAACACCATGAAAACCGGTGAGCAAGCCACTCGACCAAGGAGGTCGTCATAACCGATAACAGATTATAGATTTATCTAATTATTTTAATCATCAGACAACTAGCGTTGCCCAAAACCAGCCTATCTCCGCACTAGGTAGGTCACCTAATAGATCGTGTCATATGACTTAATTCCTGCATCTCCTTTACACTATCAGAGCACCAGCCAGGAGAGATTTCATCCTTATGTCTTCGATATTCCGCCGTATGAAGCGATTTGATTATAATGTGAACGGCTAAGGAATGGAATGCTCTACTGGCAGCTGTGTTCCTAAAGGTTTTAAGGTCAGAGTCAAAAGGCATTTGCCGGTTCCGCGTACGCCATCTTCGATTTCTCAAAAATCTGCCCCCTAGACAAATGAAGAGCTCCGGAACAAAAGCCGATAAATCTATTTTATGCCCGTTTTTATTTTTATTTTTTTTCTGTTAGTCATAGTAATGTAGGTCGCTGCAGATCCCGTTAAAAACGTACTAAATAAAGCTCTAAAGATGGGCAGCCGGACCTTAACCCGACAAATACACGTATCTTTAAGATATTTTATATTTTCGGAACTATAACCGATAAATCCTATACAAATTCTTAAAGATTTTTTTCTGTTCGGACCATTTACCGACAAATGTGTTTTTTCTTTTACTTTTTTCTTTTTTTCGAATGAAAACACTAGTTTTGTGGTAGCAATAGTTTATCGAGGGGTAGCAACAGTAAAGACAGTCATACGTCTATCAATCAAGTGTCAAAGTTTTCTTTTGAGTCAGTGAGGAGAAGTTTTAGCACCGGTTGAGATTCAAATAATAATATTTTAAGAAAATCATGGATATGGAAGAACCGAATGCTACTGTGGCTGAATACTGGTACACGCAAAACAATTCGACGCAAAAGACGTGCTACAATTTTACGTAAAACGAGGTAAACATTTTGACTTGTAGAATATTTTAAAACCTTTTTCTTATCTATCTCACAACGGAGTGACAATAACAACAAAAACCGTTGTCTATGTTATTGTCACTCTGTATCAAACCAGAACAAGTTCAAAATTTGAATTTTTAAGTAAATGTTTTTTTTTTATGAGCACGAATCTGATTATGAAGAAATTTTTTGCGACTGTAATGAAGAAGAATCAAGCAATGTTTTAGTATAAGAATTAGTAACTTACGATAATTAAACTACATTATAATGATTAAATAAAATAACTATGAATTTTACTAACTTTACCTATCCATAGTCCCAAAAAACTTATAATCGGAAAAGTCGGTAATTACAGAAGTACCATCACAAAAACCGATAATTACAATATAGCCGTTCAAATCCCGATAATTACATTATGGTCGGAAAAAAGCCCGATAATTTAATTTAAAACTAAAATTGTAGCAATACTATCAACATTCGATTTTTTAATATTACCTATTTGAAAGCCCTTGCTACAAGCCATTATGTTAAATTAGTTTAACAAACAACATTATCATTCCTACGTAAATCATTCTTTTGTATTTCCTGTTAAAATACGAAAAGTGGATTTATCGACTTTTGTTCCGGAGCTCCTCAAATGGCATAACGTTATTAGAAAAGAAATGAAATAGAATGATTATTGTATGGGATTGACATACCTAAACATCATTTATACGTATCGTTGACTTATGTCAATCCCGTACAATAATCATTCTATTTAATTTATATTCTATTAACGTTATGCTTTTGTCTAGGGGGGCTGATATTCTAGAACATTTTATCAAGTTATGCAGTTTTTATGCTTAAATATTCTTGAGAATGCTACTTATAGGAGCGGAACTGTACATATTTTATTTCTTAAAAACCATTCGAGTGTTTTTGTATCAACCATAACACAAAGTTATACAAACGATAGGTACGTCAATAGCCTCTGCACATGACATATAACTATGTCGCGGCTTTCAATCTTAAAGTGCAAACTTGTAGGAAGGCAGTCGAAAGATTGAGTTCGATCGTAGTGACTAAAGCTTTGGAAGGGAACTTTTATAATACATGTCAGTATTTCTCACAGACTTTTAATAAATATTTAACAATCAAACACAAAGTTGTATGATAGACACTGGGTACTCTGCCTGAGGGGGACGATCTGAAGCATTTTTTAAATTTATAGTTAGATGTAGTTATAGCTTATAGTTTTTATAAGTTTAATTTTATGTAGTTTAATTTACTTGTAATTTTCACTATTTGTAAATAATTTATTTCCTTTAATAAGATTACATTAGACACTGGTCTACAATCTGGTGACTTTGCAGATCACATAATATTATAAAGTATGCAATCAACTGAATAGTGAAGCAGCTTACAATCTCAAAGTGCAAGCCAACTCAAAGGAAGCCGAAAGATAGAGCTCGAACGGTGACTTAAGCTTTGAACGGAACCTTTTGCTTTACATTTGAGCATTTCCCATAGTTTAATAACAAAGCTGTACATAGGCACTCGCCCCGCAGATGACATATAAATATGTATGTGATGCCAGCTTACAAACTTAAAGTTCAAACTTGTAGGAAGCCCTAAGATTGGAGTCGATCGCCGACTTAATCTTCGAACGGAAACTTTTGCATTAACTACATTTCAGCATTTCTCAGAAAGTTTTGAAAATATATAAAATAAAAAATCAAAGCCACTCCGCTTTACCAGTAAAGTGCATAAAACTTGATTTGAACTTTATTTTAGTTATAAGTGTTGGAAGCGTCTGAAATTTATAAATAATTTCTTAAATCCGTTATTGCACGTGCACTTGAACAGAAGTAAAATAAGGACAGGTATCTTATCTTGTCATAAGTAAAAAAGTGAATGTATGAATAAACATCAGACTACACATCAAACTATCCAAAAATGTTAACGTTAATGTTAGTTACGCACATAGGTACACATTAACACAACTTCACATAATTTGGGGTATAAAGTATAAAGTGGTAGTGTTTTTACCCGACTGCAAAGGAAAGGTTATGTTTTTCGCGCCTATCTTGTATGTAATATTCTTTATTAGGTACCTCATATCTCCAGAACCGCTGAACGGATTTACATAATTGAGGTATCGTTAGATTCGACTTAGCTGTCCAAGTGTTCTTAGATAGGTGACGTTAAAATAAAACAAACATGGCAGCTGTGCGACGCCATTGGAGTTATATCATGAAATTTGTCTAATACGCTCAAAGTGAGAAGTACTTATCATTAAATTTCATGCCTCCGACTGCATGTTATATATGATGTTGCATAAATTGAATTTTTATCTTGTTCCGGCCTTTTCAGTTGATTTTCTATTTAGTTACTTATTATTTTTTACGCAGGCGGGTTTTGTTTTTTTTATTTAATTTTTATTTTTTAGTATTTTTGTTTGGTAGTTTATTAGATCGCGATCCCTATTATCACCGGAAACGGGCATTTTTACAACTAACCACAGTATTAACGAACAACACTAAATGTAGATTTTTATTCTTCCAAATAATTTTTTGTTATTTATTATTATTTATGTAAAATTTATTTTATAAATTTTCAATCCCATGCCATAGATATAAACTTCAAAGTCTATTGAGGTTTTATAGTTTATGGTATTCGATGTGCAGCTGGGTATACTAGCATTGTAATCTTATGATTGTGGTCCCTTACAGGGTTCATGTGCTGAAAAATATCATATTATGTACATCTGTTTTATCCACATAAAGAAATAAATCTATGTAGTAGCAACATCGATTGGTTTTCTTGGAAATAAATAAAATAAAGTAACAATAAAACTAACATATTTCCTATTTATCTCCGTAGTTGTGAAATCGCAGCTAAAATAATAAAAATAGTGATCACAATTAATAAGACAGAAGCATAATAACATTATTATAAAAAATATTAATGTTCCCGCTTCCACTTTTTTGTAATCAGATTCACAATCTATCACAAGAACATATCATAATTTTTTTTTGACTGTACAAATAGTAATAAAACAATACTTCTTTTGAACTTTTGTTTCGAACCTCAAAGTATACTAAAACACATTCTTAATAATGAGTATACTACAAAATGTTTATATAATTTTTAACGCAAATTTTGTTGCGAACAAATTACAAAAAACACAAATGTTGAAAAAATTTCCACGAGCAGGATTTGAACCTGCACCCTTCTGACATTCCGGGTCAGGTGCTCTCCCAATTGAGCTATCGTGGTTCTAACCAGCCCGCCGAAATTATTCAACATTATTTACTACTACTTACTACTTATTTAAAAGTAAAAAGTAAATAATGTTGAATAATTTCGGCGGGCTGGTTAGAACCACGATAGCTCAATTGGAAGAGCACCTGACCCGGAATGTCAGAAGGGTGCAGGTTCAAATCCTGCTCGTGGAAATTTTTTCAACATTTGTGTTTTTTGAGTATACTACATTTAAAATAAAAAAATCACAGATTTCGCAGTCGCCGCAAGAATCGTAGCATTGAAAATTAATACAACAATTTACGAAAGAAAAAAGCATTTTATTTTAAATAACACAATTCCAACATGAATGCACTTCTCGCCTGCATCCGCATCTTATAACACCATTACCAAGACGATCGGTCAATAATCAAAGAAGCTACATCACTTTTTATATACGGAAATACCAATTTTTCTACAATACCAAATCTAAAGGGACCACCTACAGGTCACAATTATTAACTGATTTTCAAAATTTCTTTGCTATTTTGTAGCTAAACTAATACTCTAGGACCCTTTTTTTACTTTTTTTTAAGTCGGTTTTTTTTAATATTTACAATTTAGTATACAAACACCCCCCAAAAAACCAGATTTTTTTTACATTTTTCAAAATTCCAAAAAAGGTTTTAAAATTCAAACGCTCACACGTGTCTTGATAAATCCCTCAACTCTTGGTACTATTTTCATTTCGATTCTCCCAAAATCCTCGGAGCTATGGCCAAAATTACGTCTCAGGCGAATTGCATCAACCATTTTCAATGGTACCTATAATAGAATACAAACCTTTGTTTATTGTAAATTCAACGATAGAAACAAATGAAAAATAAAACAGTAAAGGCGCCGAACAATTTCCACCTAAAGGATTTGAAAGCTATATTTTCTTTAACAGGTTGCCAACTGCAGAATGCATTTATTGGGTTATTCTCAGCGGAGCCAGAGCGGGCCCAACGCAAAGTGGAAGATATTGTGCAAAAGGAACAGGCCAACGTATAAAAGCGCCGACTACCGCTACGTACGGTGTTTAATTTCGGAAATGGCTTTATGTTGGTACGTTGGTACTTATGATCTGCGTCTCGTCTTGTTTGTCTACTTTCAAATGGCTTTATTGCAACAGTATATTGCAGATACGAAGTTTAGGTACTTTACTTTTGAAAGCTAATGTCGACGTAGATTTCGTCTATTGTATTTTAGTTAGTTTTATAATGTTTTCTGGGGTCATTCCTGATCTCCAGCCATCTCAAGGTAAGCCAGTTCATCCAAGCTGGTCTAAGTTATCCCGAATCCCGGAGTCATCCCGAATTTCGTCAATTACCAATAGCAGCAATTCACAACCCCACACTTATCTCTCAACTAAAAGTAAGTTCAAAATTTGATGTTTATCAAAAAACTTTAAACTGATATCGAAAGTACGTTACCTAGTGAGTAAAATGACATCAATAACTTTTTCTAAATCAAACGAGAAGTATCCAACATTTTGACATTAAACACTCCCATACATTTAGTATGATATTAGTAAAAAGGTTTTAGTTTCCTTATTTTAAAATTTTATTTTAGCTTAGTACTGATATTAAAGGAAACTGTTTATTAACCTAACAGATTATTAAAACTATCTTTTAATTGAATATTGTTTATTTCTTAGTAAGTACAAAATTTTGTATTCAAAGCAGATGTTCGAAGTGACGTCCTTGTTGTGCGATACAAGTCATTTGAAGAGGTAATATAATTAATCTGCACGTGTATCTACTTGAAAATCATTATTATTATATCATAAATAAAATCATAAAAATGATTAAGGTAAAATGAGTACTAGACCACTTAAAATAAGGAAGCTAAAACCTTTCTACTAATCTCATACTAAATGTATGGGAGTGTTTAATGTCAAAATTTTGGATACTTCTCGTTTGATTTAATAAAAGTTATTGATGTCATTTTACTCATTAGGTAACGTACTTTCGATATCAGTTTAAAGTTTTTTGATATCTGTACCTAATAGTTACGGAATAATCGCCTGGACACACTTAACGATTACATCCTGTATACTCTTTTCAAAAATTTCAAAAATAGAAGAGGAGCGGCCGAAATCTGTCATGCCATCATGCCAATTCAAACTCACATTCTATCTTTTTAAATTTTTCACTGCTTAGTTAATAAAATTACGGTCGAATTTCGACCACTCGGCGACCACTAGTCTTAAATAATGGAGAATTCCGAGTGAACAGTGCTTCCGTGGTGAAGAGACAATGTAGATAACAAAATGATGTTAGATGACAGCCAAGGGCTTTAAAATAAAATGCTTGAGTCCTTATTCCAATAGAATTCGTCATATTCTTAACACTTCAATGATAAAGTTCGAGCTGTGATTTGAGGTCCCAAAAATAGCGAGTGAACCGAGGGAAATGGTTGAAGCTGGCGATTAATGAACTTTTAATACAACATTATTATGTCACTGAGAGAAACAAATATTAAGTTAATTAAATGTAATGTAAATAATCTACAAAAATTATTACAAATAAAACTAAAGTAAAAAAGTTATCTAACGAATTTCCTAGCCTAGCTTTTTAGAAACAACTCATACATTTTATGAACATACATGTAGAAATAATTTCCCCTAAACATTGGCTGGTTTCTATAAGAAACTTCTTATCAATGTCTAAGCTCCTAGCTATTCGAACAATATAAACCGATGTGATGATTCCATAAATTTAGGTTTATCATAATAATTTATCGTTATTTTGCTTATATGTCGATGTTTTATTTTCTTTAAAACAGAATTAAGGGAAAATATTTTGAACATATAATACAACACGTAGTTGAATTTATCACCATAAACAGTTTTCAATTGTTAAGTTTTTTGAAGCAATTTTCCTTAACAAATAATCTTATTTTATTTATATTCAACAATTGTTCAAGATTCTGGTATCAGGTTGTTTTTCCATACTATATAATTGCTATTAAATAAAAAAATAACAACTGTAAGGTAAAACTTAGCGGTGCTTGTTCTCTTGATTAAATTAAGCTGCTAAAACAAAATGTATAAAGGCTTGGAAGATGTAGAAGGTCTCTGGTGACGCCGGACAAAACCGACCGCACATATTTTCATAGAAACTCGCAAATGAGCTTTTATAGAAATATGTTAAACAAATGTTTCGTAAGAACACACAAAGAGTG
>OY720029.1:14930748-15082615 GCA_963082485.1 Eudonia mercurella
GTAATAGTGTGTGTATACCGACCCCCATCGGGGCAATTTCAGTATTTTCGAATCTGTAATGGAGGATATACTAAGAAAAAATTAAATTAAAAAATAAATTTGTTTTGTATGTGGCGATTTTAATATAAATATTCTAGAAAGCACTTCATTGAGTGTTCGTCTTATGCTTGTTTAAATGTTTTAATCATTAATTAATTTATTCGAACCCACTAGAATAACTTCACATTCAGCTCTTTATCTTGATAACGTTTTTACAGACTATGACCTGTTCTAAGTCAGTCATTATCTGCTTACGTCTGACCATTGCGGTTTGAAGGTGACCTATGATTTTAATATTAAGGATAAGCCAAAAATAGTGAACTGTAAACCAGTTACAAAAAAGCGAGTGGGAGTGTTTTAAAAATAATATAGCGTGTAAAATTAATGCATTGCCATTTGTACAAGATGACCCAGATGTATTATATAGTAATCTCTTTTAACTTCATAAAGACTGAATACGACCAAGTGTTTACACAAAAAACAATAAAAATTACTCATAAACTTAAGTTCTGTGACTGGGCCACGACTGGTATATATATAAGTAGAAATAAGTTGTATGAGTTATATAGTTTAAGACAATATAACCAAAACGATATTTTTACGGAATATGTAAGAAAGTATTCGAAAACGTTTAAGAGAGTGTGCATATTAGCTAAATCTAATTACATTAAAGATAAAATAAAAAAGTCTAACAATAAAATTAAAGCCACTTGGGACATTATAAACCGTGAACAGGGTAAATTAAAACCACGGAATAATACTTTCACTATAAAAGTAAACGACAACCTTGTGAATTCAGATATGCAAATTGCAAATATTTTTGATAATTATTTTGTAAATATACCTGTGCTGACAACCTCAGATTTAGATTCATCACCAGAAGCTGCACAAACATTACTCCAAAAATATGTACCAAAGTGTAATGTTTCTTTTCAATTTAAATATATTGATTCAATGGATATTATAAAAACATTTAAATCACTCAAAATGAAGAACACAAGTGATTTGTGGGGCATATCTATAAAAGTAATTAAGAATATTATATATTCTATTGCACCATATCTTGCTGAAATTTTTATGAAGATTAGTAAGGTCATACCTTTGTTCAAATCAGGAAACAAAGAAGACCCAGTAACTATCGACCCATTTCAATACTACCAGCTCTAAGTAAAATTTATGAAAAAGTTATATTGGAACAGTTGATATCATATTTTAACATAAACAATATTTTACATAGTAAACAATATGGATTTACAAAGGGTCGTTCTACTATTGATGCAGGTGTTGCTCTAATAAAACATATATTTGATGCCTGGGAGGAGTCTCAAAACGCCCTTGGAGTTTTTTGCGACTTGTCCAAGGCTTTCGATTGCGTTGAGCATAGGACTCTGGTGATGAAGCTACAATTACTACGGTCTCAAAGATACCGCACTAAATTTAATCCAGTCTTATCTCAGCTCTAGAACACAGACTGTCGATATTAATGGAACTAAATCATCTGGATCACATGTAAAAATGGGAGTTCCACAAGGGTCCATTCTTGGGTCCTTTTCTGTTTTTGATTATATCAATGACTTGCCATTCTTTGTAGAGAACTTCTGTGAAATCGTATTATTTGCAGATGATACTTCACTCATTTTAATGTAACTAGGTGTAAGAATAATTACGACGATGTAAACAAAGCTCTCTCAGATGTACTCAGTTGGTTTACTGTTAATAATTTGCAGCTTAACGCCAAAAAAACAAAATGTATTAAATTTAGACTACCAAATGTCAAGAATGAACCAACCGATATTAGAATAAACGGTGATCGATTAGATTTGGTAGACTCAACAGTTTTCTTAGGTATAACCCTTGATTCAAAACTTCAATGGAATCCTCATATAACGAAATTGGCCGGCAAACTCAGTTCTGCTGCTTATCGCATTAGAAAAATAAGGCAGTTAACAGACGTTGAAACTGCTAGAACAGTTTACTTTAGTTATTTTCATAGTGTCATGTCGTATGGCCTCTTACTGTGGGGAACAGCGGCTGATATTGAAACTATATTCATTTTACAAAAACGAGCAGTAAGAACAATCTATAGACTAGGTTCAAGAACTTCTTTAAGAAATCTTTTTAAAGAGATTGGTGTGTTGACAGTGGCTTCTCAATTTATTTATAATTGTATAGTTTTTGTACGTTGCAATATCAATTCATTTACCAAACACGGTGACGTACACAATTTTAATACTAGAAGTAAGACAAAACTTGTGATGCCACTGTTCAGGTTACAGAAGGTCCTTGGTTCTTTCTTGGGGCAAGGTATACACTATTATAATAAAATACCAAACACTGTACTAGATTTACCTCTAGATAAGTTTAAAAAACATGTAAAGTCTTCTTTACTTAAAAAAGGTTATTATACAGTCAGAGAATATTTAGATGATAAAACAGCCTGGCTATAATAAGAAACGCATACTTTACTACTTTTTATAATAAAAAAATATACTGATATGATAGCCTTTATAAACAGTGTCCTACAGATAACAAATAGCGTTACGTTAAACATTTCAATTAGTTTTGATTTAGAGTAGCTTGGGTGTGTCATGCTCTCTTTATTGTCTCTGCGGTGGTGGCATGTGCGTCGGGTCGTTACGTTCCCTAAAATATGGTTGAGCGAAGCGATGGCTGATTCATTATGTCATACTCGTGAACGGGTGCCGCCTGTGGAGGCTGGTCTGCTCTTGCATACTTGTCTTAATTTTATTATTATCAACTATAGTTTAACTTTGTTTTTTCTTAGACAGGTTTTGACTTTTACTAGTACTGTATGACATTGTAAAAAATTTAACTGGTAAATGGTGTTTTTGCAAACTATTTTTTTTTCTCATGTGATTGTCCTTTATATTATGTGTTTTTTTTTATTTGTGATGGAAAATGTCCTTTTATGATAGGGCATTTTCCAATATTTTTGACGATGTAAGGGAGAAAAGATCTGGACACTTGCTGAGTTTCTTGCCGGTTCTTCTCAGTACAAGATCTCCCGCCCAGAGTAGACTTACGAACCGATGGCATAATGACGTTCATAAGAGCTATTTGTAGCCTAAACTGAATAAATGATTTTGAATTGAATTTTTTTTGAATTTTAGCGACAAAATACAAGTGTCGATCACTAATTCCGGTGTTGAACATTGGTGCCAATACTATAGTTATTTCAAGTGATAATTTCAGTTTTCATTTGAGCCTATTCAGTTCGATACAAAAACAACGGCTTAACTCAGAGCGTGAACACAGTTAGGCCATTGATATAAAGCCATGAACACACTGAACCGTTGTTCACGCTGAGCGCTATTTCCTATCTATACTAATATTATAAAGCTGAAGAGTTTGTTTGTTTGTTTGTTTGTTTGTTTGAACGCGCTAATCTCAGGAACTACTGGTTCGAATTGAAAAATTTTTTTTGTGTTGAATAGTCCATTTATTGAGGAAGGCTATAAGCTATATTACATCACGCTATGACTAATAGGAGTGGAACAGTTGCTAATTAACGCGGGTGAAACCGCAGGGCACAGCTAGTGTATTATAAAGTGCTGACGACTGTGTGCGACTACGTCCGCGTTATCAACCGAATCCCTTAATCCCAAGATAATTGTTTCCTTGGCAGCAGATGTTCGCCCTATAAGGACCATAATAATAATAACAATAAATCATTTATTTCATATACTAAATCCATATTGATGTTAGTTACAAAATAATCTTAATCTATGTTAGTACAGTACACAACATATATACATATATCTATATGCCCGCCAAATGTTTAGGCTTACTTGGTCATTCGGTTATTCAGTCAGAACGTGAGTAGTATCACGCTGACATTCTTTATTTGTACTATAGAGAACGGTTATGAAATAAAATGAAATGAAAGTTTCTTTATTGTAACAGAGGACAATACAAGAAATGGCAGCCTAAAAAGCTATTTTTCCGAGCAACCATCGATGACGCAGTGGTTAACGCGCCGGTTTGCGAGTGCTAAGGTTAAGCTTCTTTTACAAAGGCCGGTCATCGGATGGGTGAGGAATAATTGGTCATCGTGAGCTCCTCCATGCTTCGGGAGGCACGTAAAGCTGTTGGTCACGGCTGCATTAGCAATCGTTAACAACCACCGATCCGCACTGGGCACGAGTGGTGGTTTATGGCCCGTTCTTGCTATCCATCCATAGAGAAGGGGTGCAGCAGTGGGGACATTAATATGAGCTGGTCATGAGTGATAATGAACCATGTGTTGAATTAAACATAAGGAAGGTTATATGCAATAATAAATTTAAATAATACTTACTAATACTAACTCTATAGAAGAAGAAAGAAAAAGAAGTAATAGAATAAATGTATTTCTTCATTTATTGGCACACACTTAGTACAACAAAAATTAATTACATGTAAAAAATATTGAAAAAACAAAAGTACATTTTACAAAAACACAAATGTTGAAAAAATTTCCACGAGCAGGATTTGAACCTGCACCCTTCTGATATACCGGGTCAGGTGCTCTTCAAAATTTTTTTTAAATTTTTCAACATTTGTGTTTTTGTAATTTGTTCGCAACAAAATTTGCGTTAAAAATTATTTGAACATTTTATAAATAGCTTGCTTACTTCTTAAATGATTTTTAATATTTGTAAAAATATTATGATCGGATGTTAGTGACGGTAGTTGTTGACATTGAATGGGCGCCTTTGGCTTTCAAAGTAAAGAGTGTTGAATAATTTCGGCGGGCTGGTTAGAACCACGATAGCTCAATTGGAAGAGCACCTGACCTGGTATGTCAGAAGGGTGCAGGTTCAAATCCTGCTTGTGAAAATTTTTTCAACATTTGTGTTTTTGTAATTTGTTCGCAACAAAATTTTCGTTAAAAATTATTTGAACATTTTACAAAAGTACATTCTGAATAAAAAGAAAAACAGAAGACAAAGTGTGGCCAACTAGGCCCCAGCCTCAGCACATGCTACAGCGACATGAGGCCGTTGCAACGCCGGAATTTTGGAGGAGCCTAATCGGTGACGTTACAACAAGAAACAAAGAAAAACCAAAACTTTGAAAAAAGACAAAGTGTTAAATAAATTCCACGAGCGGGATTCGAACCTATTGTCTTTTTCCAAATTGTAATTTGTTCGTAACAATATTTGCGTTAAATTATATGTAAATAATCAAAAACCAAAAAATATAAATAACTTTACGCAGCACCATCTTGGCTGTAGAATAGCTAAAAGATGCAATTATTTTTGGAAAACCATTGTCCGTTACGAGCGCGCAGCCTGCTAAGAATCCCACACGCTCCGCGCACTGAGGCGCGAGCTTCTTAACCAGATTTATTGAATAGACGCTCTTGGGCTCGCCACACTAGTTCTAGTAATTAAGGAATCCAGCTCGTGCCAAATTCTGTCTCTTAAAATTGTGCGGACTATTATCTCCGTGGAAATTAAACTCTGTGTGTACTTAATCCTCACGGTGAGCCTCAATTAGTGGATGCTTTGAGTATTTTAAACAAAAGCTTGGTATTTTTATCGCTCCAGCGGCTTTTCGCAACTTTTATTTGGATACAGTACAAAGCTGCCTACGTTTTTAATTTTTTTATGTATACGTTTTGTTTCCGAAGAAACTGATTCTGGGAAGCGGCAGAAATATTGTTTTAGAAATTTATATAGACTAGTGATCGCCCCGTGGCGTGGGCGTGGTTGAAATTCAACCGTTTCAAAATAAATAATTGTAACAATAATTACCGGAGATACAAATTATTATTGTTATTTTTTTTATTTATAAATTTCATTAGATAGTTTTAAGAGTTTAGTTTTAAATAGTTTAATTTACTTTGTAAATATTTAGTAGATAATCATTAAGATACAATTTAATTTTCAGTTACTTAGAAGTGATATCTTCTATAACGAAATTATCTTTATATATAGACTATGGTAAATATGGACGTCCAACTAACCAGTTAAGTTAGATTCGAAGAAAAGTGTGGTGAATAAAGCTCGATGTCACTATTTCCTTTTTACAGAATAAAAAGCTGTGTTCTTTATTTTTCCTTTTCGTCGATCGCGTGTTTTCTCGTGTTTTCTCTATTTGGCCGACTTTTAAAACCAACCATTACATTTCGCTAAAAGGTTCGCTATATTTCTACAGGACTCCACATTTTCATCCCGGAACAGATATCGTACGTACTCGTACTGAAACTCGATGTCTGCTAATGAAATGCCAAAAGAGAAATGAAAACTTACTAACATATTTTCTTAACTTCTTTTAAAAACTGTTGTCATCACAATAACAATAATTATAGAACGGTGATAATTAAAATGAAATAAATTTATCACAATTGTCAAATAAATTTGCTTGTTTGAAATTTTTAACTAATTATTTATAACTATATAAGAATGACTCTAGAATCTAGGTCTATGAGTTATATAAATATGTAAGTAAAAATAATAAATAAGTGTTTAAAAATATTTTTACTTTGAAAACCGTACGGCATATCAAAATGTATACATGCTCAATATATATATGCATAAAGGCCTTTTACACGGCCACTAATAATTATGCTGGAGCACTTTAAATTTGGCAGCGCGGCGGTTTTAATTTACGATCAGTTGCTAACCACACAGCTGCCCTGTCGCTAGCACCTGCGCTTGTCGCAGTTAGCATAATCACAGCTCAGTGGAATAGTTAACGTGAAACTGACAAAAATGTTTATAGTGGTGGCTGTAGCCTTACACTACATATGCCTAAAACACAGGTAAACTAGTTTCCTTCGTTTAGGTATCACTTCGATTATTTTGCACTACTAACCTTAATTTTAAAACCACAACGTAAGCAGTATACTCTACAGTTTTATTTTTTATTATTATCTTTTACTGTCCCATTGCTGGGCAAGAGCCTCCCTCCATTTCTTCCACTTATTGCGGTCTTGAGCTAATTGATTCCAGTTTTGGTTCTCGGACTACCGCAGCGCCTTTGTGCTACTGTACTCTACAGTACAGTATATTATTATGTCAACAATGTTTTTTCGTAAGATTCATGTATTGATACTAAGTTTTATACCTGTACTATTAAGTATTCTGTGGTTTTATACAAAAAATAAATTTATTCTTATTTTTATTATTCGACACGAAACAATTTTTTTTTTATTTTACTGATACGATGATATATGAGATGATCAAAAACACTATCGTTAATGCGCTATTAACACATTTACAACAGTCCTGTTAACCCATCTAAATAGCTAGATACGCTTGGTATGGGGTCACGTTAGTAGTAGCTAGGGATCCGCAAAAAATATCGATACCTGAGTATACTCGATACTTTGGACACGATACCAATTAATTTGGTAGTCGATACTTTTTATTACGATACTGAGTAAGAATCGATACTTTTCACCACACTCGATAATTTTTTCGTCGTATCCAACATATCCCTATTACAGTTCTATCTTGACTATTATTAAGTCTAACGACTCCGCCAAAAAAAACTGAGGACTAGGCGGTATGGTCTTTGTCCCCTAACTCGATACTTTTGATGCGAGTACGATACCGGTATCGATTACTTTTCTTGCGATACTACTTATGAGTATAGTACCGATACTTTTGTTTCGATACCATATCTCTAGTAGTAGCGGAGTTATGGAGATTTAGCCACGATTTCTCGCATTCAACCCGAGGATCTATCCGTTCGACTGCCGACGTTTCAGATATGTTGTCGGTCCATTTTATTATATTATATACATATATATATATATATATATATAATTTTGTAACTAAAAAGTGATTAATAGCCTCGTCATTCGCATTCAAAAGTGTGACCAGTCACACCACACCACACCACACCATGCCAATGTGCAATTGAGACTTGTTAGTTAATAGAGAAAATTTAAAGCAACTGTCGAAACCAGGGGTGGGGAAATTACGGCCCGCGAAGCGTTGAAGTCCGGCCCGCGACCATCAAACAAAAATTGCCGCAACACAGATGGAGCCGGCTTATGATGAAATCATGCAAAACCAAAAACAGTTCCACATGTCCTTCGCAACCTAAAAGTTTAATTTAATTGCAATTATTTAAATATATTTACAGTTATCAAAAACAATGAACCTTAAACTAAAAACCTTAAAAAATATAATAAAATAACTAAAATAAATTATTGAAAAGAGTCCCTTTAGGCAAGGTTCCGAAGATACTGGCAGCGTTCCCCCTTTGAATAGCAAGGCTAATTCTTTGTCCGAGGTAGCTGCCAGCTCTTCGGTCTCCTGTGATGTCGACTAACCTTTTTGCTATTTCCTTAAAAAGCCTTATAGCGCTAGGACCCCACGGATCAAGGGTCTCGACACCGAATGGGACAAAATCATATTCGGAGCCTAGACCCCTGTATCTGCATGCTTTAGCTTTTTCAGCCGCTTCACAAGCCGCACCAGCTCTGTTATTGGTTCCATGTAGATGGGAAGGGGCCAGCGTGTCTGAACAGGTTGCATCCCATACCAGCACCCGGCCCATCTTCCATGGAAACAAACTCATACCATCCGGTCTCTTGCCATCATCTCTTGCAATACCAGTCGGCTCAAGTAGACTTGGCACGTTGACGGTGGCAAGAGACCGGCGTATGATATCGTTAAGTGCGGCATGTCTCGAGAAGCGGCCTGGACTTTTTTGGCATGACAGTCCGTGATGTCCTAGCTTGTCGACATCACTGACACAGGGACATTTATGAGGAGCGCAGACCGGAACCCCAAGCCGTAGACAGGTTGCGATTCGAAGCGTGTCAGGCTCAATAAATGTTCCTGTATTTGACGAAGGGTACGCGTGAAGCCAGTAACCGGCCTCATGCGTATCCACAGCCAAAAGCCTAGCACGCGCCGAACCTGTACTACAGCTCAAAAGATTGTCATAAGACAATTTACAGTTTATGTCGTCCCAGCTCCTCTGTGAATTTGGAGAAACTGGAAAATTTTGACCTGGGCATGCAATTAATTGCGTTTCTAGCTTCTTCCAAGCCAGTAATTTTAAAGTTTGAAGGGGATGCCCTTAAAATTTTACTTTTGAGATTTGCTGAATTATGGACAGAAGATAGGAAGGCAGGTAAAGCGACACTGGAAATTTTGCGAATCCCTAAACCACCATAACGGATGGGTAGGGATGCTTGGGTACAAGATTGCTCGTTCAGCTGCATATTAAGAATCGATTCTAAGCTAATTTTGATTAATTTGTCTACTTGTGTCAAATAATACTTAAATTATAATATTGCACAATAAATTTGTGTTTCTGAAAATACATACAAACATTTTTATTTCAGTAAATAATATACTTATAGTCAGTCAAAAATGCAACAACTTGGCCCGCCATATATTTCGTTAGTAAATATTGGCACGCGACCGAAAAAGTTTCCCCATCCCTGGTCTAAACGAATTTTTTCAATAGAAATTGTATGAGAAGGAAAACAATGATGTCACTATTTTGTTCCGTCAAAACAGTATTTATTCTATAATTCATGCTTAGCTTAAAAAAAGTGGTTAATGTTTTAAAGAACTGTTACGTGATTTCATTTATACGTTTTACGTTCTGAAATTAATTATTGTTGTTTCCAACTTCCCTATTAACGTACGCAGCCATTTTGAATCTGAACAACCACCAGCCGCCAGTCAAGTCATTTGTATGCAATCACGTAGCGGCTACGAAACCGCAAAATGTAAACATTATAAGTCATTTGTTGCAGCATGGCTGCTGCTGTACTATATTGATGGTTGCAGCTATTAATAGGTAGGCAGCTTGTTTAACGACAACACTGTTACTGCAAGCTAAAACCACCGAAGGCAGCGATATCGCTAAATATACCGTTACATACATACATCATTATGTGCACGTGTTAACAAAATAACGATAACAGATTCATAGTATAAAGGCACCATTTTTTTACATTTATTACTTAGTCGCTAAATTGTGGACTGAATTGAGATCGTTTGTATTTAAATGCAACAACTGCTTTGAAGAGCCTGGGTTCAATACCTGGGTTGGACAAAGTGCGTTTTGGATTTTTCGATGCAAAGCCCGGGTTTGTGATCACCCGCATTTGGCAAGTATGCTGATAAAGCGAATACCCATATTTTGTAACGATAACTTGATTTCAATGATTTGCCCAGCAGTTTATAGGCCATACTACCAATTATTTTTTAACATAATTTTGTAATACTATTTCTTCTAATAGTACTTCTATGTTTTCCAGAACAGAAATTGTGTACCTTTGCGTTGAGAATTCAGTGGCTTTACTCAGTCATGAGTCTCAGGCACCACAGTTCGCACTACATTGGGCTTACTATCCGTATGTGTAATTGATTGAAATTCCACAAAGCGAGCAGGCCAAGCGCATGAGAGCGCCAAGCCACCGCACTCACCTGCGCTCGGGGCAGTAACTTAGGACGTTATGAACTTATGAGTGATTGCGAGTTCATTGTATAGTATTATTATATTTTTTGTTATTTAGTTTCACTGAAGTGTAAT
Source organism: Eudonia mercurella (assembly GCA_963082485.1). Lineage (NCBI taxonomy): Eukaryota > Metazoa > Arthropoda > Insecta > Lepidoptera > Crambidae > Eudonia > Eudonia mercurella. The sequence continues at coordinate 14,941,303 of OY720029.1, forward strand.
AAAATATTTCCAAATCCTTCTCAACATTCTACAGAAAAATGGCACTGGTTGCTTCAATTCACACATCGGACAAAGTGTTTCGGATATCGGTACATAGCCCGATTTTGAGTTCACCAACCCGTATTTGGCAAGCATCAGAGTAGGTACGCACAACATTGTGCTTATTTTCTGTATTTGTAATGAAACAAAATTCCACAAAGTGACCAGGCAAGCGCATGATAGCGCCGACCCACCGCAACCACCTGCGCCCGGGGCGCTAACTTAGCACATTATGAACTTGTAAGAAGTGATTTATTTCCTGATACCAAATTGACATTGTGTAAATTTACCGGACCAACTTTTAATAACGAATAAAATATATATGCTAATGAAAGATGATGTTACGCTTTAGAATTATGAACAATACTAGTAATTTACAAACAATCATCATCATCATCATCATCATCATCAGCTCATTTCATGTCCCTACTCCTGGGGCAAGAGTCTCCCTATAGATGGATAGGGAGAACTGGTCATAAACCACCACGCGAGCCTATTGCGGATTGGTGCTTGTTATCGACTGCGAATACAGTCGGACCAACGGCTTTACGTGCCTTCTGAAGCAGGGAGAAGCTCGAGATTATACATTTCGCTTAAACAATACTGCTACTTCAGTCAAGTGATTGACCACTGGTCTCAGACCCCGAGGTCGTGAATTTGATTCCCAAATATTGTATTTGGGTTGATTGTAGGTTGTTTTGAGTCTGCCTGGTATGCAACACCAGTAAAGAAGAAAGTAAGAAGCATTTTTGTGTTCCGACAAGAGATTAGAAAGCTAATTCCTCAGTAGACAAAGACTTCAGGAGGAAAATAAAAAACATTTAAGTACTTGCCGAAACAGAGTTGTACATATAAACAACTCAGTTATATCTGTGAACTGAATAAAATTACGAAGTTAAGTATTCAACTATTTAAACTTTCCGGGTCGACATTATCTTAGCATTCAGTCACAAAGTTAACTTTTAAAACTTAACCCTCCGCAGAAGTATGCAAAATCATGAAGTGGCCGCCCCGGCTGGGCCTAAAAACGGCGAGGTTCTAATTAAGTTGGAAGTGTTTAAAATTTCAGGTATCGCAAGCACTTGAGACCATAGTGGCGGCTAATGGGTTTGCGCGGTCGATGGAACAAGTTATAAAATAAACCGCGGGCTGTGTCGTGTGCCGGTAGCCGCACGCAGGCTTTATAGCCACTGGATCACTGCCAAACCTTTGAGCCGCCGACTAAAGCGAGCCACGCGTGGCTTGACTCTTCAATTGCCTACAGAGTCAGACAGTTCTAAACAAATACACAGTAAGCCGATGACACAACTTTTAACAATTCATTTCAATTAAGAGTTTTTTTTTCTCTGAATACCAGTTTTTGGTACGCTTCGGTAGGCGAGTTGTATAGCTCTCGGATGGATCTATATCCGGATATTCTGGATTCAATTCTCAGGCCGAGTAAAGTGTTCTAGGTCCGGTGACGCTTAAAATGAGCCTGAGGCAATCGGTAAAATCTTTTCAAAAAAAGGGCAAATGTGTGTGTGTGTGTGTGTGTGTGTATGTGTGTGTGTGTGTGTGTGTGTGTGTGTGTGTGTGGGGGTGTGTGTGTGTGTGTGTGTGACCGGTTTAGTGATCACCAATCCGCATTTGGCAAGCGTGTTTATGAAACCAATACCCATCTATTTTGGTGAAGATTTGATTTCAAATAAGGATCCCCTTGGTCAAACAGTGGGAAACAGGGATGGGGGTGGGATAAGGGCTAATTACTTGCTATAGCAAACTTACTTACTATACCAAAGTGTTTAAAGTGTATTAAGCTTACGCAAAATACGGTTCCACTGGGTTTTGGTTTTTATTAACATACTGTTTCTGACAACAGTTCATATGCAGCAAACTCCAAAACTGGATGTTAGCCAACTTTGCATCGGTACAGTGAAAAACGAACTGAGCGTGCTGGAACTATACAATTTTACCCTCTCTGGACTAGTGGTTTTACCATCAGTCTCAGATTGAATTTGGGTTCGATTTCCAGCGGGGGATATATAATGTAAACTATTGATTCCCAAAGTGGTCTAGGACCCCCAGGTGTCCACGGTAGACTCGACGGAGGTATACGATGGGGCGTGACAAAAAATGGGGTTCACAATTCCACGAAAATTTATCTCGCTTCGACAGTGAAGAACTAAAATGTTGGCTTGACTTCACCTATCAATGTAAGCAGATAATATTTTAAGAAGCTGTTAAGTAACAGCTTCTTAAAATATAATCTACAAGTGTAAAAACTTGCATATTCCATATAGCGTTTTCCTCGTCATATCTTGTCGAAAAAAGTTTGAGACTGTTACTTGTAAAAACTTGCATATTTCATATAGCGTTTCCCTTGTCATATCTTGTCGAAAAAAGTTCGTTACAAACTTTTTAACAAAACAAAGAAGCAGATTGAATATCACTGAACGTGGAGATTTGCGGTTATTCCTAACAAAACTGAAGCCAAATATTGATAATTTGCTGTCAATCCATCAAGTACATCCCTCCCATTAAAATTATGACGTATTTTGTGATTGTCATTGTAGAAGTTACGTTACATTATTATTGTTCAATTTTAATAATATTACATTATATTATATTTGGAAAAATACAACACAAGAAAATTACTCTTTTTCTTTTTCTTTTAGATCTATCTATCTATCTTCAAATTTTTTGCGAGTTTTGGGAATATGGTACAAATGTAGCGGCAGGGGGTCCACCGCAACCAGCAAAATTTTTAAAGTGGTTTATGAGAAAAGAAGAGTTGGTAACCGACATTCTCAATGATGTTTAGCCTAATTTTAATAATGAACTTAATATTTTTTAATATTTTTTTAACTCATACTTTTGTAATTAATAATCTTATATATTCACGGGTGCAGTCAGCGGCGTCAATTATGTTTCATTATTATTATTTCACTATTATTCTACTTCATACCTTTACTAAGATGTCGCTATGGATTTGAATCCACCTGGCCCAAAAATGTGCATGCATATTGATGTAGTTGACTGCACCTGATGTTAAGATGGTCTGTGGTAGCGTTTTATACACTTAGCAGTACGGACACAGATGTCCACTATTTGTCATAGCATTATGGATGCATTATTTTTTTTTTATATGAGTATATATTTTTAAATAGTATTAAAAAGTACATGTATAGCTCCACTTAAATAAGCTCCTTAATTTATAAATTGTGACCAGCGATGTTGGCTTGCAATAAATAATTTATTATAAGTATAGTCATATTATAAATCAAACATTGTAAACCTGTTTGTGGTCCAAAATAAATTTAAAAAAAAAAAAAAATCTGGGGACCTCTGATGTAAACGGTTTGGTTGTGGCTTGCTCTTAGTCCGCCCCGGGCAAGATCTTTTTAAGTCTGCCGCCATAATAATAATGTTGTTACAGCATTGTTGTGTTCCGATAGTTAAAGATAGGATAAACTAATTCATCAGTAGTTGAGGTTGGCTTATTCGGCCATTTATCACTCATAATCACGATAGCTAACAAACTGGACTAACAATAGCCAAATCAATCTAACCACAAGACCACAACCACAAAGGTCTAATGGTTAGATTTGTTATTTCTAAAAGAGATAAGTCCTGAAAATTTTAGGAAAACTAGTGATGTACCAGAAGAATCTGCCGACGTATTTCGCTATTTTCCAGGTTTGCCCAGGGGGAAGAAAGTCTCTGGACAGATCTTGGGACCGGCTGACATCGGCACAGGCGGCACAAACGGCACGATGGAATCTATTAATATTCCAAATGGATCTAGAGCTTAAAAGCAGATATTACTTGCGATATTTTTCATACTCTCAAAGTAATATTTCTTTGTAGCTTATAACATTTTTATTATATGCGCAGCTTTAGTTGGCTGTAATATTTTTGGTGCTCAATAAAGTTAATTTATGACGAATTTAAAATCATCTTTTTTCAACTTTTTAAGATTTGTTGTTCATAACTTCTTAAGCTAACTTTCTAAGATTAATTCTAACCTGAGAAGGTCCTACAAAAATGTTAAAGACATATCTATGTTAAAGACATGTTAAAGATAGATCTAAACGCAATTAACGAGTCCCTGTCAGTAACAAAGAAGACTATTATAAATCTGTTACATCTCGACACGACCTCTCGGCGCTTGCACGTTAGTAGACGCATCTCTTTAGTACAGGGTGTCCTACAGCTTTGAAACGGAGGGGAAGAACTTTAAAATCGAACGAAAGACATTTTAATGAGTAAAGACTTCGTTTCATTTTTCCAATTAAGTAGAACTGGATTTTTTAATCACTGTGTGAACCAGGTGTCTGACTCAGCAAATGTAAAATAAGAATCAGTCCATTTTTACTAACTCCAACTGCAAATTATGATAAAATTATCGAACACTCAAAATGAGATCCATTTTGTTTGAGGCAAACACTTTATCTTTTATTATTTCGCTCTATGTTGATTTACTAACATTTTGATTTGTAGGGCGAACATTAAATATAATAACGTCTAAGTTATGATTATAATTCTTGAACACTGTTATATATAACAGTTCTTTTAAAGTGCTAAGTCTGAAGTTCTCGCTGGCCATCTGATTGGTCCATATACTCGTGTTACCGATATACTAAGAATGACGAAAATATTCATCATGAAACTTAACTGTTATCTGACAGATGTGAGCCTTAGCAAAACCTACTAAAAAAAGCTAATGTCTTCTATCTGCGTCAGATAATAATATTTAAAAAATAGACACATTCTGCAAATGCAGTTACTGCTACTGCTGTTGCTACTAAAAAGTTAATGCTTCATATTTATAAAAATGAAATGATTTTTATTATTATCTTTAATATTTAAAATTCTTTTACTCCGTCTGACTTTGTGGGACGCCCTGTATAACGTACATTAGGAGCTTTGAAGAGATTTAAGTGTATTCATCAAAGTCTAGGTCTCACAAGGTAGCTTGATGAGTACGTTAATAACTACTTGGTAATAGGTAATACTTGTATACACTTAACATGGGAATATAGTGTTAAAAGATTACAATATACAGTACGCTAAGAACATTGGTACAGATTCAATCAAAGGACAAGGAGCAGAAATATATAGTAGCTAGTTAGCTGCTTGAAGCAACGAAATCTACGTCAAAAAAATCCATTTTGCTCACGCAACTGATGTTACATGGTGATACGGTCGCTTTAATCGTGTTTCAATTTGTTTGATTATCTAAAGTCGAGAAGCAAATTATTATTTTAATCTCATTTTTCGCATTTTCGCTTTTATAGCGGGCGGTCGTGCAGAAATGTCTACAAATTGATACGTGCATGGTCCCGGTTTTTATCGCAAGATGGCTGTCGTTAACAGTCCACATTTCTCATTGGGCTAGCGTGATCGACTATGACTTATGGCTCACTTTCTCTACGTATGTGTGCCCAGTAGTGGGTCCTATTGGCAATTAAAACCAATTACTCAACAAAGATAAAAAATAATAAAGAAACAATTATAATAACACAATATAAATTGCGTTGTATATCTAACGCAAATTATTGAATAAAAGACTCAATTAGCGAATATTAAAAAGTCCTAATCCGTTTATAAACTGTCCGTAAGCCCGCAAACAGAGCTCTTAAGAAATTTTCAAATGAAAAATCAAGCTCATTAGCAATTTAATCATCTTTTAAGCGGCGTCAACTTTTGAATGGATTAACTTCAACTTCGTCCATCGCTTTACTCCGGCCAAGCCAATATTATACTGAGGAGTAAGTAATACCATCAATTCTAAAAAGACGTGAAACAAGCGCGGCCCGCAAAGTTTTCCTGATGCCAGTATCTCGTTAGTGTAACAAACGGGCTGGTTACAGAGTTAGGTACCGCTGTACAAGTATTAATTAACAGACATACGGTAACAGGCGGGTTGGGGGAAGTTTAACCACTCCCACTACCATTAGTATTTATATTAACAATCGTTCTTTTGTGATTTTGCAAGCAAAAGTTTTTGTGGAATGCTTAATTTGTATAGTAGCTACTTCCTAAAGCTTTTGCTTGTATTTCTTTGTTATTTATAACGTAAATATAATAAGGGGAATATACATTTTACTGTTTCACTATATGTAAACATTATCATTATCATTATCGTTAAATATAACAACGCGTTCAGGATGCTGATGGGGCTGCCCCGCTATTGCAGCGCCTCAGGGATGTTGGCGGAAGCGCGCACAGACTGCTTCTACGCCATAATGATGATGATGGCCCTAGCAGTAATATCACTGTAAAATACTAACACGTACATTAAGATTATACTAACAATTATGGATTTTTATTTGTCTGAAATATATTATTTGAATTTGAATTATCCCTTTGTACTACAAAACAGTGTTTAAAGTTAAACAATGGCTTAATACGTGTTTAAAACATTGTGTCTCTGGCTAAAAATATTAGCTAAAAAGAGGCAGCATCTGTTTTAAGCATTTTCTAACTTTAGCCATCATAAAGCAGTAAAGGTTCAAATAAGCAAGTTATTGTCAATGACAGACAATTTTCAATTAAATTGTAAAACAAACATTAGCCAATATTTCTGAAAAAAATATCTATATTGTAACAGCTTTAGGTGTAATAAAACGCTATATTGTTTCACTTGAAATCCGATAACAAAACGAAGCGCCTTTAAAACTTTCATTGTACCCCTAATATAGCCCATAAAGCGGAGATTCCCGGAGTTGGAAATAAATACAATGTTTCTAGATTAAAACCCTGCACTAATATAATCACAGAGAATGCAGGCGAGACTAACACTAAATGGTGGTTCATTAAGATTATTTGCTACTAGGTATAGTGATAGTGTTTGTTTAAAATTACTTAAGTAGAACTAGAGAATATTCCGTCTTATCTCTTGTCCATGAACCTCTGCGCAAACTTTCAGCTTTCTAAGATTAATGGCCAGGCGTTAATGAGTCAGTCAGTAATTGAGTCAGGACGTGTAATACGTGTAGGTATTGATTGATGATTTCAGATTCTCGCTCCCTTAAAAATATGTAAGAATTAAGAAAACGTAAACATTCAGTAGGTAGGTAGGTAGGTATTCCGGTCAATCTTAGTGAGCTTGCATTACCATCGCTGTTCATTTATCATCACCCTTTGAACATTGAAATAAACTGTTGGGTTCAAGCCTTCCCTTATGAACAATATCACGTAGAAAGATTGGGCCATTACCCACCTAGCTGGCCTGATGCGGATTGGTGGTTTTAACGACGGCAATCAACCTGGGGCAACGGCTTAACGTGCCTTCCGAAGTATGGTGGAGCTCGAGATATTTTAATTTGTTCACTAAATCAGTAACACGACATTGGGTAAATTGCTTAACTTTCAAGATCGCAATCGCAAACGTGCGCCATCGAGCTTCTTTACTAATTATTTAACGAACATAATATCTCTTCAAATCTCTTTAAAAGGCACGCTACGTAGCAATATCATAATCTCTTCAAAACATACCCTTCATTCCTACGCACGGTGCGACTCAACTCAATAGACCGAGTCATCAATGACGCCGCCAGCCGCTGTCGCTTCGTACGATTTCCTTTTATCCTTTTTATTGGAAAATCGTATTGTGTCAAGTGGCTGCGGCCAAGCGCCGGCATTTGTTTCTTATTTTGTGCCAGTCGTGCCTAGCAAACAAGACAGTGAAGTGTTTACTACATATTCATAACGCTGGTCGTAGTTCAGTCCAAATACTAACTCGCTTTCAGATGAATTAAAAATAAATTTGCAATTACGCATGTACATCGATATCATCAATGGATTTTCGAATATAATTACAAAAATCTAAAAGTAGCACTAAAACACTGCCTAATAGCATTTGGTACTTTCCCATTTGTACGATAATAAGTTCGTAGCTGCATTCGCGAAAACATTTTCGAAAACATACGTGTTACGGTAACAAGCACATGTGTGCTCAGCAGTTAGCTTGTTTACAAGTGTAGATTGAAGTTTGAGATCGAAAATACTGTTGGTTGTTTTCGAAACGTTATTTAAAAGGAATACCTAAAACTCTGCAGCAGTAATAGAACTGAAAGCAATTAAGCTTTGAACTGTACAGGAATATAAGGAATAGGCTATTTCATTGCTACAATATGGCGCTATGTCAATCGTACATAGCGCGCGTGCTACGAGCTACGTATCTACGCCAGCCGTAGCTACGTTCGTATTATGGCTACGAAGTGCTTCGAACATTCGATGAAATTCTCATTAGGGATGTGCATTGTACTGAGTTGATCCAGTGGATCGTGTCCCCGCGCTCTCGTTCTCAACACTCAATAATCGCTTAAGCTTACGTTATTTCACATAAATAACTAGGTAACTTAAATTGTCGCGCAAATTTAAATAGTGAATTGAAGCAGGTGTATCGATTCCTACTCGTTCCTCAAATTCACGGGAAATTCCCATTAGAGACCTCTTTGTAATTGATTGGCTTTAACAGTGTGTGTGGCCGACCTGATTTAATATTCCGTAAATCTTGCCGCAATGTTTTTTTCAACTTTTTCGTTTGGATTGTCGATTTAGCATTACATTCTATAGGCATAATATAAAATTAGTTGTAACCGTAAAGTGAGTTCATATGAGTTACTACGTACTGCCCACGATTTCACCCACATGAGACTCGAGTAATCACAAGATTTATTCTTTTCGTCATTGTATTGTTTTAATAATTATCGTCGGTATTTTCTCATCCAATTAATTAATTATGGAGTTATTTTTTGCCCAGCAGTGGAACATTGTAGCACCATCATCATCTCGGTTGTTAGACGTCCACAAAGGCCTCAATAACGAACGGATCTGTGCTGCTCGCATCCAGCGGCTACCCACAACCTTCACCAAATCGTCGGTGGCTGGAAACAAGGAAATATTAGTTATATAGGAAATTATGTATATTAATGTTTGCTGTCTGTTCCGAACCATCGAGTGATTGACGCGTTAAGTGCACTTTGCGAGCGTCGCGTCGGTCGCGGTTGATTAACGCGTTGGCGCGATAGCACCACACTTCGACAGCCGGTATTCCTCACACGACGCCTATCTAATTACGATTCGGACTTTCGTATTTATTATCCTCTTTACTTAAGTAGCGTTGCGCGTGCCCAAACTAAACTAAGTTAACCCGAAGATATAGTCTGCACCTGTTCTTTTGTTTTGCTTTCTGAAAGCCAAACAAATTGGGTATTTATTTACGTGGCTTTCAGTATAATCTTCACGATTATTTTTTTGCCAACAAAAGATTTGCTCAACGAAATTAAACATGATTTGTGTATTAATAAAGTTTGATTCAATAGGTATTCCCGAACGTCTCTCTTTCCGTTTAATGGAGCAAATTGTAAGGATCACATTTATGTTCTCATACTCTCCAATTATGAATGATCGAATTCCTACTGCCCATTTTTATTCCGGTTCTGTACCCATAAACGAGCGATTACCGCACTCCGGTAAATTGCCTTCGTTCGACATCTACATAAATGTAAATTAAATTTAGAATTGCGATTGTAATATCACTTATTACAATCGTCATCATCATCATCATCATCATCATCATCATCATCATCATCATCATCATCATCATTATCATCATCATCATCATCATCATCATCATCAGCTCATTTTGTGTCCCCACTGCTGGGGCACGAGCCTTCCCTATGAATGGATAGGGAGAACGGGCCGTAAACCACCACCCGGGCCCAGTGCGCCTTGGTGGTTGTTAACAACTGCTAATGCAGCCTGGACCAACGGCTATACGTGCCTTCTGAAGCACGGAGGAGCTCGAGATGATAAATTTTTGGTCACCCATCCGATGACCGGCCTTTGCGAAACTTGCTTAACCTCAGCACTCGCAGACCGGGCGCGTTAACACAGCGCCATCGAGCTCGAGCGATTAAATTGAATATCAACTGAAATAAGACCGTCTTTATGATCTAGTGGTTAATCCATACCAGTTCTAGGCCTAGAAGTCCCGGTTTCGATTCCCAGCGGGGTGAACATGTTGTAATTACGAGTACTCGGTTAGATTGATTGGTGATAGAAATAGGTCTAAGTTCGACCGGTTAGCTATGTTACCTAAATTGTCGCAACAATGTAAGTACCACTTAGTTCACTAACCCCCGTATTTATAAACGAGTAAAAGCTCATACTGAAACAAAGTAATTGCTTAAGTAAAATTTCATATTCTTTAGTAAACCGATGAAGTTAGAAACGCCAAAAGCCAGAATTCTTAGCCAAGCAATAGTCACCAATATCTTTACTCAAGCAATCTAGTTAGGTTACTCAAAGAATTCATAGTGACAAGCTTGTGACAAGCTAGAATTGAGGTTAAATTCCATGTGACAGTTTGTATTATGTCTAAAATAATATAAAATTGATGAAATTGATAATAACAATAATACTTTTATTTAATTGAATTAGAAAACTTCTATTCTAATTTAAACGTTACTTGTATATAAAATGAAATTAGATCTTAGTGACATTTCTAAGAACAAAGTAATTGCTAAGTAATGACTTGTTTATAAATACGGGTGTAAGCAATGATATTTTATGTTGTACATCGCTACAATTGATTGGTATTGTCTTAATCACCACTTCAGAGCTTCTGTGAATTAAAACTTATCTACTAAAAGCCAGTTCCTACGAGCTATGTAGCGACAAATCTGAAATACATTTTACCTGATCCAGGAATTGAACATAGGTCATCCGGATATCAGATCAAGCGCTTTGCCACTGTGCCACCGAGGCGATTTCTAGATTACCCAGATTGAAATATGAATAACTGGTAAAGCATAGACCATAGACTATCTACATTTATTTATTTATTTATTTATTTATTTATTTATTTATTTAATCGGACACCAACACAGTGAACACCAATACAATTTACATAACAAAAATGCACACATAATAACACAATCCAAATGTCACTGCAATTACAGGTGAGGACTACATGCAATAAAAATGAGCGAGTAAACTAATAGGTATAACACAAATATAAGACGAAATTACTAAATTAAATTGATACTTGAATGACTGTTTACAAAACAAAATCAAATTACTAATAAAAATAAGAATAAATTAAATTAAATTATTGAGTTTACAAAATAAATTTTTTAATAGATTTTATAGATTTTCCATATAATTTATTGCAACTAAAATAATTTTTAGTCTTCATAGCATTATCAGCGAAAATATCGATAGTTTCTGCTTTAGAGAGAGCGTTGTATTGCCTGACAAGTCTAGACATAGGTGCGTGGTATCCCAGACATGACTTAGAACCCTCCTGTTTAAATAAGTTGAACCTAGATGCTCTTGGTAACCTGGACGGTGCGCATAAGGAAACTAAAGCCAACAAAAAACATGTTGTTGGCAATCAAATATATTGTTCACATTTCATACACCGTGACAAGTTAGACGGCGGACGCGTTTAGGGAGGTAAACTAGTAACTTATCTACATCCCTTTTAGTTAAAAAAGGTTATAGCAAATTTTAAAACATGCGAGTTATTACGCGTTTTTAAAAAAGTGAACTATCGGCATTTCGCATGTACTACACGCACGAGTAAGGTCAACTGCAGAAAGACCATTTCAGATAGGAAAAATTAAGGTGGTGTTTTATAATTTTTAATGGAATAGGTATCGGCTTCTTATACACCTCCTTTAACGCGTTGTAAATAAACAGAAAAACCATGCCAATTTGGAAAAAAGTAAAAAATAAGGTGGTGTTTTTTAAATTTTTAATGGAACAGGTATCGGCTTCTTATACACCTTTAACGCGTCCGTCGTCTAGCCTAGGCATAAAATTTAATAATAAGTCAAATCATTCTCACTTTGTGCGTGCCTCCGACTGCATGTTATGCATGATGTTGCATAAATTGAATTTTTATCTAGTTCCGGCCTTTTCAGTTGATTTTCTATTTAGTTACTTATTCTTTTTTACGCAGGCGGGTTTTATTTTTATTTTTTTCATTCTTTACCCTTCACCAACTTAAAAATGAAGGAAGGTAACAAGTTCAACCCGAATTTATATTCATAAGTGTTTATTTGAAACGTACACAATACATCATTAAAGTCCACAATACCTTACGTTATGTTGATAGCGTATATTGATAGCGTAAAGCAAAGGCTTTACGCTGTCAATGAGCGCTAATTATATTGTAAAATATAATCTATATATGGAAGATTAGTATTCCAGCATGTATATAGTTAATTGGACTCCATTCACGATCTCGTATCTGATCTTCATTCACTTACTCATGTCTCAGAGTTGAGGTGGGTTATATCGGAAGCAATGTATCTACATATTATTGGCTAGCATTGTAGTGTGTAATGTGAACAATGCGCATGGAATAATAGCCTAAATTTAAATGCTTTAGTTCATGTAATAAATTAATCTGTTCATAGCATGCTATCGGTAGCAGTTAAACAGATATTAAGAGTTTGGAATGGAATTTGCAGTTAATACAGTGACGGTGGAGAGTGCAGTGGTTATAAAAAACTAAAATTCAGTGTTTTTTTTCTCACGGCTTGCCCTTATTTCACCTGATCTTAAGCGATGATAAGGCCGGAAGGTAGAAGCGCACTTCACCCGGAGTCCTCAACCACTAAAGATCTGGCTATATTATTTCCAACTGTCGGAACACAACAACGCTACTAAAAATTGATGTTATGGCGGCATATGTAGGGTAAAGCCACCAAAGAGCACGCACTAACAAAGAGTACCTACCGCAGTGCTACTAATTGAATAATATTTTCGTTAGATACTACTTGCCTGTAACATAACGTGTGCTGATATAAATTTTACACACTGGAACTAGCAATACTAGTTGTTAGCCTGGCGGACTTAAGACACTAACCAAACCATGTACCCCTCGCTAGCAATCGAACCCGGGATCTCTGAATCTAAAACCAGTGGTCTGACACTAGACCACAAAGCCGTTTAAAAGCGCTACTAACATTAGCAGTATTCATTACGATGTCCAATGGTCATTAAATTAAATTCGTTGGTAATTGAGAGTTTGATCGGGTCACAACTGAATTTAATTAACATCAGATTAATGAAATTGAAACGAATTTATGGAAAATAATCATCATTATCGAGTTTGTTTACCTTTGCCCCGTCTGAATAATGAAATGGTACCGCTATAAAACTTTTCCGAGAGATTAACAGAGCGAAAAATGTTGGACGCATGATTTACCTGTGCCATTCGTCAGCATTAGGGCCTCGGCCCCCGTCCTGAGGACTGTAATGTTTCACCTAAGCATCTTTTTTACACACTTTTTTTCTATCTGCCTATTTAAAATAAGCGTTTTGATTCGAAAGCCACGAGCAGAGAAGCTAAGAATGATTTGTTAATTAGAATGCCAGTCTTGAGATATTATAATAGGTATGTTGATGTATAACTAATGGAAGGGTTTAGGCTCAGAATTGGTAAAAACTGCAAGAAAACGTTCCATTATAAGCTGCTAATTTTGCGGCTCTGATTTTTAATAATATATTTCTTTTTCGTAAGCATTTTTAAATTAAAATTAATTGTCTGCGTGTTTCACAATAAATACTCACTAAATCAGTTGTTATAGTTTTAGCAGAATAACAGAGCAAAGTTATGTATGTATGTATGTATGTATGTATGTATGTATGTATGTATGTATGTATGTATGTATGTATGTATGTAGGTATGTATGTATGTATGTATGTATGTATGTATGTATGTATGTATGTATGTATGTATGTATGTATGTATGTATGTATGTATGTATGTATGTATGTATGTATGTATGTATGTATGTATGTATGTATGTATGTATGTATGTATGTATGTATGTATGTATGTATGTATGTATGTAACCAGTAGAACAGTTAGGCAAATAAAATTGAGTCTATGGTTAGCCGCGGCCTGTCATTTATTTACACTTTTCGAAATAATTATTTTATAAAAGTTATGGCGCATATCTAAACATGTTGTAGTGCATTTTATATTCCTGCCTCGTAGCCACGCCTGTGCTATTGTTGGCATCCGAGTGCGCAACCAGTGAAGCAGTTTTATTTTGTGTTTATATTTCTGTGACCTATCAAGACTTCTGTCTTCAAATATAAAGAACTCGCAGATCATTATGTAGTATGTATGTGTAGTCATGGTAACGCATTACCAACACCAATAAGCATTGTTCCTGCATTGAGACAGCTAATAAGCGAAGAGCACGAAGAGTCTTCAGTGCTGTTGACATCTCACGCCTGCGCCGAAAGCCATCTGCAGCAGCAGCTGTCATTGTTGTTTTATATTTTTATTTCTAGTCATTTTTTGTTGTATTATAATTTTAATGCATTTATTTGTGAGATGTCCCAAAATTCCTCAAATTCAGCCCAAGATACCGGCAATGGGCAATTTGTGAGGTGCGAGCTCTGTCCTTATCCAAATTTTTTCAGAGGCAAGAGAGGTTTGAACATACATATAGGTAAAGTGCATAGACCTACTGATATGTTTATATTGAAGGTATCTGCACCTTCATTCCGATGTACGCTGTCAGGACAGTAATAAACTAGCTATCACACGCGACGGTTGTTTTATTGCTGTTAAGCATACTGACGACAATGGAAGAGGCAGCAAGGACGACAAAGTGATACGAACGACACCGGCGACTGCCGGACAATGACATCTGTCTAACTATCGGTTTTCAGCTCGTACGCGCGTCCTAATTTTATTAATTGTATTTATTCCGAATAAAGGAATTTGTCTGTTTCTACGGTGTCTTATTTAACTAGGCATCGTCGTAAACATTTGGTGACCCCGACGTGATATTGGTTACATGAATCGGCGATAATTTACGAAGATTTAAAACGAAAATTATCGCACGGCTATCGTGTCTTTGTGCGCTTATAATAGGACGCGTGCAAAATGGCGACCGACACAAGAAAATTAATAGATGAATTTGTGCATTGATCCCTTCGATTGGTTTGCTGCTGATATATGCTATAGATATTTACTGCAGCATTGGACATCGATTGTGGAATTAGCCAAATTACCAAACAAGATCTAGTGCAAGGTGGAAAAGGAATGGAACAAAGTTGTTGAAAATTTTGGATTACTCGTACTTTGACGGCTGACGGCTGCCGGATTATTGTACTGGTGTTGCTGCATTGGAGCTCGGTCAAGGAAGTAGCCAATTTCTATTATACTTATTGCCTCTTTTTGCCATAAAACATTTCTTGTATTTCATATATGTAACGCTTACGCAGACTATCTTTGTTTGCGAATATTGTTTATAAGGCGTTTTATTAATGTAAAGATAAAAGTCTCTATTTGCTGTCTAAGGAATTGACATTTCATTGCATGATACCTATGTCATCCATTGCATTGCATGATTATTCGAAGATTGCATGATAACAATTTCATTTAAGACAAGTATTGCCTTAAGAAGAGCTAAGCTTCACTGTTTCATTTTGGTTGGTGCTATAAGGCTTTTATGTTGTTATCTTTAATTCTTGCAAGTACTCATTATTACCACTAACAGTAAACAGTTATTAAAACAAAGTTTGCCGACTATTTCAGCTACTCAAGTCGCCACACAAGCTCCTGGATCCAAGCTATACCTACGAGTATAACAAAGTAGGAGGATTTAGAAAACGCAGGCTCGCTGAGCTTGTCCACTACTGGGATCAGTGACTGGGCAGACTAGCGAATTCGACCGTTGTAGGTACTTACCTACAGCGGCCTTTACGGTTTGGACTTTGATTTGTTTATTATTGTTTGGTATTTCGTTTGGTTTGTTGTTTGCCCTTCATATCAATTACAATGGGGGACGAAGTGAAAGCTTTAGTTCAAGTTAGAGGTACGATTAAGTCGAGAATAACTATTTTCTGTAAATATATCAGTGCTTTAAAGGCAATGGATTTTAAATCTTTTTCAAAGGTTCAAATTGACGAGCTACAATTAAAACTAAGTAGATTTCAAAGTTTATTATCTCAATTTGATGAGGTTCAAGGAAAAATCGAGTTATTAGTTTCGGAACCTGACGACCAAATTACAGAAAGAGAAACTATGGAAAATAACTTTTGTAGCTTAATCGCCGAAGCACAAAATCTCATTAAGCGTTGTTTAGAGGTGCGTGCTGTTGATAACGATAATGACGGTTCATCAAATTCGATCCAACCTACTACTCGTAAATCTTTTAATATAAAGTTACCAACTATAAATTTACCACATTTCGATGGAAACTTTTTGAAGTGGCTCGAGTTTCGGGATACGTTTAACTCACTAGTAAATGAAAATGAATCGATTCCGGAAATTAATAAGTTTCATTATTTGCGTTCCTCATTAGAAGGTAGTGCTACTGTTGTCATTAAATCAATTGAGTTTGCAGCAGATAATTATAAAATTGCTTGGGACCTCCTTTGCAACCGGTATAACAATACAAGACTTCTTGTAAACAACCATTTGAAATCATTATTTGCTTTTCAACCTATTGCAAGGGAATCTCATCAATCACTTCGTTATATGATTGATTATTTTACAAAAAATTTACGAGCCCTAGGTACTTTGAAGGAACCTACCGAGTCTTGGGATACCTTGATTATTTTTATGATGACGTCAAATTTGGATAGTGCTACAAGTCGTAAATGGGAGGAGCATAGAAACTCATTGTCTGACTCACCTAGTCTTGACGAGTTTTATCAATTTTTGCGTAGTCGCGCTGATGTTTTAGAAACTGTACAATTTTGCAGGAATGAACCTTTGAAGTTTGAGAAACATTCTCATAATAGGGAAATAAAATCTACTAAATCCTTTGTTACTTCCAATGAAAGTTCGACTTCTAAAGGTTGTGTTATTTGTACCAAAGACCATTTTGTTCATGAGTGTGACAAATTTAAAAATATGAATGTGGACACTAGATTGAGTCATATTGCAAAACATAAACTGTGCTTTAACTGTCTTCGCCCTGGCCATCGTCCCTCTCGTTGTTTTAGAAAGGGCTGCAAGATCTGTAACGCAAAACATAATTCGTTATTACATAAACAATCAACAGACACTACTACCTCGTATAAAAAAATCGACTTACCTTCTGGTTCACTTTCAGCTTCACAATATGATATACCTAATAACCAAGTGTCGCTGTCCGCAGCTATACCTAGCCAAGTACTGCTGTGTACTGCTCTGGTGGAAATTGTTGACTCTAAAAATAATAAAACTTACCTGGTGAGAGCGCTTCTAGATAGTGGAAGTCAGTCATCTTTCGTAACCGAAGACCTGCAAAATAAGGTTGGTTTACCTATATATAATAAAAATCCTATTAATATTATGGGAATTAATAACACTATTTGTGCAGCAACAAAACATTGTAATATAAAAATTAAGTCTCGAGTTAGTTCTTTTCACATAACGGTGCCTTGCTTTGTTATACCAAGTATTACAAGTAAATTACCTGGTGTTGAAATAAACACGTCAACTCTTAACTTACCTTCAAATATTGAGTTGGCTGACCCAAGCTTTTTTAACCCCTCTGATGTTCATGTATTGTTAGGTGCAGATGTATTCTGGGAGATCGTACATGGTCATCAGATTAAGCTTGGGCGAAATAAGCCTACTCTCCAGGAATCACAGTTGGGCTGGTTGATATCTGGACCAACTGGTGTAAACTCTGGAACGCAAGATAAGACTTGTAATTTTTCTCAAAGTATTTACGACTCGCTGTCAAGGTTTTGGGATATTGAAGAGTTACCTGCTATTGATAGGCAGAAGTTCTCGAAGGTTGAAGAGATCTGTGAATCTCATTTTTTGGAAACTACAAAGCGTACCGAAGAAGGTCGTTTTTCAGTCCAAATACCTTTGAGTGAATCGCCAGATAAAGCATTGGGTGATTCTTTTAATTCAGCTAAATGTAGATTTTTTAGCTTAGAGAAAAAATTTAATAAATTTCCTTTGTTGAAGGAAGAATATAAAAACTTTATCCATGAGTATGAACGGTTGGGCCATTTATCGCCAATCAATCGTCCTTCTTTCGGATATTATCTGCCCCATCACGCCGTAATACGTGATGCTAGTGAGACGACACGCTTGCGCGTAGTATTCGATGCTTCCTGTAAGACCACGAGCGGCAAATCGTTTAATGACATTCAGCTTATAGGGCCGGTGGTACAGGATGATCTTTTTTCGATTTTGCTACGTTTTCGTCAAAATGCGTTTGTTGTTACTGGGGACATTGAAAAAATGTACCGTCAAATTGAAGTGGATGAGTCACAGCGCCATCTACAGTTGATCATCTGGAGGGACGCCGAAACTGATCCACTACAAATATTACAACTTAACACAGTTACTTATGGTACTGCTTCGGCTCCTTTTTTGAGTACAAGATGCTTATTAGAACTGTCTAAAGAATGTACGTCCGACATAGCTACCGTCTTACGCCATGATTTCTACGTTGATGATTTGAATACCGGTACCAACTGTAAGGAAGACCTGCAAGCCATAATAAAAGGAGTTGTTAATAAATTGTCGGAAGCTTGTTTTTTGTTGCGAAAGTTTCGTACAAATGTTCCCGATATCTTTAATAATGTCCCTATGACATCCCAGAGTCAAGATTTTTGTAAAGAGTCTACTGTGTTGGGACTAAAATGGTCTCCTGAAACAGACACTTTACGGTTTTCGTCTACGCTTGAAGCCGACCCTAAGGTAACTAAACGGAATATTCTTTCAACTTCAGCGAAATTGTTTGATCCTCTTGGGTTAAAAGGTCTACTTCAAAAATTATGGCTACTTAAAAATGGATGGGATGACCCTATCCCAGATCACATACAAACTGAGTGGCAGGAGTTTCTTAATAACTTACAACATTTGTCTACTTTAGAAGTCCCAAGGCATATCGTTTGTGAATCTCCTATTAACGTAGAATTGCATTCATTTACCGACGCCTCATTAATGGCTTATGGTGCTTGTCTATACCTGAAATCTACCAATAATTTAGGAGAAGTTACCGTTCATCTTTTCTGTGCCAAAGCTAAAGTGGCTCCTTTGAAGCCAGAACTGACAATACCTCGTTTAGAACTGATGGGTGCTTTGTTGGGAGCTCGATTACTTACAAAGGTAGTTCATTCGTTGCGTTCCAAATATCTTCAAGTTTCGCGGTGTATTCTATGGACCGATTCAACCATAGTTTTAGGATGGCTTAATTCTGAGCCAAAAACATTGAAGGCTTTCGTTAGTAATCGGATAGAAGAGATTCGTGAACTTACCTCCAAGTATCAATGGCGACATGTACCGACCAAAAGTAATCCCGCTGATCTGGCCTCTCGTGGAGTAAAGCCGCAACATCTAAAACATAACAAATTGTGGTGGCACGGAGCTCCTTTTCTGACGAAGCCAGAGGACGAATGGCCAACAGATAATACAACGCTTATCACACTACCTGAAACAAAGGTATCGTTGAGTGTACAAATCGAACCAGCCCCTAATTTTACTCTATTTCGTACATGTTCAAAATTATATCGCATGCAAAGAATTATGGCATATATAAAGCGCTTCATACATAATTGTAGAACGGAAAATAAAGTGAAGGGTAAGTTGACACTCACAGAGTTAATACAATCTTTTTTTGCTTTGGCTAAGCTTTCTCAGGAAGAATCCTTCAAACAGGAAATTCATTCTTTAAAAACCCTAGGATATTTGAATCGTAAATCTAGAATCTTGTCGTTAAATCCTTTCTTAGATAGTGATGGTGTGTTACGTGTTGGAGGACGTTTGCAAAAGGCATTAGTTCCATATAATAAAAAACATCCCATCATTATTGATTCCAAACATCATTTTCCCAAACTTCTTTTTAACTATGAACACGTTCGTCTTTTGCATTGCGGACCTTTACAATAATAATTATTATCGTTGATACGTGAAGATTTTTGGCCTATAGGCGGCAGAGGTCTAGCTAATCAGATTACTAATAATTGCATACAGTGCGCAAAAATAAAGGGAAAAAATATACAACCAATAATGGGCAGCTTACCTGAATCCCGTGTCAACCCAGCTCCCCCGTTTGAGACTTGTGGTACTGATTTTGCTGGTCCCTTTTTGATTTTAAATCGCAAAGGCCGCGGTGCAAGGGCAAGCAAATGTTACCTATGTGTTTTTGTTTGTTTTTCCACCAAAGCTGTGCACTTGGAGTTCGTAAGTGAACTGAGCACTAACGCGTTCATACTTTGCTTACGTCGATTCATCTCTAGGCGCGGCAAGCCGTGTACAATATACTGCGACAACGGAACGAATTTCGTGGGGGCAAACAGCGAATTAAAGAGAATGCTTAGGGCCGCTAACGAGTCAGTCACTGAATTCGGTTTGTGTGAAGGCATCGACTTTAAATTCAGTCCGGCATATGCTCCTAACTTTGGCGGGATCTGGGAGGGTGGAGTTAAATCTGCGAAGTTCCATTTAAAGCGTGTAGCAGGTAATACAAACTTAACATTTGAGGAGTTAGCCACCCTTTTTATGCAAATTGAGGCAATATTAAATTCCCGTCCATTAACGCCTATGTCATCCGATCCATCTGATCTCACTCCATTAACACCCGGGCACTTCCTTATCGGGCGTCCTTTATCATCGTTACCGTCTCCAACAACAACCAAGATGTCGATCAATCGATACCAGCAGCTGGAGCGCATGAGACAGCACTTCTGGACGCGGTGGTCGCGAGAATTCCTGTGTGAACTTCAACAACGCGTGAAATGGCAGAAAGATTGTAAGCGAAACATACAGGTTGGAGACATGGTTGTAATTAAAGAGGAGCACCTTCCACCGATGAAATGGATCCTAGGACGCATCAGCAAATTATATCATGGAACTGACGGTGTTTGCAGAGTTGTGGATATTACTACTTCCAAGGGCATCTTAAAAAGAGCATTAACAAAAGTTTGCGCTCTGCCCACAGGAGATTCTCATGAGCTCCTTGGAACCTCAGCTTCCAAGGGGGGGAGGATGTTAAGCATACTGACGGCAATGGAAGAGGCAGCAAGGACGACAAAGTGATACGAACGACACCGGCGACTGCCGGACAATGACATCTGTCTAACTATCGGTTTTCAGCTCGTACGCGCGTCCTAATTTTATTAATTGTATTTATTCCGAATAAAGGAATTTGTCTGTTTCTACGGTGTCTTATTTAACTAGGCATCGTCGTAAACAATTGCATTAAAACACTACATTGGCGACGAGTACCCACTATTATAAATATAAAAGTGATAATGTCTGTGTTTATCGGAAATTTAAACATTTTTGACCATAAAAACCAAGAGTGGTCGATTTTTTACAGTCGGCTATCACAGTTTATAAAGTTAAATAAAATATCAACCGAGAACAAGTGTGCGGTATTGCTGACTCATCTTACCGACGAAACTTATCGTCTGGCGCGGAACTTGGTGCACCCGCGCGAGCTGGAGGTAGTCAGCTACGAAGAGCTAGTGAGAGTACTCGATGGGCATTTTACTCCAAAGAGGTCGACCTTTACCGATAGGGCAAAGTTTTATGAAGCCTTAAGATTTCAAGGTGAAAGTATTGAAGATTGGGGCGCACGGTTAAGGGGTCTGGCCATTTATTGTGACTTCGGTTCGGCGCTCGACATCTTACTACGAGATCGCTTCATATTGGGTCTGGGAGCAGGAGTAGTACGAGACCGTTTATTTGAACAAGACGCAGCGACTTTGACATGGGCAAGGGCGCTTGAAATCGCTCAGCAAACGGAGTGTGCGCGGCAAGCACGGGACGTGGTTGCGGGAGTACAGATTGCGACTCAAATTAAAGAGGAGCAGGTATATCGTGTGAGCGAACACCGAGTACCCGCGCGGAGTCAACATCAAGGTCGCGGGCCGGCGGCGCAAGCGCAGTGTTCAGTGTGCGGGTTAAAAAACCATAGTGCAATGAAGTGCCGTTATAAAAATTATAGGTGTCAATCGTGCGGTGAAAAGGGGCATCTAAAGAAGGTGTGCTCAGTGAAACGGTCAAGTGCTTCACGATTAAATAATATTGCAGAGGTATCTGATGACGACGACTGTAAAGAATGCCAGCTTTTTAATTTACGGTATGTGAACTACGAACCTATTAAAATCACTGTATTTGTTAACGAAAGAAAAATGTGTATGGAGTTGGACTCAGGGTCTGGCACAAGTGTAATCTCAGAAAATGTATTTTTAAATTATTTTTCCAACATCAAATTACTAAAGTGTAACTTAGTTATGTGTTTATATAATGGACATAAAATCACGCCACTAGGTTATTTTGTGGCAAGAGTATCGTACATGGACCGTATTAAAGAAATTAAATTTTATGTTGTTCAACATGGTGGACCGCCGTTACTAGGTCGTGATTTTATGGCTCAATTTAATATAAAGTTTACTTCTAAAAATAACAAAATTGATATGAACTGTAATAACGTTGACATAGAGGTGTTACAATTGTTGCATCAGTTTCCAAATCTATGGAAAGACGAACTGGGATGTTTTAATAAATTTAAAGTTGAGTTACACCTAAAAGATAATACACTTCCAAAATTTTTTAAGCCACGTACTATACCATTTGCACTTAAAGAAAAAGTGGAGGATGAATTAAAAAGATTGGTTAACTTAGGAATTTTAGTGCCAGTTAATTATTCCGAATTCGCTACGCCCATAGTACCCGTTCTTAAAGAAAACGGCACAGTTAAAATAGCGGGTGATTTTTCTTGTACATTAAACAAAGTTTTAAAAATTGATAAATATCCTTTGCCGCGAATAGAAGAGGTATTTGCAAAGATAGGTGGTGGTGAGCATTACTCAAAAATTGATTTAAGTAATGCTTATAATCAATTTGTTCTAAGTGAACCTTCCCAGGACCTAACTACGATCAATACACCGAGAGGCCTGTTTAAATACACTCGCCTAGTGTATGGTTTAGCCAATGCTCCAGCTATTTGGAGTGGGGAGCGAGACAGCAGGCGGCCTTTGATCTAGTAAGGAAGGAGTTAGCGTCCGAGCGTGTGCTCGCGCACTTCGATGCGCGCGAGCCGCTGGTGCTGTCCGTCGACGCGGGGCCCGCGGGCCTGGACGCGGTGCTCGCCCACAAGCGCTCCGACGGCACAGAAACACCTATCGCGTTCGCATCAAGGTCATTATTGACAAATGAAAAAAACTATAGCCAGATACATAAAGAAGCTACGGCTATCATATTTGGTATTAAATACTTTCATCAATATTTATATGGTAGGCAGGAACCATTCATATTAAAAACAGATCATAGGCCGCTGTTGTCAATTTTCGGAAAGAAAAATGGCATATCCGTCACGTCGGCTTCTCGATTGCAACGATACGCGCTTTTTCTATTCGCATATAATTATACAGTGCAATACATTAACAGTAACAGTAACTTAGTAGCAGATTATTTTTCTCGCGCACCCCTGCCTAATATGAGTAATAGTAAAACAGACGATCAGGGCGACAGCAGCTTAAAGTTTTTAGATAGTAACATAAAACCGGTTACGCTCACTGACATAAGTGAAGCGATTCGTAAAGATAAGATATTAACAACCGTATTGAAGTATATGACTCACGGTTGGCCACGTAAACTGAAATGTAAAAATATATTGCCGTATTTTTACTGTAAATCGGATCTAGAAGAGAATGATGGTTGTCTGTTCCGGGGTCACAGGGTTATAATTCCACAAGTATTTCGAGAACGTATGTTACAAGAATTGCATTCAGCACATTTCGGAATTGTCAAAACGAAAAGTGCAGCTCGTAGTAAAATGTGGTGGCCCGGCATCGACAACGATATTGAACGGTGGATAGGCGCTTGTGACACTTGCGCCAGGGCGCGCAGCGACCCGCCGCGCGCGCCGCCCGCGCCCTGGCCTAGTGCGCGTGCGCCGTGGCAAAGGATTCATATTGATTACATGACAATATCAGGCAATATGTACTTAATTGTAATAGATGCGTATAGTAAGTGGCTTGAATGTATTTATATGAATGGTGGCACCTCCACAAAGGCGCTTATTGCAAAACTAAAATATTTGTTTTCGAGATATGGAATTCCACACATAATAGTATCTGACAATGATGTCAAAATAGCCTCAATAGAATTTCATTCGTTTTGTAATAATAATGGCATAAAATATTTAACATCACCTGTATATCACCCTTCTAGCAACGGCCAGGCCGAAAACTCAGTAAAAACGTGTAAAAAAATGATAAAATGCATTATTGACAATGGAACCTTGTCACAATCTCTTTTAAATGAAAAGTTATTGGGATTTCTTTTTGAATATCGCAATACTGTTCATTGTTCGACAGGGGACACCCCTGCAAAATTAATGTTAGGTCGGAATTTAAGGTAAAAATTTAATTACGATTCCAAGCAATAAAAATTTTGATACAGAATTAGTTTCAAAAACATTTAAAAAATCACGTTGTTTTTTAAGGGGTGAAGTTGTCTGGGCAAAATGGTTCATCGCTAGAAGGGCAGTATGGAAAGTAGGCAAGATTGTTAATATATTGGGTAACCGCATGTTTACAGTTCATTTTGAGAATGATCACGTTGTTCAAAACCGCCATGTTGATCAGATTATGAAATTTAAAGGCCTCTTGGGTTCCTCGCCTTCAACAACACCCTCACGTCATTATGTTAGTGAACTGCCGCCGGCGCTGGCGCTGCCTCCGTCGGAGGGCACAGTCGAGAACGCGAGTGTGTCGCCATCTGTCGCAATAAGTGACGCACCAACCGATAATGTTTGTCCCACTACAACGGCGAATGATGGTGATGGTGATGGGGAGGAGAGAATTGTAGATAATATGGAAAAACAAACAGAATGTATCGCACTCGAGCAGCCTGCGGGCAGCTCTGATAATTTATCAGAGAATAAACGCGAAGCAACTTTAAATGCCGAAAATAGGCCTCTCGAGCGCTATTCGAAAAGAATACGTAAAAAAGTAGAACGATATTTTTAGAAAAAATTAAAATCATTAAAATCAAATTAAATGTATCATAGCCTTAGGATAATAGTAGCTGTTAGGTACCTACTTGATTGTATAGTAAACATTGTATGTTTTAATTATTGTTTTTGTTGTTCTCAGGGTTTCTAATTAGCGTTGGAGGAATGATATGTTTATATTGAAGGTATCTGCACCTTCATTCCGATGTACGCTGTCAGGACAGTAATAAACTAGCTATCACACGCGACGGTTGTTTTATTGCATTAAAACACTACACCTACCCAAACCTCACAGGCCTCAGATCCCATCCCACACATACCCATTTCTCCCAGTTCATT
This sequence comes from Eudonia mercurella, assembly GCA_963082485.1. NCBI lineage: Eukaryota > Metazoa > Arthropoda > Insecta > Lepidoptera > Crambidae > Eudonia > Eudonia mercurella. The sequence continues at coordinate 14,966,631 of OY720029.1, forward strand.
CGACCCTCATACTAGACAAGACTTACAATTTTGCCAAATATTAGGTAAACTATAGAACAACACACCCATTATTAAACGCATTCCAAAAGGAGCTCGTACCACCGTAGCGCAATCAATCGCAACCACCATTAGCAATATCATCAACGAAAACACATCGCATAGTTGGGAACAATTTTTAACTTTTGCTTATCGCGTCCTGCACATACGCAAAGAAGAAAATAATAGCTTAACTTTGACCCAAAAAATTAAAAACAATTGCATCACCCTCTTACCAAATTTCCATAGTTCACCCATTAGAACAAATCACAACTCTCATCATTCAATGTTAGCAAGGTTGAAGAAAAAATCAACGAAGGTGATTTAAAAGGTGCCACCCAGTTGATTTTTTCTAATGATATCATTGCTCCTGACTGTCAAGAGACAGTGGCCTCTTTAGTTTCTAAACATCCTCCTCCTGCAGCAACACTTCGTCTTCCCGATCCACCCGAGTCTACGGATGCTTCGCCTTTGACCAACGAAGGCGAAGTATACAAATCCATTCTCTCTTTTAAAAATGGCTCTGCTGGTGGCCTTGATGGTCTATCGCCGCAACATTTCAAAGATTTGGTTTCTGGTACCTCTGGAGACGCTGGCAGAGTCCTTCTCACCAAAATTACCCATCTTTGTAATATTATGCTTGCCGGAAATGTTCCACAGAACATCACCGGTATACTCTATGGCGCTAACCTATGTGCTTTAAAAAAGAAATACGGCGGAATAAGGCCAATCGCTGTAGGATGTACCATCCGGCGCATTGTTTCCAAAATTTGTGTCAAGCACATCCTTTCTGACCTTTCTTCCAAATTTCAGCCAGTTCAGCTTGGGTTTGGCTCGAAGGGTGGCTGTGAGGCTGCGGTTTACTCAGCTCGCACCTTCTTGCTGAATGATGGTGGTGAAGTGCTATTGAAGGTGGATGTGAAGAATGCGTTTAACTCTGTGGACAGGGGTGCTCTGCTGGCAAAAGTAAAAGAGTATATAAATTTTTATGGCAATGTTATGGTGAACCAACAAATTTGATTCACCGTAACAATCTTCTCCATTCCGCCGTTGGTTGCCAGCAGGGTGATCCTCTGGGACCTGCAATTTTCTCTTAAGCTATACACCAAATCATTTCGAATCTAAATTCAAAATTTAATGTCTGGTACCTCGATGACGGCACTTTAGGGGACAACTCGGGTTTAGTTCTCGAGGACCTACAAAGTTTAATAAAACAATTTGGCACTATAGGATTGGAACTAAATTTTTCAAAGTGTGAATTATACATTTCAAATTCTGTGGCCCCGAACCGTAGAGCAGAAATAGTTACTGACTTTAGTGGCCTGGCCCCCAACATCAAAATTCTCCAAGATGACTCGTTATTTTTATTAGCCGCTTCTCGATGCTGCCATCCCGGCTTTCATAAACGGAGCGATTGCTAAATTCAATTTAACTTCAGACCGTTTATACCTAATTAATCCACACATGGCCTTATTTGTAATACGTTTTGTCTTTTCGTTCCAAAATTTACTTATGTTCAAAAGTCAGAGTTGGGAACTCTGATTTTTTCCTGCTCTGTTGTCCAATCTAGAAAATTTAATTAAAAATACTCTTGTTCAAATTCTAAATTGTCAAATGAACGACCGCATTTGGCTACAGGCTTCACTTCCTGTACGATTCGGAGGCCTTGGAATTAGAAATTTGTCCAGCGTGGCCCTACCAGCGTTTTTGTCATCTGCTCATAGCACGAACAATCTCTACAGGAAGATTATCAACCCATCTTTGGGTTCCGTAGGGTTGTCGAGCAAGGCAGATGCTAGTAACGCTTGGTTATCCGCTTCTCAAAATTCAAATCAACCTTTAATTCCACGATTGCAGAAGCAATGGGACGAGCCGTTATGCAAGCAAGTTCTGGAGGGGCTTAAATCCACATCGGCTGACACGGCCGATCTCGCTCGTCTCATTACCGTCTCTGAGAGAGAGTTAGGGCACTGGCTCCAGGTACCTTGTTGGACGGGCCGGGCCGTCCCTCACTATAGCGGTCTGCCTCCGTTTAGGCGCCAGGTTAGTCCACCCTCACCGCTGTGTATGTGGGGAGGCTGTTAGCGACCTAGGCCACCATGGCCTCTCATGCGCTCGTAGTGCTGGTCGTATGTTACGCCACTCATCATTAAACAACATCATCCGCAGTGCTTTTGCCACCGTTGGTTTACCGGCTGTCTTAGAGCCAGCTGGTATCTCTCGCAGCGATGGCAAGAGACCTGACGGAATGACCATTGGGCTCTGGAAGCTTGGCAGGCCGTTGGTGTGGGATGCAACCTGTGCTGACACCGTGGCTCCCTCGCATGTTTGCGCCACTTCTCTTCATGTGGGGGCTGCTGCGGTAAGCGCTGAAAATCGCAAACGGCACAAATACGCGAACCTGGGTCGTAATTATTTATTTGTTCCGTTTGCGTTGGAAATAATGGGTCCATGGGGGCCGGAGGCAAGGCAACTTGTTAAAGAGCTAAGTGCTCGCCTTATTGAGGCCTCCGGTGACAAGAAGACTGGCAGCTACCTCTGCCAGCGTATTAGCTTGGCATTTCAGAGGGGCAATGTTGCCAGTATTCTTGGGACCGTTCCCATGAGCCCACAGTTGGAAGACATATTTATTTATAGACATTTAGTTTTTAATTTGCTATTTTTATTTCTTTCGTTTTTTTTAAGTTCAGTTGAGTTTTGTTTCTTTTTTTTTTGTTTTAAGTATTGTTCTGTATATTTGTTAGTTTGTATCTAATTAAATAAATATTTAACAATTTCAAAATACTTTTACAAATTTAATAATATATACCTACTCGTAGCAGTGTTTGTATTATTTTTGCATAAAGGTTTTACGACAAATAAAAAATTATTTAATAAAGTCTAAAAAGTTTTGGTTTTTAGTTCTAGTAATAATTACACAAGATAAATAATATACGAAACTAAATTATGAAAAGTAAATATTGTGCCATGTTATTATAGTATGCCAGTGATGTTAGGACAAAAGGTATGCTTGTTTACCTTACATGCTTCTAACTAAACAAAAATCACGAAAGTTAAACTATATCAGTTCACATGTAATTTAACAACTGAAAAAGTTACTGAATAATTCTAAATGAACGCAGGAAAATAAAGACTTAAGTTTACTATAAGACAAGCAGAACTAAGAGAAGCTCGAAACCTATTCAGTTGCAGCGAGGAGTGAGACAGGGAGGTATTATATCTCCAAAACTGTTCACTGCTGCACTGGAAGATGCTTTCAAGCTTCTGGACTGGAAAGAACTCGGCATCAACGTCAACGGCGTATACATCACTCACCTTCGATTTGCTGACGATATAGTGGTCATGACTGAGAGCCCTGGAAGACCTCGGCACAATGCTCGGTGACCTCAACAGTCTCTTAACAAGTGGGCCTTAAAATGAACATGGAGAAGACGAAAGTTATGTCAAACTCACGTGTCGTACCCACTCCTCTGAAGGTTGGGGACTCTGCCCTTGAAGTTGTGGACGATTATGTTTACCTGGGACAAACGGTCCAGCTAGGTAGGTCCAACTTCAGCAAAGAGGTCAATCGTCGAATCCAATTAGGCTGGGCAGCGTTCGGTAAGCTACGAAATATCTTTTCGTCCGATATACCGCAGTGTCTCAAGACGAAAGTCTTTGACCAGTGTGTGTCGCCAGTGATGACATACGGGACTGAGACGTGGTCGCTCACTATGGGCCTTATCAGAAGGCTCAAGGTCACTCAAAGAGCAATGGAGAGGGCTATGCTCGGGGTTTCTCTGCGAGATCGAATCAGAAATGAGGAGATCCGCAGAACAAAGGTAACCGACATAGCCCGAAGAGTTGCTAAGCTCAAGTGGCAGTGGGCAGGGCACATTGCTCGCAGGACTGATGGCCGCTGGGGCGGAGCAGTCCTCGAGTGGCGACCGCGTACCGGAAAGCGCAGTGTGATCAGGCCTCGAACAAGGTGGACCGACGATCTGGTGAAGGTCGCGGGAAGCCGCTGGATGCGAGCAGCACAAAACCGGTCGTTGTGGAGATCCTTGGGGGAGGCCTTTGTCCAGCAGTGGACGTCTTTTGGCTGAGATGATGATGATGAAGCAGATTTTCAGCCTCGTAAGTCTAGAATCGTGTGTGGCTATTACTAATTTCAGAAATATAATAATCACCTTCTGATTGAGTGACCTACCGCAAGGTTGAATGAACTACCTAGTTTGTTTATTACCAAACCAATATAGCTTAAAATGCCAAGTAGATAATATTTAACAATTAACAGTATAAATAATAATGTCTTTTTGTTTTTAATTAGTATATCCCCTTGAGCGTCGATCGACCACAAGGTGGCTGATAACAATTAAAATTATATTGTGTCTAGTATTCGCGCGCTCGAGCTCTTATTATACTTAAATAAAATTACATTTATACAAACAATTACATGGAGTGTGTAAATAGTTTGGAAACATCTTCACTTTCGTAACCGGTTAGCGTACAATCATCATAACGCAAACCACATAAGGTAGTTATTATTCCGCAAAGGACAGTGTCATGAAGTTACAACAAAGACGACGACACTTAACGCTTCAATGGGCGAAGCTTTGTGGCGCGGTAACGCGTCCTCGCATGTCCCGATTACCATAATGACGCGCTCGGACCGCTCGGATTGCTCGGATCGCTCGGATCGCTCGCAACACAAACGCCGTAATATATTCGCCACCAAATCTAATTGCATTGCAGCTAGTGAGTGCGCCACAATCTCAGAGATTTTTTATCATCGCAATAGGTAGTTGTATTATGAGCGGTGCGGAGCTGAGACAGAGCTTATGTAACACGTACTTTGAAAAACCAATTAACGTTTAAAAGCAGCGACTAATTATAACTTTGCATTCTAAAGAACCCACTTGATGGGTTTCTCTCAGAGTAATTCATGAATGGGGAATTTTTTAATTAAAATGTAGGAGCGAAATCACTCACTGACTGATTAATCACGAAATCTCCATAACTATAAGGGTTGCCGTGCTTATTGTACCGTTGATTTCTATACTAGATATAACACACACAAATAGTTACGCTAACACGTAAAGTTTTCTTAATTTATAAAAAAAATATTAGCCCTTCTTGAACTCAAAGTAGAAATGTTTAAAGCAATAGGTCGAATCCCACCCCAGGCAGTAGCTTTCCTAATACTTTTTTTTTCATTTTTGTTACTTTGTTTTGTTTAACGTATCATGTTAGTATTTATAAACAAAGCAAAACACAATTGCGCTCACTAAATATTAAGTTTACACGACCACGTGAATTTATAATTAGTGTCAATGTAAGTTAGTCAAGAAGAACTGGATAAGAGTAGCCGCGAATCATACCTACCACATAGGCCTCTCCAAGTACACGCCATATAACGCCATATAACGCCATATAACGCCATATAACGCCATGTAACGCCACGCCATTTTTCACGCCATATAAGCCTATACTAATTCACTGCTCCATCAGTGAATTAGTATAGGCTTATGATGATGGTGATGATGATGATGATGATGATGATGATGATGAAGTAAGTATTTACACATTATTATATAATGCCCCACTGCTGAGCTTAGGCCTCCATCATAGAAATAAAGTCATTGCTACAGTTATACACTTGCCAGCGGCGGCGCCGGCCTGGCTAAGCATTGAAAAAACCGAACACACACTTTACCCAGGATCTCCAGGGTGCCTAGTGTGAGTTTTGTTTACTATCCGTATTCATCCGAACACGTTTACGAAAACGAAAATTAGTATGGCATTGAAGCAGCGCCTCCTGGCGGCATACGAGAAGAGTTAACATTTTGCCTTACAAATTCTCGTTTACGTAAAGAATGGCGAATGAAACTCGAACTTGGCACCCAGATATCGAACCGTGTGCTTTGTCACTTGGCCAACGAGGCTATGTAAATAAATCTCCAACCATAATATCAGTGCAAATAAATCCAATTTAAAAAAATAATAGCACTTAATGCTTATTGGAATGGACCTACACTAAGTGTTCGTCGCCATTGACGCCTCACCAATGTTAGACAGCCACAAGCAGCAGATGTCTTACCCACTATTTGAAACATGATTCAGCAAATTTCTATAACAAAATTATCTCACAAACATTAGCCAGACTTCATCGGCGGTGCGCGTGAGCGGGCGAAGTGTCGCGACGACGCTAATGCCCCCACTGAATATGTATCGAAATGTCTCACTTAACATAATAACGTGTCCGGACTACGTTAGCATAACAAAACAGCATCAAGTAGTAATATTCAATAAGATGACAAGCGTGTTGTACTCATAGAACACTGTAAATACCTACATACTAGATCTTTGTATGTCATAAGTGTAGATAGTTTCAGCAGAAATGGCTTTATGGTTCGAAAAATATTGAACTTTGAAGTTAGTTTGGGATACCGAAATCTATAACAGCTCTTAATACGCATAGAGCTTTTATATTTGTTTCAAATCGGTTATTTTCAGTTATGTAGTTAATTAGTTTTAATAAATTGTTGTTGAATCATACAGGATGGAAGGCGCTGGCAGCAGTGACACAGTTTATACTACCACAGCTGCCAACGTAAATCTCATAAAATTTTATATTAAAAAAATAAAAAATTGTGTATAATTATTAGAATAAGAGAATAACTTGTACCTGGAATGTTGAATAATATATATTTATTTATTTATTATTATTTATTATTTATATTAAATAAAAATGGCAAATATTTTTACGAGACCATATTTATAATGTTTGAAAGTATATTTGTGTGTTAAGCATTCAGTTTCGGTGGTGAGAACCAACACAGCAAGTAAACACCAACTCTGGTCCTATGACGCTGATAAAGATGACAATAGCGTTGACAAAGAACCTAGCCGCCAACAACTATAATTGTAAGGTCCCAGAGGTAGCGCGTTCCTAAACAAATATTAACTTACCACACATTGTTTATAGAGGATTACTGGAAAGTTGCACCTATACATTAAATAGCACAACGTTTTCTTGAACAGTTATAGAGTTTCGTGGCAAAGCAAAAGTTAGTTGTTGTATTTAACTAAACAAACACAGCGGTAGCGGAAAAACACTTCATCTAATAAGACATCTAGACTTTCATCCAGTTCCCTCAAAGTTCAAACAATTGTCAAGGCTACGAAATGTTTTATTTTGCGTCGGTTTTCTTCGCTTGTGTCTCCTCAAAGTTTCACAGCAGCATCAATACTATAAACAAAGTTGCAAAGCTATCGCAATATGGATAAGTTTCGCAATATATTCGTGGCTTTCTGTGGGTGTGTAGCACCTGTGCATTTGAGCGGCTTGGCGTGCCACCGGAAAAGTTGTTTCCAGATTGAAATGTACATGCTCCATGTTTCGGAAAAGAAACTACAGTGACTCGGGTCAATACATTCACAAGATTCACAAGTTTCATCTCACGTAAGATAGTGAACGTAAGGCAACACCTTTTTTTTCTTATCTCTTGAAACGTCAAAGTAATTATCAAATGAATAGTTTACGACGAAAGATTGAAGCATATGGACACTTACCTATAGTGAGTGACTTACTTATAGAGGAAGTTTGATGGCGCAGTGGTTAACGTGCCCGGTCTGCGATTTCTAAGGTTAAACAACTTTCGCAAAGACCGGTCATTGGATGGGTAACCAAAATCATATCGAGCTCCTCCGTGTTTCGGAAGGCACGTTGATCCCGGCTGCACCAATCGCACCGGGCCCGCGTTGTGGTTTATAGACCTTTCTCCCTATTCATCCATAGGGAAGGCTCGTGCCCCAGAAGTGGGGACATAAAATGAGCTAATGGTGATTGATGATGAGACACTTACCCCTCGTATCTACTTAAATACGACGTAAGCGTTTACTTGATAATACACACAAGACTTTTCCTCTACTTTCTTCAATAAATTTTAACATTAAAAGAAACCCGAACACGATTTTTATAGAAGAAAGACTAGGTCAGTTATTAAATCAAAGTCAAAGTCGCTTTCTTTCAGTCAGTACAACGTCATGAAGAAACAACATTTCAAACGAATTCACAATGTCGCCTGTAACAAGCATTACATTTGTTCCGAGCTCACAAACGTCGTTACTTTTAAATACACAATGCATAGCTTGACTTGAATTTGCCAAATACTCGCTTCGAATAGAATTTAGTATCGCGCCCGTGCACGTTGCAACCGAGAAGCATTATTAATAAGCGCTAACAAAGGGCCCCATCCGGCCAAACTTACAACTCCTATAAAGGAAGTCAAACATTACGGCATTGCTAAAAAAAATGAAAATCATTTCAAGTACTCCGTTGTGAAAGAATAATAATGTAACAATAACACGATATCTCTTAAGGATACTTTCAAATGATGCTTGTTTGAATCTTATAATAACTCGGCTTGTATTTGATTTGTCTGCTCTAATTATTTCAAATGCTATTGTTGTGCAGCTTCCTTTAAAAATGGAAATAATAACGTAGATTTTTAAGAAAGAGAATCTCAATCGCCTTTTTTTAACGTACATAAAGCAATTTTTATAAGTTATCTATCTGGAGTTACTTCAGACAAGAAGAAAGAATTGTTTCCGAAATTGGGATAAGGAATACTGTAGACTACTTGATATTGCCAGCACAAAAACATATTCGTACCATAGTACAAATACCGATGGCACTAGAACAAACGTAAGCGATGAACATTATTCATGTTTTCCTGCAGACATGACCGACATTATCGACGGCGAAATTCGTAACAACACAAATCCCGGGGGAAATTTTCAGCGTTAACAATAAGCTCGTATTTTATATTCACGCAAAAGATTTCGGCGTTTCGTTGCCGTTTTGTTCAATGACTAAATCCTACTTAATTTACGACCTGTTTTGTTTTTTTTTTTTCGGGAATGTATTTATGCTCGATTTCCTTGTAGCTCGGTTATTAGTGCCAGCATCACTTTATTTACGGTTAATTTACGTTTTGCCAGATTCTGATTTCAGTCACGTTGATGACGCGGTAAGATTACTTGCTTTTCTCATATTTATCTTTTAAGTCATTATTATAGTATGGTATTATTGAAAACTTTTCTTTTTAAATTATTGTTGCATTTTCTGAATACTAAAGTTTTGAAATTTCTAGACAAAAGTAAAAAAATAAAATCTGTTATGGTCTGGAAAAGAGTTTGGAGGATATTAATTGACTGTAGATTGAGCTTAGATTTATTGTTGAAAGTTGGACTGTTAAGAAAAAAATGTGTATTAAAGTCATGGTATCTGATATGGCAAAATGTTATATATAGTGGTGGTACAATATGTTCAAATGTTAACAAAATATGTCAGTTTTTAAAATCATTGCATGTAGAAAATGAAATATGGAATTATTCCAATAGATTCGATGACCCAGATTGAAATCTCTGAGGACTTGCTATCGTTGGATTCCGACAGAAGTTTCCGATAGAGATTGATCACATCCATTTGACGGCCCGATGGAGGAAAATTTTCAATTTTTACTTTTGGTGGTGTCGCATGTTTGATTCCCGCATAAAGACAACTGTATCTTTGCTAATGCAAAACTGCTATTTTAGTGCTTGTTGAATTGACAGTTTCAAATTAAACTATAGTGGTTCGGAATGATTAAGAGTAAAAAATAATAGGGTGTTATTTAAACGGTTAGCAAAGTATTCGTATTTTTGTTAACAAAAAAATGTAATCGGTTGGCTAAAACAGCTAGTTGGGCAGCAACTTATGGTATGGCAGCAAATATTTCTAAATCAGTCTGCATCTTATATCATTCTGAACAGCAGTCTTATGCCGCTCCCCCCTTCCCTTCCGTGACTGGCCCTCGCTACGCTGCGCTTTGCTCGGGAAAATAAAAATTTACTTAACCTAACCAACAGTAAGGATTTCTTATGCTGACCGATTGTATAATTCTGCTGACCAAATAATAATTTTGCGTTACAACTACTTATTTTGTAATACAAATAAATTATTTTCCATAATAATACTACCTACTACTAACTGTATTTGTGTGCATTACCTCGTCCCCCGCAGAAAATGACAGACTTTTTTTCATAGAAATTAGTGCGCATGGCGTCTCCAGTTGGTTTAATGCTCTAAGAATACTACAGAATCAAAAGTCCCACACCAGACGCCTTCAAGGTTACAAACAACCAGCCTGTCTGGCGACCTATACGTATATAACCTTTTTATACATACATTTTGGTGTCTATACAAAATTCAAAGTTCATTTTTTCAGACCGATAAGCCAATTTAAATTTTTTTATTTAAACTTTTTTGATAAAGTCAGTCAAAAATATATAAATAATTAATTTTACCAAGTTTATGCGATTTAAAACATTCCAAAGTGGACTTTATATCGCGTAAATACAGCTGAAAAAAAACCATTTATTTTAAAATGTTAAAGTCAAAGCCAAAGTATTCATTACCTACTACGTGTACATAAATTAACTTTCTAGATCTATGTATTTTCCATAAGCATAGAAAGTTTTATAAAAATGTCTGTACCTTCCGATTGAGAATTTGTAATACATTGCATATGGCAATCATAATATAATAAAATTTATCTTAATATTAAAATGAGTTTTTTATATTATTTTACATGACTGTGCTGTAACTAATTGTGTAAATCATAGTGCAGCGAGCGTCGCAAAACAAGCCCAATTTATATACCTATCTAAATGTTTAAATAATTTTTAACGCAAATTTTGTTGCGAACAAATTACAAAAACACAAATGTTGAAAAAATTTCCACGAGCAGGATTTGAACCTGCACCCTTCTGGCATTCCGGGTCAGGTGCTCTTCCAATTGAGCTATCGTGGTTCTAACCAGCCCGCCGAAATTATTCAACACTATTTACTTTTTACTTTAAAAGCTAAAGGCGCCCATTCAATGTCAACAACTACCGTCATTAACATCCGATCATAATATTTTTACAAATACTAAAGATCAGTTAAGAAGTAGGCAAGCTATTATAAAATGTTTAAATAATCTGACCCGGAATGTCAGAAGGGTGCAGGTTCAAATCCTGCTCGTGGAAATTTTTTCAATTTTTTTGTGTTTTTTTTTTTTTTACCTATCTAAACTTGAACTTTTTGAAGTGTAAGTAGCACAACTACTAAAACATTTTTTTAAGTTCCTTTAGAATAGTTCTTTATTTCTGTAGCTCTGTATTTTAATTTCGTATATTTGTAAAATGCATTCATTACTGTATCTAAATGTCTTTTTCTACTAAATGAATATTTTAATTTCATATCCATATTTCATTCATATCGGATACCTGCCATAAATGGTGGCCTTTATGGATCTACAGATCCTAACACCTGTAATACAGTTGCGCTTAATACTTTTCAATTAAAACAGGTCTCTGTCAGACAAATCTGTTTCTATTTATCAGCTCATTTGCGTAGTAGATAGTGGATTCGAAGTCGGAAACCGTTACGAGCTTCGTCGTCATTCTTAATAGTGTTCATTTAAATTCCACTTCTGTACCGTGTACTGACCTATGTAGCTGAGTGAGAAGAAATTGCATTAAGTACTGCAGTAATTTGTTGGACGAATTCGCTATTATAGGAGAAATGCAGTAGGCAAAGCTTATTTGGTTTAGGTTCATATGTTAAGAAAATAATGAAATCCTGTCCCGCCTATGTACTACTCGTATTTAGGTACACTTAAAATAACATTTAAGTATTTCGGATAGTCCTTAGTGTTATAATTAGGTTACCATAATTGTTCATACGCTTGATGATACAAGAAATAAGAACTAATAGGTAAGCACACTAGGAAAAGTATAAAAACTAAATCCAATTATTTAGTTATAGGTAACTTTAATTTTAAAGAGGGTTCTTACGACTCGACTAAGGCTAGAAAGGTAATAAAGTTATATTTATAGGTAGCCAACGTTAAGATGACAAGTGCACGAGTTGTTAAATTGCTATAAAGTTCTCAGTATACTTCAGTTTGTTTTAAATTAAACTATACACTTTATCATAACACTCGCTTTACTCAGGAACCTGCTTAGTGTCTGCGGTATACCTCTTGAAGTTGTGAAGGAGTACGTCTACCTCGGGCAGACATTGCAATTAGGTAGAAACAACAGACGGATTCAGATACTTTAGAACCAATGTAGACTATACTATAGGGAGACGCAGCAATAAAAAGTTTTAGTTTTCAATTAAAAAGGTAAAGGATTTATTTAAGCAAATTTTTTCACAAAAAGGTTTTCTTCCTAATCGCGTCACTGACACGTATTTTCACCACTTTTACATTGGTGCTTTTCTTATTTTATGCTCTAAGGTGCTTTTACGCCCATAATGAAAGGTTAAAGAAATTATAAAATTTTGATAGGTATGTGCCTATGTAAGAACACGATAATAGAGTTCTTTAACACATATTTCAAATAACGGTACTTTCGTTTTCTATTTTTCCATAAAGTGAATACGAGTACAGTAAATAACTTTATGGATGCTCCACGTGAATTCTATATCAGTGATTTCTTACGTTTTTTTATGTATAAAAATATAAATATCTTTTCATAGTCCAGCTTTTAATCCAAATTTTAAAATGATGTGGACTCGATATCATCATTGTCCAGAGAAGATGCAGGATAATTAGTATGCTATGGCTATCTTTTATTATTAAATTTTACCGATTGATTGATTATGGATATGTATGGCATTATATTTGAATCAGTAATTTATCCAATTTCATTTTAAGCTAAAACATGCTTTAGAAAGTTCAACTAGGGCAAAAGTCAATGTGAACGGAGAGTCACAGCTAGTGGACTTGTTTTGCCTTTCTACTATCTACATCAACTTCACTCACTCTTCGACATTTCTAGGCTTTGCATCGTATTTCCTTTACTGACCTAAATCTTAGACCTCACCGGTTCACCCCTGGGCGGGCTTTTGGACGAATCAACTATTCGTATAAGCCTCAGGGTGAAGGCTGCAAATGAAAATAGTATTTTGCTCCTTGGTGAAAGCTATTTCGAGTTTGCGTCGTTTATTATTGCAGCACTTAATCCGTACATTTCATTTTTAATGTTTTCATTTTTAACAATGGACCCAAAAAGAGGGATGTTATAATATAAGTTTTTTTTTAATCTTTATTTTAAAGGACTTTGATCACCAATGTGACCATGTCCTTTAGTCCTGAAAAATCTCAGATACTACATTAAATACCACATGTAGACAATGACACACGAAGTAAAACAGGAACCTTGCTACGCTTGATGAAGGTTCGGCAAGAATGCTTTGCAACATAAATACCAAGCATATTCCACTTAATTAAATAATATAAGTTTGAAATCTTTGTCTGTCTGTCTGTCTGTCTATTTTTGTAGTTTGGTATCGTAGCTTTCGGTTGAACCTATTTTAATGAGTCGGGTAATCACTGAGTCACGAGTTTCCTTAATTCGACCTCTAACTGGTCATTTTCCTTATTCGTCAATGTCAAAACAATCTTGAACCCGAAAGTTAGCCTAATTTGGTTTCCCTTGCGATTTATTGATATTATGACAGATTCGCAAGGCTTTCCTTGTAACCTAATGTGAGTTAACATTTCACAGTTCTCAACATTTTTTGCACATCTTTTTATCATATTCAAAATAAATTGTTTTTGCATTCCCTGATTTTAACAAACCAACATATAGCTGCCTATTACTAAAACTTGTTTGCCGTAGATTAGCATATATTTAGACGTGTGACCCTGTAATTTGTCAATGGTGAGCTCAAATGTACGTTGAAAATGAACGGAGCCTTTTACACTTAAATAGAAAATCGGTTCGGCATCATGAGAATGGGAGGAATGTGTTCCATTTGCCTAGCTTTTGGTACGGTAAGAGTGACAGCCGCAATAATGTTGTTTGTGAGTGCTTTAAATTGCAGTGTCGTCGATAATTTTTCGCGTCAATTCTCATTATAATTGTGAGAGCCTTTTTACATTCATCCCAGAGAAACTTTAAAATTCAATATAGGTATGGCTAACCAATTAACCAATTCTAATAAATCTTTACATGCTGTATAACAAATGGTCGGTCGGTACTCTCACCACAAATGAATCAAAATTCACATTGTGGCGGGACACCAACCGCTCAACCATCAGAGTGGCGTTGGACTTCACTCGCATGCACTCTACAAGCTCTTCCGCCTTCGTAGAGTAGTGAAGTCGGGACACATACAACAGCGTCGTCGGTATCGCTGGACGCAGCAGGTGTCTCGGCCCCGTTGGTGCAGTGCCACTCAGGCTGTGACAGGCTGGCTTGTTCTTCTTCTTCTTCTCCACCTTAATGAAGCCTCCTTATTGCAACGGTCGTGCCGTGGTACTAGAAGCTGAACTCCCAGGACAGGGTCATGGCGATTCTTCTTTTCCCCTGTAATTGATCGCCGCTCAGGTTGAGTATATGCGCCGACTCAAAACTGCCGATGGATGCATTTTGCGGCCCGCGACGTGTATTCACATTAGAGGCATCGGGTGACCTAATTTGGTGTGCACTTCAGCCAAACTCGCTTTCAGGAAGAATATGTCCTTTAGCAGTCTGGTGACATCGACGTGGTCAAAAGTGACGGGGGCCAGCTTCTCACGAATCACGAATTCTCCTTCGCCACGAATGAAGGCACGTTGTCCGGGTCGGTCTCCTTCAGCAGGCTGTGGCATCTGGTCGGCCTTGCCAACGGTCTGGTAAAGCAGCAGCTTGCCACTGCAAATCTCGTCCTCCTTAAAATTGGACTTGCAGATCTGCAAGATGCTGACCTCGTCCATGGTGTCGATGGCGTTTTGAATAAACGCCAACAGCTCGTTGGCTATGAGTTGTTGGGAACTCATAGTTGATACACGCGTTGCGGCTATTGCCGCGCGCATCGCGAATATGAAATTCTCACTGCACAATGGAGCACGTCCGTTTCCGAGCGCGCATCGCACTGCACTATAATATAACCACCAATAACATGTTTAATTAATTTACTTTATTATTAAACGTGCAAAATGTTCAGAACATCTGGATTTCACAAGAGGGGAATGCGTTAGACGCTTTTCCCCTCTTTCTTTAAAATTATTTCTAACTTCCTCCTTGTTTGTTTTATTTTTAATTTGCCTACGGATACGTGTAAAATACTTCCTTTGAAGTGCAATACACTTAATGCCAGTGCTAGAAAAGTACCAGCCGAATTAATATTTAATAAAGACGCATATGCCCCAGATGGGAAAAAGGAGTTTAAAATTCCTCTTTTTAAAAAAATAATGGAATATCTCTTTTGATTATGAGAATATGAAGAAATTGACTTATGAATTTTGAAGACAGAAAAACGTAGACACAGTTCAGTTATGGATATTGAGCATAGTTGGTTACGTGACTCACAATTTGACGATAAAATTTTTGAGAGTAAAACTATGACGCTATTACCCCGGTTGACTTACAGTTTATTTTAACATTGTGGAAAAATTATTTAAACTAAATAGCCATAATAAACTACATCTAGTCACTGACTCAAAAGCCACACAATGGGGTACCTACTATATTGAATTGTACGGTCCATTTAGGTAAAATCAACTGTCCTATGCAACAATAGTGCAGGGAACGCTGCCAGCTTAGGCGTTTGACAGGATTATCCAGATTTCACGCTTCCCGGGCTCACGTCCATACAACCTCGCTCCCTAAAGCAAATGTTTGTGTCTGGTCACGGCACTTTCGATTTTATGTTGGATGGTATACTTGATATTTTAGCTGCCTCTGTGGTCTAGTGGTTAATACCACGGGTTTAGACCCAGAGGTCCCGGGTTCAATTTCCAGGGGGGGTACATGTTTGTGTAGGTACTCGGTTTGGTTGGTGGTATAGCTTGCTTCCGCCGGTCTAGCTAGGATAACCCGGGCAAGAGGGCTTAACTTGTGGGCCGTTGTTGTCACCGGCCGCAAAGCAATGGGCCGGCGTCAACAACTATCATTAATATCATTATACTACAAGCCATAAAATCGTCATTAGCATTGTTGTGTTGCTGTTACATTTCTGAACAAAATCCCGTTCATTAGAGAAGAATAGACCTATTCGTTTCTAAAATATAAGCAAAACAACAACACTCTTCCAATCTTCCGATTATCGGCACTCGACGCTCAACCCCTTTTTATGACCTGCCAACGGTCAGCAATTGACGCTTAAGAGGATCCACCTCAAAGCCCTACTTTGATTAGGTATAGGTATTATTAGGCTTAGGTATGCTAAATATGGCGTCGAGGTTACTAACGGCAAGTTTACTCAAAATTGGTGAGTTTTATGTTGCGTCTTCCTACCCCTTTTTGGGAAAATAAAGACGTGAGATGTATGCAAATTGATAAATCATTTATCTCACAGCAGTCCATTTCATGCACTGGATGAGCATTATACTATTGACAGTGATGCAGCTGATTGCGCCAGCCACGCGTCTAGGTGGGGGCGGCAGCGTCTATATTGGAGCGTGATTATTCAATTTCACGCCTCACACTCAAATCTGTGTATTTAAGTACAATTCAGCCATTCACAGGTGCATACCCAATTAGCTTCGATCGGAATGAGCTTTCTGTTCAATTAGAGCCTTTTTGCTATGTTAATTATCGTGACTCAATCAACACAGACTAGTTCTACACTAATCAAGAAAATTAAAACTAAATTTTTATCCGTTCGTCCATTTCTTTTATCTATAAACTCGGTTATTCTCACATTCTCACTGGTAATTCCATTTTGCATTTGTTTTATGAGTCTTATGTAAAAGAAGGTTAAATGCAAAAGAAACTTAAGACATTTTTTACTTTATAGGTAAGTAAATAAAGCTATTCTGAACACAACCTTATGCTTTTTATTGGCGCACTATGGCTGGAAAATCAAATAAGATAAAGAAGAATCTAGTGGTCGCCCAATAGTCGAAATTCGACCGTTGTAATGTTGTTTTTGTTGATTTCATGTATTTTTTATGCATAATTTAAAAAAATATTAACATTCGGATAACCTTCTCTATATAAACTATTATTGTGCGAAATTTCATACATAGTTTTTGCTTCACGTATTAATATATACATAATTTCTATGTTAACAACAGGTGGCAATTTTTTGATTATAAAATTACCATTTTATTGTATCAATGAGAAAAAGTAGCCGTTGTAGATGTAATGATCGTTTCCCGCCTAAGTAAAATATAAGCGAATGAGTTAGCATCTCGTCCTTTCCTAAACTGTTAAATCGAGAAGATATTAAGTTATCGTGCCTAATGAAGCTAAGGCAAACGATATTAAGTGCCAAGGTGGCGCCATTTCAGGACCTTCAAGTTTTTACGGTCGCTTGGCGCGCTAATGAAAAATGAGCTTATCGCAAAATGTCGTTCCCTCCTTTCTATTTTTTTAAAACCACATGTTGTATTTGTCGGGTTATTTCGCGACATAATCTTTATTGTTGAAAGCCGCTGTACTTAATTGTGTGGACCACAACATTATTACATTGGTTTGACATTTTATTTTGCATATGGTAAAAAAAAGTATACCTACCTAAAGGGTTTAATACCTTTTTGGTACTTATCTTATGATCTACATCTCGTGCCTTTTTATGATCTGTCTTTTCTCTTTTATTATATTTGTTAGATATCATCGATGTTTACGAGCTTCTGCATGTTACCTATGTAATGCCTTGTTTATACGAGTCAACTTGTACTCACAAATCAATAAAAAACACATACTTACATAAATATTTCAGACTAACATCGCCAGATTCACATTGACGCGCTGTGATGTGTTGTTGGGGTGTAAGGGGTCCCAACCTACATCATTTGGCGCCCAAGTCAACCACTCCTGCACGTGGTGCACCCTGATGACCAACAGACGAGGTTCTGGCGACCGACTGATGGCGGGATACCCATTACAGCCCGAACGTAGCTAACATAGTGCACAGACCGGTGTCGGGCAGTAGCAACACTGGTGCGTTTAGCTACGCACTGCGATTGCCAACCCGCATGCCCAGCGTGGCAAATATGGGCAAACCCTCCGAATGACGACAAACAACAGACCACGGCCCCCAGTTACCGGTCGCCCTGCTATTCCTGATCACGGCGGCGGTCACGGTAACGACAGGGTGCGAAGAATTCCCGGGTTACGGAAGGCCGCCATAAACAACTGACCATGGCAAGGTACAACGAACGCACGTTACGGCTTGACTTTTACTCAACGCTAATGTAGCATTCTAATGGTGAAAGAATTTTTTAAATTTTATTTGTTTTTAGTTATAATTGATCTGTTTTTACTTTGTTTTTGAATTTCTATTTTTTTTGTGAGGTTAATAAATGTTTTCTTTCTTTCAAATCAGTCCAGTAGTTTTAGAGTTGATTCGTTGCAAAGATACATACATACAAAAATACAAAGGTTTTCTCTTTATAATATTAGTATAGATAGTATAGATGATTTAGCTTGGTAGAAAATATAATAAGTACCAATAGGTACCAATTATTACAAAAGTAATAATGCTACGACACGACACTAACGTGAATTTAATTATTTAGTTATTAGTATTGAGTATTTTAATAAAAATTGTTTCGCGAGTGTTATATTATTTGAAAACAAACACATTAGCTGTGGTGTTCGGTTGAGTGTACCACTCCAACATAAAAACTGCGCCGTTTGCAAGATCGGATATTTGATTCGGCCAGGCGGCTTGGCGGTTGGAATAATGCCAGTCGCTACTGCCGCAAAATTCTTATAGACAACGAGAATTATTTAAATCATAATATAGCCGAAATATTTCATTATTTATTTATTTTATTTTTATTTTATTTATTAAGGACAACCAACAAAACATACACCAAAAAAAATTACAACAAAAGAAACATTGGAAAAATGTCTTAATCTAAGTGCTGTCTTAATTAAAGGCTGCCACGGCATGCAAATGTGGGCTTACAATATTTATATATTATTCAAATTATTTTATTTAAATAGTTTTATATATTTCTATTTTATTTATTTTATTTTATTTCTTAATTAATTATCCCTCCATTATTATTAAATAGCTAAAGTAAGTAGCTCTTTAGCTGATGAAGTGTCGTCCGTAATCATTCGTATGGATTGTATTGAATGTTATATGTATAAAGTAGAAGTGGTTTTACAAGTTAAAAATGATGAAATAAAATCATTAATCTACCAAACAGGTAGCTTATTATCCGAAAACCTACTTTTTGTACTTAAAACTTGAATACATACTTACTTTTTGTGTCAACTTAACTGACAACTTTTTAAAGCAGACGCGGTTAAAACAAATCTTTTTTTAATAAAATCATAGACATTGCTTAATTTTGATTATAGATTTCGGTGCAAGCCGCCCCATACATAAACCAAGTACATAATCACCTCACCTCAGTGCGCATTTTATTCGACTGGCTCATTTATTTATTGATTTAGGCGTAATCATTGATGGTTCATAAAGCTTTCGTCAACATGTAAATCATATTGTAAATAAGACGTCACAACTTAGCGGATTCATTAATCGCGAAATGAGCACTCTCAGACGGATGCGCTTCGCGGTTCATGTCAGTGAACGCTGGTGTCCCTAAGGGGTTCGTTCTATCCCCCACGCTGTTCCTTCTGCATATCAATGATATGCTTCCACTTGGAAATATTCATTGCTATGCAGATGATAGTACAGTGCACGGTGGATATAACGGTCACCCAGCGGCTGGGCAGGTCGAGACTTAAGAGAAACGAGTAAATCTTGTCATTGAGCTCAATTGGTTATTGGACCTCATATCTAAATGAGGCTCTAATAACCTTGTTGAGTTCAATGCCAAAAAAACACAGGTATGCGCGTTCATGGCAAAAAAGTCGCCATTCCTACCCCTTCCCTCTCTTCAAGGCACATCACTCGGCCTGCAGAGCAGTATTAACATGCTCGATATAGAGATTCGCTGCGATCTGAACCAGAGGGACTATATCGAAGCCGTGATAAAAACAGCGTCACGTAAACTCGGTGTCCTGAGCAGGGTGAGGCGATTCTTCACGCCAGATCAGGTAGGCTGCTCTTGACGCAAACTCAATCTCAATACAATTCCAATGCGATTATTATGTATCGATATTGGGATAAGTTACGCAATGTCGGAACGCCCCATCTCGATAATAATTTGTTCACTCAATTTCCACGCAATTTAATTCCAATGTAGCGCTATTATCGCCTTTAAGAGTGTCATTTGAATTTTTTAGATTTGGGATTGGAATTGTATTGAGATTGAGTTTGCGTCAAGAGTAGCCTACCTGTTGTGCCTTTGTACAAGACACAGGTGCGGACTTGCGTGGGGTATTGCTTGCATCTCTGGGACGGTTCCGCAAAGTATCTTCTCGATGCCTTGGACAGATAGCAGCGGCGCGCTATACGAATTATCGGCAATACTGAGGTCACTAATGCTCTCGAGCCCCTGCAAGCGTAGACATATAGCGTCACTCAGCGTCTTCTACCACTTCGAGTGCTCTAAAGAACTCGCTGTACTGTCTCGAACATTCCATCGCGCACAAAGAAATTTGGTGACTCGTTTCTTTTTCGCACTTCCAAAAGATGCAATAGTCTACCAGCACACGTTTTCCCTCCTTCCTATGACATGGGGCCCTTAAACGAGGCGTAAAGAGGCACCTTGTGGGCCGGCAGAGTGAGGGTGACTGATGCTGCGTTGTTTTCACGCTGCACCAGTTGTCCTTGCGTCTGGATTCCGTTTCCACTTAACATCAGGTGGAGTGGAGCATTTGCCGAGCTATGAAAATAAAAAATAAAAATAAAAATATTCAAACAGCCAAGTCTTACAATAACCATCCATAACAGCATCATCCGGAGTATTCTAGAGTATTGCAGCGTGGTTTGGAATCCTGGGTACCAAGTTCACTTAGATTGAATTGAACGAGTGCAAAAAAGGTTTTTCTATCATCTCGGATACTCTGACAACAAGTGCTGCACCCTTGCGTCTTATGCTGACCGTATAAATCACTACAAAGCTTAGATGGTTATATGGTCTAAGCTACAAAGTTACTTCGCTAGAAGTCCGTAGAAAGATTACTGATACGTTGTGCTGTCGTGGCAGTTACACGCTCGCATTGATTCTCTTGATGTGCTGGAGAAGTTAAACTTCTCTGGGTGCCTAGTGTGAGTTTCATTCGCCATTCAATCACATTAACGAAAACGAGAATCCGTATGGCAAAATTTTAACTCATCTCGTATGTCGCCAAGAGGCGCTGCTTCAATGTCATACTAATTTTCGTTTTCGTAAACGTAATCGAGTGAATACGGATAGTAAACAAAACTCCCACTAGGCACCCTGTTCCTCGTGTAAACAGTCGCCTTCACATTAGGAAAATGTTTGCACCGCGATTATCCAAGTCTAACCTTGGTAGGCACTCCCCAATAAATCGAATGTGTCTATATTGTAACACTGTTCGTTTCGATGTGGATCTATTTTCTGTTTCTTTAAATGTATTAAGAATTAAATTAAAAACAATTTATAAAAATAAGTAAAGAAAGTTTATGTTTAATCTTTGTATAGCGTATTTCTGGAACTGTGATAGCTCATGTTGTGTCTACATGTAATAGGTTGCAGCTATTGCAGTAGGAATAAGTTTAGTTAAGAAATAAAATAGCTGTAGGATTTAATGTCATTGAGTAGTCAATAAGTAGTTGTAGGTTTTCGATATACACAGTATATATTTAAATCAAAATAAGTTTTGGCGAAATGTGGATAGTTTTATAAGTGTGTTTTAGTTTGTAGGGTTTGAAGAGACTATGTCTCCACAGAAGGAACCAAAGAAGGCGCTTCCCAATGCAAGCGCAGTGAGATGGTGGGCATTGGTATGGATATTTAACTATACCACGACCCCAAATGCCCAGGGGTCCGATGGACAACATGTTGTGTTGTCCTGTTTTTGTTGTCTTTTTGTATTTGTGGAATTGGAACGGTGACTCGACATGAAAACATGATGAACAACGAGACGACTAATTGGTCGGTGTTGTCTGGTTGATTCAGAGTGATCATGGTAGAGTCCCGTGCCAGTTAATTTGTTTGTAATTAGGTTAGTTAGTTCGTAATCTAATTAGTCAATAGGATGGTACCCTACGTAGTTAAAAAGTGTCCGCATGCCCACAAAAGGGTGGGCATGTTGTTCATTGTTGCGCGTGGTTGCCCATGTGTTGGCGCGTGACTGCTATCGCGCATTCATTCAAAACACTATTTGAATGGGTGAACTTTAGTGGTTATAGGTTGACACACGAGCGACGGGGCGGCTCCCGCGAGGTAAATTCCAGTGGATCAGGTCCCGTGACTGCCAATTCAGCCTTACGCTTTCGGAGCTTAGTCCCCCAAGGGTTAGTGGGTATTCCCTCCGCCTCGCCCTCTCAGCCGTCCCGGCGTCCGGTTCTTTCTGGCAGCTGACTTGGAGCCCCTGTCAGTGGGTGTGAAAAAGCGGACAGGCGAGCCCCACATAACCGCCAGGCCTCTTAGGACTCTTCAATGTTGGGTAGTCTTAATAGTTTCCCTAAGTAAAAAAAGGGTTGCAGCTATTGCACGATAATGTTAACATTTAATCATATTTTTAAGTTAAGCTTGTAACCAGTTTTGTAGACCATTAACAAAAAAAAATGTTATTTTACTGAATACTTTCGACTGTTAAAACCGACTAAATAAAGTGAGTCGATTTATCAACTTGTCAGAGTATCCGATACTCCGATAGTGCAAAGTGTATATTGGGTCATAGCTGGGCTGTAAAATAAGACATTTTTGTAAAAGTCTATGTTGTGTTTATGTCTATATGTTCAATGTTGTCTGCGGCACAGCGCTGCAAATATTGACGTTCTTTTAATAGGGTTCTGTAGTCAACAAGGAACCTTTATAGTTTCGCCATGTCTGTCTGTCTGTCTGTCCGTCCCCAGCCTAGCTCATAGACTCTTAGTACTAGAAAGCTGTAATTTGGCCTGGATATACATATTAATCACGCAAACAAAGTGGTGAAGTAAAATTTTGAAAAATATTTTTTTTTAGATTTCCCTACACGTGAAATGGGGATGTATTTTTTTCTTGTCTACCCCATAGTGTGGGGTATCGTTGGATAACAATTTCAAAAATATTGCGGGCTTGTGGAAACTGTTTTTTTTATTGAAGCATGCGTTTGTGAACTATTAAGCTTTAAAGTGCAAAATTTTGTTAGAGTCAAGTGTTCACCCCCCCCCCCCTGCCCTGCCAGGCAAATGGTTGTTTTTGGATACGTGAACGAGTAAAAGTCGACCAACACGCACTTGGCCGGTTTTTTTAAATATTTGTACAAACAAGTACTATTAATAGCTATTAAGGCGGACTCACACATCAAAGAGATTTTCTGTGAAATCCTATATAACTTTTTGGCGACATAACTGGTGTCGAACACTGGTGCCACACGATATTTGATTCCGCAAGTTTATAAATTTTTAGGAAAATCACAAATTTAAAAGTTATTTCGCCACCTGGATATTATTACAAAGGCACAATTTCCAACACAACAGCGACATGAAGTGCAATGCACTGGGTGCTGTCACTGATACAGACACACTAATTGGCGCCCAGGCTTACCAAGATGGGATTCGCTCTCCACTTAATCACAGGAACTCGACCACTTGAAACAGATGGATCGTCTTCCCCACCCAAAGTTATGTTAACTCGAAAATCGTAAGCGTATAGGTTCCTTGGCCGCCGCACATACGCCTCCTACGTGACACGAAACCTGATGTGCTTCCAAAAATGTTCTTACCATAAAAATATTGTTGTTGATCTTGGAAAGGCCTGAAGGCAGCCGATTAATTCTATCAATAGGAAATATTATTTCTATATTGGATTCAATCCTATTTCCTTACAATTCTTAGCGATATTATTTACGAATATCATAGTGTAGGGAAGGTTTTTTATACTTACATACATAGGTATGTATACTTGTGTATACTTACTTACTTACTTACTTTTATTTAGGCTTGGACAAACAATAGGTTATTTGATCTTACGAGTTAATCAAATAACTTAGATGAATAATAAAATTGTGTACAAGCACATAATTATTGTTGTTAGGCCATGTCGGAGTTAATTTATAACATGCTACCGTTAATTATTTATGAATCGGGTGCGTAATAAGTAGGTAGTAGTTTTACTAAAAATAGAAGGTGTAAGTAATTTGCTGTATAAAGATAAGCAGTAAGTTCCTCCAAGTTTTATTAATTGAAATGTTTCTTTCAACGTTTTGAAAGTAACATGATAAGATGAAAAGAAACATGACTCTCCTAAAGGATCTATTATTGGCAGAATTCCAAGGCAATGCAGGCCGAATCCAGACAGTGATAGAGCCAAGTGATTTATACAAAAATCCGATAGGGAAATTATAGAAATGTTCACCCCGGGCAAAGAATACTAACTATTTGGGTGAAACTACATCTTCCACGCTGTAATTATTCAACGCACTATGCTTTAAAAAACTGGTATATACTAACCTACAAACAGTACCTAATTGGAGACTTTTAAGTTTGACTACAACAATTCAATCTCAAATATAAAGAAACAAAAATATATCGATATTTACACATATTTTATTACACATCATCGTTTTAATTAGGAATTTGCAATGCCAAACATTGATGTATTGTTACGAGTTACTTATTAGTTCGTAAAATTTTCCAAGGCTCACCGTAACCTTACTTTATTTTACAGGAAAATTAAAACGGCTTTAAAATATTTTTCGAAAAAATTCGATAAAATTAAATACTTAGTGCCTTACAAATTAACAAAGAATAAGGTTATTCCGTGTTTTGTCTCTTTTACTCTAATTTGAAATGACGTTTACATGACAGGAACAAAACACGGAATAACTATTCGGACTTTATTCTTTGTTTATTTGTAAGGCACCTAATGTTTTGTTAATAATAAAAATATTAGACAACATCACATACTTTGTTCTGATCACAAGGTAAGTAGCTAAAGCACTCGTTTTTTTTATAGAAATCGGAAACAACGACGGTACTACAATCACCCAGACCCGACACAATATCGAAAAGTTCGATTTCGACATTGACCCGGGGCCTCAGAGTTAGCGTCTCGCCCAAAGCGCGTGCAAGCCACTCGACTACGGAGGTCGTCAAAATAATAATAGATGGAGCTTTTTTGATCCGAGGATGTTATGTATACTATCATATGGTCAAATTGACCCGAATACTCCTATATATATGTAAAACTAGCGACCCGCCCCGGCTGCAATTCTGATCACCTTCCTCTTGAATCACTATATCTATTTAAAAAAACCGCATCAAAATCCGTTGCGTAGTTTTAAAGATCTAAGCATACATACATAGGGACAGACAGACAGCGGGAAGCGACTTTGTTTTATACTATGTAGTGAGAGTGAAGAATTATCTTGACACGAATAACAAAATCATAGGTTCCATCACAAACGCCGTTCCGACTAGGAGTCGAGTGGATGCCATGACAGAAATCGGTCGGACAAATCATCATCATCATCATATAAAAAAATCAAAGCATTTCAAACGGATTTCAAGTTTTTATGGGACGCGGTGAGGCGTAAACTCTATTAATGTGCTAGTCCTATTTAAAACTGGCAGCCAGTGAAATGAATAAAATGCTTCGTGCCGCTGGTCGCTAGCTACATAGGTAACGTACGTAGTCTCCTTTATTTCCGCAGTGGCTGAAGAATCCAGTCAAATGCGCTTCTAATAACGGCCGTTAATCATTTACCTTAATGAGGAGCTCGATGGCGCAGTGGTTAACGCGCCCGGTCTGCGAGTGCTGAGGTTAAGCAACTTTCGCAAAGGCCGGTCATCGGATGGGTGACCAAAAATTGTTCATCTCGAGCTCCTCCGTGCTTCGGAAGGCACGTTAAGCCGTTGGTCCCGGCTGCATTAGCAGTCGTTAACAACCACCAATCCGCACTGGGCCCGCGTGGTGGTTCATGGCCCGTTCTCCCTATCCATCCATAGGGAAGGCTCGTGCCCCAGCAGTGGGGACATAAAATAAGCTGATGATGATGATGATGATGAATCATTTACCATCAACCCCTGCTATACACCACTTTTAAGTTTATACTGACACCCCCCACCAACCGTCAGGCCATTTAGTAGGTGTCAGGCCTCCTTGCGCTGGTATAACGCTATTTCATAGCTATTTAAAATTATCAAAGCATTTTAAAGGGATATTACTCGTACAAGTTTTTATGAGACACGGAGAAGCGTAACCTCTTTTAATGTCCTAGTCCTATTTAAAACTGGCAGCGTAATGAATGAAATGCTGCCCCAGCTACATGCTACGTAGTCTCTTTCATCTGCTCCGTTAGCCGCACTTTGTGGTAACCATGAATATGCAGGGGTAACAACCCAACTTAAGAGGCGCATAACTTAGTCGGTTTTTATTTATTTTTATTAACGTAAAAATTCTTTTACATCATTTAAACACTGAAAATAACGATCTTCATATTCTATAGCAGGTACTTAATAATAACCGCTTTAAGCCTTTTAATAATACTAGCAAGCAGTACTTATGAAGTAGGTACCTACGTAATTACCAGTTTTGTATATTTTCTAAACTTATTTATAGGAGCCCTTCATTCACACTCATTGACTAAGTGACGAGAGGAATAATTGACTCCTGTATTTTTTTTATAATTATATACGACCTCGCGGAGACTCACTTTCAGCAAACACACGTTGGCACAAAATATGCGTTAGAGCGGACGAATGATTCTAGTTCAAGACGTATATGGGCATTATATTGTCTTTAGGGATGTTGCGGATGCTGATTTTTTAACATCCGCAGATTCTTGAAGGCTCTTGAAAGATTTCTGAAACTGCTTTTTTTTAAATTTCGTTATTTTGCCACAATAAGAAAAGAAAACTATTAACTGCAGAAAACTCTCTTAACACACCTACTCACTGTGATAATCCCTCCTCTTAAAAACACTCAAAATTTATTGCTCTCCATAAGTATACATGAGTTGTTACAATATTAGTTAGATAGAACGTTATGGGCCCGGAAATAAAATACTATTATCAAGAAACAAATAAACATCAGGTTTGTTTTCGTGGATTTGTTCAGGTAAACAGTTATCTATATAGGTACATATTATAATGACTTGTCCTGACTGATTCATCATCGCCGAGCCGAAATCGCTGAAGCTAATTAGATGAAATTTAGACTATAGGTTAATTGAGTGACGTAACCAGCCACTAAGAAAGGATTTTACGGAAATCATACCCTTAGGGGGTCAAATAGGGGGTGAAAGTTTGTATGAAAATCCGTCAGTTTTTAAGTAAAATACTTACATGAAAATTGGTATTTGACTTTTTGAAAAGAAATAAAGAATGACGTGTGTAAAAAAAAACAAAATTCCTGAGAATTTTGTTTATTTTCCTTGTAAGGACTAAAAATGGGAAGAAAGTTTTTTTGGTCAAATCGATATTTTTAAAATAAGAGTATAAAAATGAATAATTTAATCGATCTTTAGATTTTTCAATACAAATAAAGAATGACGTGTTTTAGCATTTTTGGAAAAACCTCCCCTAAAGAGGTGAAATAGGGGTTTAAAGTTTGTATGGAAATCTGTCATTATAAAAGTTAAAACTTTCGGTATTTGGCCTGGTTAGAAATTAAGAAGTGTTTCAGGATTATCTTTATAGACACTTTTACCTTAAATAGGTTTTGCTTTTATTAAAAACAATTACAGGTCGTGTAGCCCACATGTGAGCAAAGCCGCCAAAAGCTAGTAAAACATAAATTGAGTAGTTAGCGACTAATTTTGACACCGTTTTTGTATAGTTTTCGTTTGTTGTCTCTCTCGCGTGCTTAATTATTTAGTAGCTTAGACAGCTTTAGACATCTTCTCACGTACGCCGGGATGCCGAGCACCGAACACCCACCTATGAATAAAATAAAACTCTCCCCTGATGTTTGGTCCCAGAACAATGTCTTTTTTTACACCTACGTAAATCTCCGGTCGCATTCTTTATTTACAAAAACTGGCCATTGCCCAACACTTGCCTGTTTATTTGCTATGCTAAGAAAATTGATTTACAACTGTTTTCGACAAAATATTTTGCAATGTTCTTGAATACTTGTAGTATTAGGTTAAGTATGTGAACAGTGTGAACGATATCATTATAGAGTAGATAATTTAGAAATATGTTTATACAGTTTAAAAACGTTGTGTTAAAACAACAACATTATAAAACACTTGAAAAGCCCACTGCCTTCGCTAGGAATCAAACCCACTGTCTTCCACAATTCAGGCATATTTGTTCGTCTATCATGGACTAATAATATATAGTCCAAAATCTAATTAAACTAACTACCGAAATAATGTTATTCTTCCCTAACTTCACTCATGAGACTGTCGTTTTCAACCATGTATAGGCAAGATGTCACATAGCTGTTAAATCCTAAAGGATATTGTCGTAGGTAAATACATTTTAGGCACATAACTCAGAACAATAGTTATTATTCTGAGGCACATAACGTATTACCCTTTTGTAACATCATTGGGTGAAACGGTGTAATGAGTACCTATCTTTAGGTATATTATAGATAACAAATGCTAAGCATAACAGCATGTCTTCTCTACTTTAAATAATAAAATTGAAACACCACTTTTAAAATCGAGGTATATCAAATATCATACTTCATTCAATTATAATTTTTCGCGACTAAATATGGAGGTGATAGGGATACGATAGCTCTTAGTTAGATAGATTATAATTATACACATAGCCCCTTACAAATAAACAAAGAATAAGGTCCGAATAGTTATTCCGTGTTTGTCTCTTTTACTCTAATTTGAAATGACGTTTACTTATAGGAACAAAACACGAGATAACTATTCAGACCTTATTCTTTGTTTATTTGTAAGGCGCTTAGAGAATGCTCTAAGATTATACACGACCCGCATAACGACACGTCATAGTAAATAAATAACGCCCTATCACCAATTGATTGCAAAAAATAAATGAAATTTTGGCTGTATGTGCTCACTAGTTTGCCTAAGTAAAAGAAAGAGAACTAAAAAAACGACTTTGACATTTCCGTGGTATGGCGTAAAACGTAAATTGTCGTAAGTGATAAAGAGAAAACCGAAAAACTTCTAGAAAATAAACGATGGCTGCTCGAGGAGAACGAGGTGTTATGAGAGTTTTGGACAAATTAGAAGCCTCTGTAAATGCGGGTCAATATTATGAAGCACATCAAATGTATAGAACTCTTTATTTCAGGTACCTACAT
Source organism: Eudonia mercurella (assembly GCA_963082485.1). Classification (NCBI taxonomy): domain Eukaryota; kingdom Metazoa; phylum Arthropoda; class Insecta; order Lepidoptera; family Crambidae; genus Eudonia; species Eudonia mercurella. The sequence continues at coordinate 14,995,946 of OY720029.1, forward strand.
AGTAATGGTCTTTTAATAAGAAAATTGAGTGAATTATATCATATGCACTACTACTTACATATTTACATTTCAGATATTTGAGTCAGAAAAAATATTCAGAGCTATTAAATTTGTTATACAAAGGATCAACTATTTTGTTAGAACATGACCAACAAGGCAGTGGAGCTGACCTGGCGATACTTCTTATAGACGTGTTGACGAAATCAGATATCAGAGCATGTCATGAATGGATTGAAAAACTGGCGAAGCTGTTTGAAAAGATGAGTTGCAGTATACCAGAGCGAGAATTATTTCTTACAAATTCTGTGAAGTGGTCAATGGACAATAACAAAAAAGGACATCCTTTACTACATAAGGTATAAAATTAGAATAATATCATTTTACAACCCGTTCATGTTAAGTTTGCCGCTGGCGATATGACATCTCTCGAAGGGTAGCTAAGAAATGTGAAAAGCAAAGAATTCATGTAATAACCTCGCACGCATGCGATGACGTTGCCAACGATACTGAGAGGGCGATACAATGGTTCCACTGACCAGCAAACTTAGCGCGAACGGGTTGTAGAATGTTTTTTTGTCAATTAGAATTTTGTGCAACTACATGGTACTGTATGTCTTGCCTGACCTCCCCAAACTGCAGGAATATTCCTTAAGTATCTATCATTTTTGAAATATCTACAGATTCTGCTATTTTTGAAATATCTCAAATTATGTCTGAAGCATTACTTCGAAAAAAAAATTCTTATTTCAAAATCAGGCTAACAACCACAAAGTTGACATGCCTACAGGCAAGCACGACTAGTGATTTTTTTACCATTGTGTAAATCATTGCAATATTTTAACCTATTACTTTAATCTGCTTATTCCATAATAAACTGTTGTTGCAGAAAATAGCTGAAGTATATTGGAAGGAAAAGAAGTATACTGCAGCACACAGACATTTTTTGCATTCCTGTGACGGTTCAGTTTATGCGAACATGCTCATAGAACTCCACACAACTAAAGGACTCAATTCTGAGGTTGACCTGTTTATAGCGCAAGCTGTTCTACAATTTCTTTGTTTGCGCAATATACAGATGGCAATCGAAACATTTAATGGATACACAGGCTCCCATCCTACAATAAAAAATGATAAAGGACCACCATACTTATTTCCTTTATTGAATTTTATTTGGTTTTTATTACGAGCTATTGAACAGTAAGTATAATTTTGTAATTGTTTTTATTAAAACTGAAAATATCATGATAATTATCACTTTGCCTATTTTATCTGATCATTCTTTTTTGTATAAGCTCAAAGAACAAAATCGCTCATTAATCAAAAATGCATGCCGGCAACATGTTGTGGTCACTGTAAAACAGCCACTGCCATGATAGGTTTTGACAAACAGAATGACCATAACGCTTATAATTTGATATTTTAATACTGCAATATACAGCACTGCAATCTGTGCAATTGTTATACATCTTGATTTAATTTATCAATAAAACATCGTTTTTATTAGCCATGATTAGCGCTCAATGTTCATTAACTCTTAAAATTAGGCAAAAAACAATAAACAACTTTGTCAATGTATTTAATGTAATGTTGTACCTGAGCCGACAATTAACATGTTTGTCGTGTTGGGGTTGCATGATCTAGGAGCTAAATAAAAGTCATGGTCATTGTGTTTGCCACAATGTGTCATGGCTGTGCCTTGTCCCTGTTTTAAAGTGACCATGACGCATTCGTTCACTCTTTGAGCGTAACATACACAATATAATAATGTATAGCTCTAAGCAGACCGAAAACAATAATGCTTGGTCATAGCTAAATTATATTTTATTAGTTGGAAACACTTCAGCATTTTACAATAAAAACGTTTTTGTTTTCAGGCAACGTGCAAGTCAGTTTAAAATCCTAAGGAGTTGGTATGCAATAAGTATAAAAAGAGATCCTAACTATTCAGTATATTTAGACAACATTGGACGTATATGGTTTGGTATTGAAATTCCACAAGATAGCAGGAATGCTAATACAATGTTTGGGGGTCTCCTGAAATCAATCATAGGTGATGCGGCTAGCTCTGATGACGATGAAGGGGAATATATAGGCCTCACTACTTCCACACCAGATTTAGATTAAGATATTGCAGATAATTCAATTATAAACACATTTGTTTCTATTGATATAATCAGCTAAAGCTGCATATAAGATATAGTGACTGTATTTATAATTTATTTATTTATTCATATTTTAATTTCTTCAAGGGATTCAATCACTAAAAGTTTATTATCAGAACTTTTCTATCAACTAATGAATGTCCATTGGTCATTATAATTTCCTTCTGTTAAATAGTTGTATCACAGTATGGTTTTTTGTATTTATTCTTATTGTCATATCTAAATAGTGTTACTTGTGATAGATAACTTTTATTAAACCGTTTTATAATTACATAAACTTATTACACTTTTATGTTGAGTCACAAAAGCCAAAACAAATTATTCTCAATACTTTTTATAATTTATCCAATGTCTGATACTCACAAAAGTATTTAATAACTATTTGATGAAGAAACCATCCTATTTGTCTATCTTGACCTCGGAATGTTTACTTTGTTTAATGTGTTACTTTGCAGAACTTTTTGTAACTAAAACTAGTAATGCTTTACTAATTTATGCGACAATAAGCATTTTTTACTAGTATTGCAGTACTCTAATTTATTAATCATTTAGTTATCATACTTTTACGAATGTCAAGCGATATTTGAAACAAAAGTAGAGCAGAAATTAAATAAAAACCTGACTACTATGTAAAATACCAAGGCACCAGTAAGTTTGGTATCTGAAATAAAATACAGAACCAATTTAAATAATACTACAACTTTACTATGTAGTAAAGTCGTAGTTTTATTTTTAAATATGGTCAATTGACATGACGTCATGATAATGATTGAAGGTGAGGAAGTATTTAAATGTCTGATAAAGTTTAATAGTAGCTATTTCTTTCTAATATGAATTTTGATATGTTTATTTTTAATGTATTGCTGCAAATGTTTTGGAGCTATCATATGCGATTGATTATAATGGGCGCGTCAGGTACTTACAAACACCCGCTGGCGCTAATAGGAGGCTTACGGCAGTCTGACCGAAGCGTATCATCGTAACCTGTTCGAACATGTTCGATGCGAGCATTCGCAGTGAGTACCGCCCTGTTATTGGTCAGTCAGCAATGGCGTATGCCGCGAATGGTAGGTACGACGATACGGTTACGTTACGATACTCATTCTGGTCAGTATCCATCATTAAGTATTTTCAATACTGTGCAGGCCAAACAAGTTTCGATTGATTCCAATAGGTGTCAGTAGCGGCCATTTTATGGAAATAGGTATGCGAACAAGACTAACTGCGTCGAAACCATTTCAACGGTAGATTTATTCCATGCTAATGCCAAATACAACTGTTGTTCCACATTGGATATGTATTGTATAATATTTAGCATACTTGTATCTTTGGACATTAACATAGTCCTGCTGTCTTGTAAAAATAAAAAATAACTTTGTCATCTATCGGTTCTCTGTTCAGCCTTACTATTATCGTGGCGTAGCCGTACGGTCTGCAACGCAATTAGCTGAACCGTTTAGTAGGTACTGTCATTCATAATACATTTCCTAGAAGTTAATAAGCTACTGTTAGATTATTTAGTTAAAAAAGCTAGCACTTTGTTTTCAGCGACTTTTTTATTAACTGTAACGGGCGCTGCTTGGCTATCTCAACGCTCAAGACGATGTGTAAAATAAGATTTCCATCAGATTATTTTATAAAAACAAAATAACATTAACAAATGTCTTCCTCAAAAAAGGTATGTAATAATATGGGCATATTGGTATTCATGCATTTAGTTTGAATTGCAAAACTTGATTCTAAAAGAGTTTTATGTGTTATAGAGTACTTGAAAATTATTTAATACATACCTACCAAAACAGAACTAACTATGGTATTTTTTATTATTAATATAAATTACACGATGTATAATGAAAAGGAAGTTATCAAATATTTTATAAAAAGTATATTTTGTGGTTGGGGTGGTAATAAAACATTCGATATTGACATACAAATTCTCTTTATTTAAATCCACAAGAGTTTTTAATATACATAATATGATAGAATAATGTTTGAAAATAAAATCCTTTGTAACAATAGAGGAATGTACATATTAGTATAAATAATACAAGAATAATAACATCTATAACTAATTACTATTACTTTCACTTATTTTCATCACAGTTAATAAAATGGTAATAAATTGACTTTTTGGTTAGGTGATTATATTAGTAAGTAAATTATGTCCTATCATGGCAAAGAACCTACCTACAGTTGGAAAATCTTTACTCTGTAAAGAGTCCTAAATCTTGTTTTAAACTTATCCCTATTGACTGTTTCTAAAGTAAAGTTTAAGGCGTGATAACATTTTCAATGTAAGTCATTAAAAAGCTTGTTATAATTATCGTTTTACTGGGCTTATAACCTTTTTATCTAGTTTATAACTTACTGTATTAAGCTTGATAGCCTAAACCAGCTCAAGTAAGAGCACAATTTCTACAAATCTTCTAATACAAGTGATGTCATAACTCTAGTTATTTTTGCAAAATTTAAAGTGCTTTTACTGAGATTAAACTTTAATTTCCTTTCTTTTAAATCTAAAGCTTGTCTCACTATAAATTTGTTAAATTCCAATGAGTTAGAGTGATTCAAAAACTCTTCAACATCCATCCACTTACATTCCTTTATTTCTATCTCAGACTTATAAATTGTATCAGAGGTGGCTTTCAGAAGCACAATTACATATATATCTGAATTACCAAACATAGCATTATGAGTATGTCTGAATGTCACTAAAGAATCAAATACAGTATCTATTCCAGTTTCTTCTTTAATTTCCCTCATAGCAGCGTCTTTTATGTCTTCACCTGTAATGTTTCCAATAATATCAGTTAGTAAGTACAATATTTTAGTTGGTTGCAGCCTAAAGTTTGTTCATGATATATTTATTAACAAAGTAGGTATTGTCCTGTATTTTATCAAACTAATCTTGGTACATTTGAATGCAAGCTTGATAAATACAATTCTTATTAGGTCTCCACAGACAGGGTACACAAGTAATGAAAAATGTAACTCAAAAGAAAGATCAGAATAATATTTTTTCCGGATATGACTATGGTCGAAATGCAAGTCAAGATGCTTCAAATTATTTAAAAAATAAGCATTATGTAGGTAGGTAGTAGGCATAAGGTTAGGTAGGTAAATGCAAAAATCCATTTCGTAAGCCAGAGCTTATTTCGTTGAGACCTTTCTGTATCATTAGTAAAAGTTGTTGTGGTTATGTCTGCTACATTTGTCTGCTTTGGTGTTAAGTTAGTCTAAGTAATTTGATTTATTAACGAACCATATCCAAAGGAAAGATCACTGGTTATTGGATGGATATGGCCGGTGTCAGCTAACGAAATTTTTGGAGCCGGTGCCAGTCCCGCATAGTCAAAATTTCATGCATAAGATTAAATGTACTATTATGATTATATTATAGTATGGTGTTAAATGTAAATGTTAAAGTCACCTTACCTGGCACCGACTCCAAAAATAACAATAATTGTACCTACCTATATATTATCTATATAATTACAAGTAAATTGAACAAACTAATCTACGCAATTATTTTTTGCTTTTTAGTGCAATTTTTTCAGACAAATTTTTTGGAGTCGTTTTTTTTTTGTTAAATTTTTTGTTTATTTCTCGCTTTTTAATGATTCGTTTCGATCTATTTATCAAAAGCTAATATGGGTAGACCTACGCGCTGCTCGTATGAGACAGCGCCGGTTAAATGAGATAAGCAAAGAAAACGAGAAACGCCTATTTTGAGTAAGAAATCAAAAACTGAGTTCCGGTGCCTGCCTTTTGTTGCTTCGTCAGTCGTTAACTATCTTAATCAAGATATCTTTTCGCCACCCGTTAAATACTTATCATTGAGGAATTCTGGTGGCAATCTGTGGTATTTTTCACCAGTTATACTTTCTGAATGCAAATGCTTGACTTATTGCTGAAAATACCAAAATCGCTACCTACAATATTTGAGGAGTTCCCTCAATTCTTTAAGGATTCCATCATCAGAACTGGACTAAATTAAAATGGGACCACACGGGAAGCACCAGCTTGCAAATAAAGAAAGAATCATAAAAAAAAATACAGTCGAATTGAGAGAACCTCTTCCTTTTTTTGAAGTCTGTTAAAAACACGACTGCCATGACAAAAAAAGGCAAAAACCAAGATGTCATGTATTTATTTACCTGTTGTTAAAAGAAGAAGTTAATGTTGCTATAGCACAATGTGCCGGGGCGGGGCAGGCCGCATCGCACGCAACCAAAATCCGCAGCGGAATATGCGACCCGCTGCGCCCCGGGGCGCATAGTGTGGGATAGTTCATATAAAATACATACGAGCGATTTGAGCGGATTTTTGCGTTGCGACCCGCCCCGCTGCGGCCCGGCATAATGTGCGCGAACCTTTATAGTTACCTATTTCAACATAACCTCCTGGAAGCTTCCAATGTGAAATTTCTGTATGTTTTTCAACTACTACCAACATTTGATTTTTGTCATTAATAACTAAACCTCCCACTCCAAGATTGGTATGACATGCTGGTGGTAGATTAGCTACCCTGTTAGTTGGCAGCCACTTATACATCATCACAAAGTCATCTCTTGCATGGTGAAAAGAAAAACCATTCTGCAATTTTAAACAAGAATTACCAAATTTTTTTATATTGTCTTATTATGTGGTATACCTAAGTTATGACATTTTGTAATGGTAAAACTAGGCACTACTAACATTTGCTAATAATGGTACCCAATCAGCATTCTTAATATTGACTTTAAACCAGATGCATCTTCTTTTTTCTTCAGACCATTTTTGAAGAGAATCTGAAAAAAATATTTTTATACAATATAATGACTATCTGTATATCCCCACTTCTCAGATCCAGCCTGAAAGTGTCTACAACCCAGGTTTTATTTTTGCTAACCAATAGCTGCAATACAGAGTTTAACATTTGGCATGTTTTGGTTTCTCTAAATAGTAATGCTACCTATTAAGTGAAACATGTTACGTAACATAGATTATGTTATAGACATAGGTAATCTATATATATGTTATTAAGTATCATGACTGGTTAGTAAATGCATAAAAGGGCAGCAATTATTTATGAAATGAAAAGAAGTTCATACCAAATGTATGAAAAGCTTTTAAAGGCAATTACAACATTTTACAGATTAAAGTTGTATCATCATCATCTCAGCCAAAAGACATTGACTGCTGGACGAAGGCCATAAAAAAATTTGTTTACCTAAATAAAAACCCAAATTACCCAAGTCTAAATTAATCATAGAACTAATGCTGTCAACCCAAACCCTATGTGGTACAAGTAAACATTTTATAAAATATTTGTCGTGAAGATCTACTATAACAAAGTACAAGTTTCTGGGAGGGGAACCAGCAGTGAAAAATTATAATTTTCATAAGTAACTTCTATAAATAGCTGTGCGGTAGCGCGCAGTTTCTTGTGCCTATTTTTCTTCACGTTAAAAGATACCTTGAATGAGGAAATAGGTAAAAAAACTTTTATCAATGAGGTAAAATTTGACACCACTAATGAAAGTTAATATCAAATCAAACTAGGCCTATTTTGTTTTGCCGATTAAGTCATATAGAAAATTTATAATAACAATGGTAGAAAGGCTAATTGATCCAAACGACATTTTGTAAAACTTGCAGGAGGATTAAAGTTTTTGTTTTTAGAAAAAAAACATAAATAAACACCTACCTAATAGACTTTGATTTATTTAATACAGTGTATCCCTAATTAAGTAAGCAAGTTTTTTAAGCTATTACTGTTGGTAATTGTGTATTATTTTAGAAAATTTATGTTGGTTAACCCAAAATGCATCAAATTTAGTTATTTTTTGAGAAAGGCAAAGTGGTTTAAATGCCTACCGTTCGTAAAATAGCTGAAAGTAAACTGGCTCAAGCATTGACTTAATTAACTTAACTTAATAAAATATTACTAGAGAAAATAAATTGAGTGCCAAGTTAACTAACAGTTGAATATGCCCAATGAGCAACATGATGGTGTTACACCAGAGTGAAGTTGTTTGATGCAGATGCCCATTAGGGGAATTACAGGATGAAACAAAATGAACCCTTACTAAAAATAGGCCAAACGACAAAGCTTATTGTTTTGGTTTAATGCAAAATAGACAAAACGACAAAATCACAACCATGGGGAAAAAGCCATATGCCTTAATCGACACATGTTATAAAAATTCGAAAAATCAAAATAGCTTACTCAAATTTATCTAATTTTGTGTCGTATAGATTATTGAGCTTAGAAATGAGGCCTGTTTTGCTTTGGGTGCTAAGCGCCAAAAAATTTCGAAACCTGACTATATCGACGGAGAAAAATTTACTGATTCCTAATATGTAATTAACTCAATATCGCAAAAAAATTCGCTTAGACCAATTTAGCCTTTCAACCATCGATAAGAGCCCTAATAGAAAATACTATAATAATATTACTATAATACTATAATCAAATACTTTTAGTACCAATGTATAGGTAGTTTTTGTGATGTTAGATACACAGGCGCTTTCGGGCCCAGACACAATAGAATTCCATTGTTCTATGGTAACCAGAGCACTCCAGTCGCTAGTATAGGTGTACTGAGCTAACTTATTACGAAGCAAACTAGAATCTGAATATGGCTTACCATTTAAAGTTTTCGAAAAACTGACAAGATCACAAGGTTCTGCCTGTGAATCTATTGTTACACCGCTAAATCTATCGACAACACCTTCAAACATTTTTGAATCCATTTTTTAATTAAAATGTCTCTATCACTAGTGTCCGTGCAATCACTTTCTAACACTTCTTTGCGGAACGAGCATTGCTTATCTATTTTATCTTTTGTCAAAACGCAAATTATTACGGTACGTACATAAAAAGGTTAAGCCTTGAATAGAATTACAACTTACAAGAGAGGTTATCTTGAATCTGACACATAGAATATACATACATACATATACTACTTTTTTTTTTTCATTTTGTTGATGGCTTCGTGCGATTAGCACATTTAGCCAGTGTCAAAGTAATTTTTCTAACAAGTAATACATAAATTAGCAATATTTCTTTTCTGTTTGATGATAATGAATGATAATAGAAATGAGAAATGATATACCACCCAACCCCTCGAGTATCTCAGTAAAGATGTGGGGGCTTTACTAAGTCCTCGGGCGGACTTCTTGAGAGAATTTGAAAAGTGACGTTGCAATGTTTTGTTTCATTTGCCAACACTCATGCACACTCACGAACACTTAACGGTTAATAATCCACCATTATTTCACATTAATATTCGACATAACACAAATTTTAGAAAATAAAACAAAACCGCAGACATGACTCTTCACTTTCCCGCCAAGAAGTCCATATACTACATTTTTTTTTTTTTTTATAATGGCTTCGTGCGGTTTGCACATAGCCAATGTCAAAGTTAGGATATACTACATTAAATTACATTATCTGACAGTTTTTTTTTTTTAAGTCCTCGAGCGGATTTCTTGAGAGAATTTGGAAAGTGACGTTGCATTGTTTTGTTTAATTTGCCAACATTATGCACACTCACGAACACTTAACGGTTAATAATCCACCATTATTTCACATTAATATGCGACCATTAAATAAAACCGCAGACATGACTCTTCACTTTCCCGCCAAAAGTCACATGACATCAGTCTTATCCACTATCCAGTGCTGCCAGATGTAGCAAAGTAAAACTAGCCAAAAATTTGGTGCCAAGTAGCCTAAAGTCGCCATTTCTTTTTATTAAAACGTACGGCACAGATTAGTTAATTAATAGTTACTACGTACGGGTCAGATACCTTAAATTTTTTATACATTCCAAAGACTTTTTAGGCTTAAAATTTTTAATAATAATTAATTTGAATTCTCGGTCACTGACAAAGGTTTAGCTACTGGCTAAACTTGTTTTGTAATTTTAATTTTAATTTAATTTTGAATGTGTTTATTGTAATTTTAGTTTTACGATACAAACCAAGAATTGTAGAGCCCTATCATTTCATCTGCGGGTAAAATATTTTTTTCGATACAAGTTTTACGTCCAAAGAACTACTTACGTGACTAAAAAATACGTACGTGCACACGCATGCACTTATTACTACTTACTACAAACTGTCATATTTCTTCAATAGATAGACTATGAACTTTACATAATTTTACGCCTTAAGGTTGAACATTTATCGAATAAATTTGACTAGTGTGTAGCATAAAGTTGCCATTTTATTTTTAAGATAGCCTATATGGAGACAGGTCGCCAATCGTAATTTTTAGTCACCCCCCGTGATCCCTTGAAATTACCTAAATGGCGTAAAATCGCCTAATCTGGCAGCACTGCATAGCAAAATCTTTTAGTTTTCATCTTGCATGTACGTAGGGACAGCAAAGAGATAAAGCTCGTTCAGCCATTTCTTTAGTATTTTTCGTATAATGATTAGTGGTGATTTTGTTTTTTATTTCATGTTCGTCATCATCTTTTAGTTTTTTTAAATAAAAACTATTTGTAATACATCTTTGTATTTTTTTATTCATTACACCAGGGTTACACGCAAATCACGTACCACCTTAGAGCATTGGTTGGTTTAATGCTCTAAGCGTACCACGGACGTCAATTTAAAATATTTATTTAAAACATTTTTGTAGTGTTAAATGCACATGGTCTAATTCACGTTTGTTATGCCCATCAATCTTGATAGAGCGCAGAATGGAGCCTAATTAGTGCACACATATTATTAGTACATGGTGCACACATAAAATAAAAAAAGTTTCGAATTTCTAGTATGTCATACATTTGTAGGCTAAATAATAAATGAAAATAAATGTTCTTTTTAGTTAAATAAATTTCTTAAACTAAAGAGGAACTACTAATTATTTTATGGTTGACTGTTTTTCACTATTTGCTCTATTTATTTGCACTTTATTGAAGGGCGTAAAAACAAACGTGAATTAGACCATGTGTTAACGGAGATATAAAAAGAGCCACTACCTCTACTACTAGTAACTATTAACTAATCTGTGCTACTATACTCCACGACTACGTGCCACTCACTATCACACTACTAATAAAATTGAGGAAACGGTAACGTAAAAAATAACTGAAGGTTAAACTGTATGGTTTAGATCCTTGTGCCATCTCGAAAGTCAGATCTTTATAAAAGAAAGAATTATGTATTGAAATTTTTAGGACTTCTTGGCGGGAAAGTGAAGAGTCGTGTCTGCGGTTTTGTTTTATTTTCTAAAATTTGTGTTAAGTCGAATATTAATGTGAAATAATGGTGGATTATTAACCGTTAAGTGTTCGTGAGTGTGCATGAGTGTTGGCAAATGAAACAAAACAGTGCAACGTCACTAATCAAATTCTCTCAAGAAGTCCGCTTGAGGACTTAGTAAAGCCCCACATCTTTACTGAGATACTCGAGGGGTTGGGGGTATATCATTTCTCACTTCTCATTTCCATTATCATTCATCATCATCATTTCCATTATCATTCATCATCATCTTTAGGATTATAATACTAATGAAATTAAGAAACTAATGACATGGCAGCATGGTCTATGACCTTAGCCGGTTCCTCAGAGAACAAACTATTAAAAAAAAAAAAAAAAAAATTGAAATTTTTAATAATTTTTATTTTGTTCTTTGTATTTTAAGAAGTAGGTAAAAAAATGTTTTGTTGCAAATTGTTATTAACTCGCAATTGTAATTTAATCCTGGACTTTATCAAAATTAATAAAAGGTAGGTTTCCTGTTGATGTGAAATTAATTTCTAGACAGACGAATAAGTTCAGAACTTTTACAAGTTCAGTTTCTTGATCACAATGATGTGGTTGATGAATAGCTCAATGATAAGAATAATAAATTGGTCCAACTAGCGTGCTCGCCCGTTCCAGCTGCCCGACCGCATAATACAAGCATAATAATTGCTTTAATTTGTGTTTTATTATTTACACAATTTTTTTACTTTGTTGACAAGTATGTACTTTTCAACAAATTCTTCGTCTCAAAAGAGTACCTACGCGCTGTTATTAACTTTTGTGCCTATTATTATGTTCTCAGAACTTTATCTTAAATTATTATTACAGTAACAGATACTTATACCTAATAGCAAGCATCGTTTTTCTCAATACTCTTTTAGCATTTTTGTGCCTTCATTTATGTGCCTAGATTCATTATCATTATGGATATTCATTTCATTTTTTTCAACAATTTTTTTTCCAGGTTAGTCAATGTAGTACAGTTTTCTTCAAAACCTGATAATGTTATTTTTAAGAGTACAGTTATTGATAGATATAAAGGAGTGACTGTGGATTCAACCAAAGAAAATTTTGCTCAAGATTTTGATGTAAAATTACAAGGTAAGGAACATTTTGGTTGGAGTATGTGAAAGAGTGCGTCATTACATTTTGATCACTTTTCTAATCTAACTAAACTTGTCAAATAATTTATTTATTTTTATTTATGAGGTTACAAACTATTTTAAAAATAAAAATACCTAAGAAAAATTATCTTTATTGAGGTTAAGCCTTAACAAAACAACCATAAAAAGAAAATGTGTAATCTAATGATTACAACATCTCAAATCTTTTTTATAACCTGTGCATCCTCCCTGTTACCCCACAATAGTTTTCATAAGTTTGTGAGAGACCCACATGTTACTTTTTCTTATGTGTAGCTCTTTTGAGGTAGCTTTATGTAGCCCTAGCAAACTCTTCATTTAATTCACGTTTATCTTTGTTCTGTGTTATGTCTTTCAGCCCTACCACAAAACTAATTTACTGTGTTGTGTACCTATCATAGTAAATGCATACCTACATTTTATTGTAAGCCATGATCAGGTATATTTTTCAGAATCTTTACAAACATGGAGCACAGAAGGCAAAAGATGTATCTGGTTCAAAATGAATATAAAAGATGCTATTTGTATTCCTAAATTAGCTGAGGTAAGTTGCATGTAAAATTCTTTTTTTAAATTACTTTACAATTTCATTGTAACATTTTTTATTAGATTTAAATTTACATATGCTTAGAATATTTATATAATGCAGGACTTATTCTCAGAAAGGTTTTAATTTTCATCATGCCAGAGATGACTTTGTTATGATGTACAAATGGCTTCCTTTGGACTCTAAGCCCAATCTACCTCCAGCATGCCATACATCATTGGGTGTTGGTGCTATGGTCTTCAATAATAAGAACCAGCTGTTGGCTATATCAGAGAAGCATTATGAATATCCTCATTGGAAGCTTCCTGGTGGATATGTAGAAAGAGGTAATGATAACATATCAAACATTGGCTTTTAAGAGCATTTACTTTTATACTATTTTTTTGGCCTTTTTTCAGCAGTGGATGTCTTTTGGCTAAAATGATGATGATGATGATGATTTTAAAGATGCATATTAGACTACTAAGTTACTTAATTTTAATTTCAGGGGAAGATATTGTGGATGCTGCTGTGAGGGAAGTCAAGGAAGAGACAGGTGTAGATGCAACCTTTAAATCACTGATCACATTCCGGCATACTCACAACATGATGTTTGGTAATTCAGACATATATTTGCTGCTGATGATGTATGCTCTCAATGACAAAATATCTATTGCACAATCTGAAGTTCTTGCTTGCCAATGGATGGATGTTGAAGACTACATAAACCACCCACATGTGCATGAATTGAACAGACTGGTTATAAAGTTAGCACTTGAGTACAAAAATAGGAATTTAAAACTTAATTTAAGAAAGAAGACTGTAAAATGGGCTACATACGAAAGAGATATGAATTATTTGTCACTAGAAAGGTTGAGTTAACAAAATAAGCATAATAAAATCTTGGTGAATATTGGTACATAGTATTTAATTTAATTCAATGTAAATATATACAAATGTTATTATGTTGTGTTTGCGTTATTGATACTGTTTTGAATTTAAATAATAACTTGACGAAATTATACATAATGTGATTTATTTGTTGTCTTTTAGCAATAAATAGTACATTTTAAAACTGGCTATCTTTGTTATGAACAGCAAAAGTCACTGATCACTTTAAGTTTAAACACACTGACACTGACACATCCAGAAGTTGGCAAGCACCTATCCAACAGGTGCTTGCTTGGATTGAAAAAGTGCTAATAGCTGCTTACTGTATCTGACATTCTGAATTCATATCCAATACATCCAGTAAAGCTTTAGAGCTATCTGTTATTATTATACAACTCTAATATAATATTTATATGAAAAATGCTAAAATTACCAACTAACACAGAAGAGATACTATTGAGCAAATTATTTTTCCAACAAAAATACTAGTGGTCGCCCGTGGTCGAAATTCGACCGTAATTTTATTAAGGCTGCACGGATTGCATCCTAAGCAATGAAAAATTAAAAAAGATTGGATTGGCATTGACAGATTTCGATCCTTACATTTTTGAAATTTTTGAACAGAGTATATAAGCGTGTGTTTCTTAAACATATGCGTGTGTGTCAAATACATGGCAGTGTGTGTAATGTTTGTTGTATTTTTTATACATAATTTAAAAAAAGATTAACATTCTGCAATCCTTCTCTATACCATGCAATATTTTTATCACCATCCGAACCTTCTGAGATGACTTTCGTGATACAAACGAACAACTCTTTCTATTGGACCAACACCCTAAGCCGAAAAAAAATCAGCTGTTCCATATATTTTGGTCGAATGAATATTGAAGTTTTGTATGGAACAGCTGATTTTTTTTTCGAGTTAGGGTGTTGGTCCAGTAGAAAGAGTTGTTCATTTGTATCACGGAAGTCATCTCAGAACGTTTGGATGGTGATAAAAAAGTCGACCTGTATAAACTATAAGCATAGTAGAATAAAACAAGTATGGTATCTTCATACATACGCACCCAGCGCGGCTTGTATGTGAGCGCGCCGAGCCAGTCCGTTCGTACGCATCGTCGCACGCACACACTGACAAAGTTTATTGATGCTAATGACACATTAGTTAATGATGCGCCAGTCGCGGCTGAGCCGTACCTACTTTTTTATATACGGAAAAGCCGTACGTAAGTAATGCCGTGCTCGACTGCGTGTTTCGCCGCTGCCGCTCTAATTTGTTAAATGTAGTCAAGGTCAACAATGGCTACAAAAAACAAGAGATATTGCAGTGTTTATGGATGTCTAAATAGCAGCTTGTCAAATCTAGAATTTTCTTTCTTTACTTTAGGTACTTACCGAACAAGAACGGTGAGTACCTCCTGCCTAACCTAATATAACATAATTTTGTTTTAGGTAGTTATTTACCGAAAGAGTAAGTAAGTTCTGCCACAGAAAAATTAATAGTACCAGGTTCTGCTCCAGATTTCGTGGATTAGAAAGGTAAATACATGTATCTACGGATTTGTAAGTTTAATTTATTAGATTACACGGTACCCCCTACCGCGAAAACAAGGGACTAATTAGGTACAGCCAGACTACCACTTTGGACTTTGTACCGCTCTTATGATGTGGGCATAAGTACTAATATCGAACTGCAAGTGTTTACCGTGATGTGCTGTTGACCGTACCTACTTATCTATTGTAAGTTGTTGTGTTGTATAGTTGACAAACTACGTTTAGGTAGATCGGGGTTCTCTGGAATCCATGAATTCATATTTCTAAGTACCTATGTTCTTATTTTATATGTAGATACCTCATTCTAGTTAAAAGCGACAGCCCTACAAGTTTAGTTTAGTTTAGGTGATTATCGCTCGCTCGTGGGCCAAGTCACCTTACTTGTTTTATCCTACTATGCTATAAGTGTGCGAAATTTCATAGGTACTCCTCCGTCCGCGCAAATTTCGTAAAAAGGGGTACAAAGTTTTTGCTTCACGTATTAATATTTAGATGTATAACGTAATACTGAAGTACTTCCTCTTTACAAACTATGGTTAATAATAACGCCGTTGTTCTAATATTAACAAAAAGTTAACTTTATCACAATTAATTATGATGTAATTATTTATCCAAAGTGCTGATATATTTTTTCACTGTTCGATCTATACATATAGTTAAAGTTAACTACGATTTATATGGAGTCGACGACGCAGCGCTACCTCGTGACAAACTTGTGAAACTAACTTTCTGCTTCATCAGAGTGCCTAGTGTGAGTTTTGTTTACTATCCGTATTCATTCGATTATGATTACGAAAACGATAATTTGTATGGCAAAATGTTAACTCTTCTCGTATGTCGCCAGGAGGCGCTGCTTCAATGCCATATTAATTTTCGTCTTCGTAAACGTAATAGAATGACAAATTAAACTCACACTAGCCACCCAGCGTACAAATTGTAGTTTACTTTTAATAATATAATAATAATAATAATAAATAATAAATGTTTCCCACACTCACACCAATTATCTAGCCCCAAGAAAAGCTTCCTTAAGAAACTCGTTATATGGTTAACTAGACAACGGATAAACATACTTAATATACTTAAATACATACTTATTATACATAGGAAACACCCAGACCCGAAACAATATAGAAAAACAGGTATTTCTAAATTGATCCGACCGGGGATCGAACCCGGGACCTCAGAGATAGCGACACCATGAAAACCGGTGTGCAAGCCACTCGACCAAGGAGGTCGTCTTTTGTTTTCAAACATAGTCTATAATTGTCTTGATTTACTCACATACTTTCTGGGAGGAAAGTCGTCGGCTATGTTGCACATAGTTTACATTAGGGCTGATTTAGATGAGGCTAGCAACGGGCATTAATTGTTATTGTCCATTGCTATTTTGGTCCTATACCCTGATAACATAATGATAGGAGTAGGACCTCAAAACAATAACTCTATTGTTCTGAGGTCCTACTCCTGTCATTATGTTAACCCATATATGCCCATCGGGTCAAAAACGACCATCCATATAGACGTTTAGTTTTTTTTTTTACGTAAACAAATAATCAAAATTCAATTATGAAACCATATTTTACGCAGTGAATAGCAACACCATCGATAAATATTTATTATTTAACTCTCAGAAAAAAGTGCATCTATTTGAGGGTATTTAAAGTTTTGTATTTTTTGGTGTAGTGATTTTATAGGTTCGCGCACACAATAATGTAAGTTTTATATGTTATTTTTATGAGTGTTTATAATGAAACAGGAAATTTATTTAGTTCAATTGTTCCTTTATGTGATGTAGTCATAAAATTTTTGATGAATTTTCAATTTGTTAGCTAAATCAAAGTAATTACTTTGACCGGTCGATAACGACCCGCTGGGCAAGAGTGATACCAATTTTGGGTTGCATGACTTACATATATGATGCAGAATGTGTACCCAAACACTACGTTTTCGGTATACTGTGACAATTTCTTTACGTCACCGACTTTGTTGAGTAGTTTACAGGATAAAAATATCAAAATAACAGGTACTGCACGCCAAAACAGAACGGATAATAACTCCCCGCTAAAAGATGTAAAGACCTGTAAAAAACGTCCAAGAGGTTATTATGATCAAAGGCTCGATCAAAACGACAATATTTGCGCTGTAAGACGGCATGACAATAATATTGTTAGTTTTGTCTAACGAATATGGAGTAAATTCAATTCAAAAAGCACAGATGTGTTCTGCCGCCGCGAAACGTAGAATTGATATTGATCAACCTCATGTTATCCATAAATACAATACATTTATGGGTGGCGTCTATCGCTTGGATGTTAACATTGGGATATATCGTATAGCAATGAGAGGGAAGAAATGGTATATCCCTATATTATATTGGTTGATAGATGTTGTTATGGACAATTCAACTATGGTTGCGAGATCGTTTGGAGCTACCGTTGATACCCTGGACTTTCGCCGATCTGTTGCAAGATCTTTACTAATGTAGTATGGTACAACCAGGACACAAGTTGGATCAGCAAAACCACAACTTCACGTGGCGACTAGTATTCATGTCAGGGTGAGGAGACATGCAGCAGATCACATAATTTTGACTGGTCTTAGGCGTAGATCTACGTGCATTATGCAAAAACAAAACCGTCAAAATATGTTAAAAGTGCATTGTTTATCTTCATATTATACTCGGGTTTCGTCCTCAAGGTTAACATAAATACACACGTAGTTTCACCTTATCATGTCGCCAGTATACACATTAGTTTAGATATTCCATCCAGATATAATTTCTTTTTCAAAAAGTCGCTCAATCCGTCACTCACCCGTTCCCGCCTTCACCGGTAGATGTCATTCACTTTTTCGTGCTCCGCCAGCCGCCAGTGCACACGCGTCGTCGCCTCCGTTAATAGTTATTTGTTATACAAGAGTGCAAAGTTGCTTTTTAACCACGTGCTCAATTTTGATGACCGAGCGAGCGAAGGATTCTAAAATTATAAATTAGAATTAGAATATAAATTAGAATCCTGAGCGTTAGCGAGGGAATCAAAAGAGCACCAGGTGAAAAATCTTTGCACTCGAGTGCAACACGTAACTTTTCATCCCACCTCAGCGAGGAAATGACTAAATGCAAAAAAAAACATTTACAATCACAAGATACTTTTATTTCAGTTTAGGTATTAACTACTACATTATGATAGGTAAGTATTACAGAATAATCTTTAAATTATAACAAATAATACTTAGGTATAATTAAGAAAAATTGAAAGTAACGTTGCTACAGTTACTTAAGTTGAGTTTAATATTTTTGTTAGGTACTGTAATGTTGGTGTTAGTGACTTGTGTACTGATAAATTCGGCACCATGGAGGTAGAAGTAAATAGGTTTGATGATGTTTTGAATTCACAAACTTAGTGCACACGATGTTCTAAATTCAATTTACTTTATCCTCTAGCGGATAAAAATGGCTTTTATACTACACCTGCGTGGAAAGTACCTTGATACTTTATCAAATTTACGGTAGAAAGTACGTCATTGCATATCGAACAAATATGCGGGGAGAAAACGCAAAAACCACGTAAGAAATGGATTTTCATACACTTTTCTCTCCCGCTCAGATGCGTTTTCTCCCCGCATATTTGTTCGATATGCAATGACGTACTTTCTACCGTAAATTTGATAAAGTATCAGGTGTAGTATAAAGCACTATGTATCACTCGAGAGAAACTGCGATTCCCGATCTCGGGTGTTTTAAAGCCCTCGCCTACGGCTCGGGCTTCAAACGACACCCTCGACGGTCATCGGTCACTTTCTCCTCTCGGTGAACAATGTACTATTGCACTCAGATATCGAAGAGCAAAAATACTCTTTCCGAGATAAAAAATAGATTATTTTTCAGCAATACAAAAAAATGGGTAAGAGAAAAAGTTCTGATCACGAAGATTACGATTATATTATGAAGAAAATAAAAAAGTTGGAGAAAAAGTTAAAACGGTCAATAAGAAAATGACGTGATTCTTTATCATCAAATGATTTTAGCGAAATGGATTCTTCGCCCAAAAACAATGAAGGTTAGTTAGTGTAGGTAATAAATAACGCTTACATGCTATAATATTGAGTCGTTTCCGAAAACATGGCCTGTTAAACGTTACGTTAAAGTCGTAATTGTGGGTAACTAATCGGGTGATCACTTTACTGGATTATTCGTAATTTTGTATTTATCGAAAATTGTTACTCTGCGGGTAGTTTTTGGGACTGCCACTTAGGTAACATTATTGATATATTATACGAGTGTTGCGGACTGCCATTCGGGTTGTCACTACACCTACACTACACCTTGTCACCACACCATACTTTGACTTTTGTTTTTCGAGATTTCGATATATTGGAACAATAAAAAGGGCACTTTTGCGGACTTCCGTTCGGGTTGTCACTTGAGTACCTAACTAAACATAAATTATATATGTTTTATTATTGGATGGCTACTTTTGTACAACGTACCTACGTTAATAAATAGTAATCTTGTCCTAGACGGCGTAATCGAGTCGATATACTACGATGACGACTGCGTGTCGGTAGAAATGACAAATTCTGTCGAATATAGTGTCGAGCCTGTAAACTGCATTGACGAGGCTACACCCGCCGCGTCCACGAGCAACGCAGTTGCCGCTAGCACGTCGGTAACCACCGAACCACAGCCTTCTACCTCGGGTAATGTGCAGGTACAGCCGCAGATTGACAATACCTTATTGGAGCTGTTAGAAGCCGACCCTTCATAATCAAAAAATTTAGCAACGAAATAAATCCTGATCTCGCGGTACGAATGCAGCGTGTGGTGACATCTGGGCTGCCAGCGGATGCCTGTAAGGAGTTACAGAATAAATATTTACCACCAAGTAATTGCACACTCATCGCGGCGCCTACGCTCAACCCGGAAATCAAGGCAGAATTACTGAAACAGTATTGAAAAGGGACAAAGGCATAGAACTGAAACAAAAACAGCTCGGCTCGGCTATTGCTTGCGTAAGTAAAGCTATTTCTGTCTTATTAAAAGACACTGATAAAAATACAGAGGTAATCAGACTATTGATGGATGCTATACTCGACTCATATGCAATTGCCAGCATAATGACTCCATTACACGTAGAAACTTTATCCTGTTTAACCTAAAAAAGGATATGAAGGATCAACTTCAAAAAAGCAAGATTGATGAGTCACTTTTTGGCTCCGACCTAGCGGAGACTTTAAAAAGGCAAAGTTCATGTTAAAATCAGGCGCCGAATTGAAGTCGGCTTCACCACCGAAACCGTCTACATCTACCTTTAGGAAACAAACACAACCAACAATGTCAAGGAATTTAAACTGGAAGGCCCCTCCTCCGAGTCGCAGGCCACGGGGGACCCAGGAGACGAAGGAACCTGCCCAAAGGAGTCAACCCACGAGCTCCTCGAGACCATCGTATCGTGCGCCGCCGCGGAAAAACCGCAATCGCCACAGAACAAGGTGAGCCATGCCGGTAGGCTAACTCAATTTTATAATCAATGGTGTTTGTTGACAAACGATCCTATTGTGTTATCATGGACCGCTGGGTACAAAATACCTTTTGCGCGTCCAGTGACACAAATTTATCCTCCTCAAAGTCAATCATACTCTAAGTGCGAAAGGTCGCAAATAACTGATTGCATTAATGAGTTACTGTCTATTGAAGCTATTTCACCTTGTGAACCCTGTGAGGGCCAGTTTATCTCTAATATTTTTCTTGTCCCTAAACCTAATGGTAAAACAGACTCATTCTTAATCTTAAGCAATTGAACAAGTTCATTGACTCTGAACATTTTAAATTGGAGGATTTGCGTACAGCAGTAAAACTAGTTTTAGAAAATAGCTTTATGTGTACGGTAGATTTAAAAGACGCATATTTTTTTAATTACCATTCACAAGGATTTCAAAAAATACCTGCGTTTTACCTTTGGTGATGGTAAGCTGTATGAATTTAATGTTTTACCTTTTGGTATTAACACAGCGCCATTCGTTTTTACCAAACTAATGAAACCAGTTATTAGTCTACTTAGATCCTGCAATTTTATATCTACAATATACTTAGATGATATTTTGCTAACTTCAGAAAGCTATAAGCAGTGCTTAGAGAATTTACAAACTACCATAAGTCTATTAACTTCTCTCGGGTTTATTATTAATTACCAAAAAAGTCTTACAGAACCAAAAACTGTCTGTAAGTTCTTAGGTTACATTATAGATACTGAAAATTTCCAAATAAGTTGGCCACCTGACAAGGTAAATAATATAAAAGAAAAATTAAAATATTGTAGAAACAAAGACAGATGTAAAATTAGAGACTGCGAGCTTTATAGGTTTGCTTACTGCATCTGCATGCCAAGCTGTTGAGTATGGGCGGCTGTATACCAAAAATTTTGAAAAATGGAAATTTTTAAACCTTATAATAAACAATGAAAAATTTGACAAGTATATGAGTTTACCGCAAAGTTTAAATCCTGACTTTGAATGGTGGCAAAAGGCTATCAATAATCCAGTGAATAGAATAAAATATTATGAATATTGCTTGGAAATTTTTAGTGATGCTTCAACTACGGGGTGGGGGGCAGCGTGTGGTGAGGAAACTGCAAGTGGTATTTGGGATAAAGATGAGCGAACTCGTCATATTAACTACTTAGAAATATTTGCAGCATTTTTAGGTCCCTCTTTTGATAATTCCCTATTTTCGGGACAAACCTCAAATTGGCCCAGCTGAGTGTTTGAATGTTTATTTAGACATGGCCAGATCTTTGCATAGTGATAATCACTCTAATCTTTATATAAGTTTTAGAAACCTCACTCAAAAATAACCAGCCAAACACTCGGTCGTTGGATAAAACCACCCTTGAGGAATGTGGTATAGAAATAACTATTTTTACGACTCACAGCACTAGACATGCATCTACATCTAAAGCTTGTAAGTTAGGAGTCAACCTTGACTTGATTAGAAAGACCGCTGGTTGGAGCACCTCTAATCTTATCTTATCTTATCTTAGTGGGGCCTGCTGAGGTTTCCCTCTTGCAGTAACACTTCGACCCATCGGGATCTTTTGTGCAACCCCGTCCTTTCACTCTTCTTCCTCTGTAAAGATAGATGCCATAAGTTTGGCCACGTCCTTAAGAGCGAAGAGCCTGTAGTCCTCCGGTTTCGGATAAGCCGACCCCAGGAGTCCCATTCTTTTCCTAGCCAGAGAGTCACAGTCACACAGTAGGTGCTGCATTGACTCCGTTTCCTCTCCACATGCCCTACATAAGCTGTTTGTTGATAGATGCATTCTGTGGAGCATTTGTTTTGTGGCATAGTGCCCTGTCAAGGCACCGATGGTTAATCGGGCCTGTCTTCTACTGCCTCCGCATATGAACTTACTCCGTCCTAAGGCGTTTTCACCTAGGAAGGATTTGGAGTGTTTCATACCCGGCTGCTCCTTCCATTCGATGCCGTACCTCTTATACATTTGGACGCTTTTATAATAAGGAAATTAGTGCTGTAAGCGATGAAACTTTATTTGCCCGTTCGTTAGTATCGGCACAAGATATATGTAGATGATTAGATAAACTACATGGTTATAATATTTTTGAATGATTAAAGAGTTAATTGTAAATTGAAGTCGTAATGATTATAAATATTAATTATACTTACCTATAAAAATACATACACAATAATAACAATAGGTGATTGTAATAAAAAACCAATTAATAAAATTATGTTTTATTTGATTTTATTAAAATATTATGATATTTCACAATTTTCACATGTCTCAAAGTCTACATGTGTATTTATGTTAACCTTGAAGACGAAACCCGAGTATAATTAATAATTAAACGAACTTACCTGTAAGTGAAGTTCTATCATAATCATCCCTTCCACCCTAACCCTAATGCTCTAAGCTAATGTGAAATATCTATCTCTAAACTTAATGACATCTAGCGGTGAAGGCGGGATACGGGTGAGTGACGGATTGAGCGACTTTTTGAAAAATAAATTATATCTGGATGGAATATCTAAACTAATGTGTATACTGGCGACATGATAAGGTGAAACTACATGACGTGTAGAAACTACATAACCTCTTCGGACGAAACCCTTGCATAATTATGATAGAACTTCACTTACAGATAAGTTCGTTTAATCATTAAACAAATGTTTTCATGTTCCATGTTTAGTTTTTTTAAATAAAATAGCCTCAATCACTCTCAGTAGGTACTGTTTTATTCTACCCACTGAAAAAACTGTTAAAAGTGACCGTTTTTAGCTGTAACGTCTTATTTAACTAAACCATAACATGTCAGATGTTCATAAGGTGACGTAAAAATGCTAAATTACTTCATTCAAATTCAAAAAAACAAACGTTGAGCATAATTTGATTTTCTATCTCTAATTACGTCACCTCGCACAGGCCCTGCCAGAATACCAGCGCCGTTGCGATGTGAGTGACTTTCTCACACCGTAGCGGCATATGCTGAGGTAGGGTCCTGATTGGCTCCTCACACTGTTGTGTTTTTTTTATTTGTTAAATTTTTTTTTAGTTATTTTTGGTTTTTGTACTTCGTCTTTTTTATTTTATTTATTCTATTTGTTATGTGAGAGTCAATAAATGTTTTTTCTTTCTTTCTTTCTTTCTAATTACTAGATATGTTTTTTTTCATTGGCGGCGCTAGTGTGCCGCGCAAACGCTCTAGCTTTCAAGTCAGTACAATTGTATCTTATACATACCTATTTACCAGACAGCATATACAACTGACTGAGCTGGCGTTTGTATTGACGCCAATGCCCAGTGTAAATCCATGAGGATGACGTATTTAGAGAGAAGAGTATAAAAAATAGCGTCTCCGTCAGCAAAGTGATTTTTCGAAGATTGCCATTTGGGATGCACTGGATCGCCCGACACAGAGGCTCACGAAGCCAATTTTGCCACGTGAACACCACTCGGATGTGACCTCGTTATCTATGTGTGTTTACATTACCTCGGAGTAGTTGATCTAAGATATTTTCACAATATTTATGGCTGCCAGATTGTAAGTAGGTAGGATTAGCAAATTAGCAGGTATTCTATTTCTACTATGATAGTTTCCATTCAGTATCTCGGTAAGGATAGATAAGTTCATTTTTCTCTTCCTTGTCGCTGTTATCAAGTGGCACTTTAGGTACCTAAAAATACAAACAGCGTAAGTAGAATGCCCAAGCTAACCAGAAGTTGTCAAAAACTAAGTTAAAGTGAAGTAGCTTATAACACCCACACACACAAAAACACATACTTCAGTTTAGTTATTAGTCCTAATTTTGTTATCTTTTATTATTTGTTTTTAATACGTACGCCACTTGTAGCTATGGAAGAGCGGGGTCAACTGCAACAGGTATTACGAGTATTTTATACTTAATAGGATGTTTCTAACCTTAGATTATAGTTTGTACTGAATTTGTATGACATAAACAATTTTTAATTAAAAAGAAGAAAAAAAAGTACTTATGGTCTTTTTTAGAAATATTTTTAACATACAGCTACTGCTTTTTAAGAATGTTGCATAGATTTCGTTTGTCTTTATAATAATACGAGTGGTTATTTGTGTAATTTATAATATAATTTTATTACCATCAAATCTTGTTCGTATAATTCGGTTTATTGGTGTCAGCAGGATTGAAATGTAGTGTTTTTCGCAAAAACATTTGTTGGATGTTCCTCCAAGATATTATCATGGATTTGTTGTTTACTCTCGTTTGGACGTTCGCCTGTAAAAGAAACAAAGTTTGTAATTAATTATAGTATCATCGTCGCCGTAGTAGTAAAAAACAGATATGCCTGACCGGACGACGACGTAATCGGAAGGCACTTAGTTTTCCTATTTACAGTCAATGTTAGCTTCCTGTGCAGTAACAATAGCTAGTTTTATTAAATAGATAGGTAATTTTAAAATAATAAGTCTGTCAAACCAACTAATTTTACATTTATCTAGGGTAGTAGTACCACAACAGGGAGGCGGCTGGAGGAAAGATCATAACCATCCGCGCCTACCTGGGCGCGGTGGTATCGGACGACTTGTTTTTCACTGTCCAAAAATGGCGCCCGCTAGATAGAATAGAATATTAATTTATTTCACGTCACAAACAGGTAGGTACAAAAGATAAAAAACATACTAAACTATTACAAACACTATTAATAAAACCTAGTTTATGTGAGACTGGTGACAGGTGCAATGTCTCCGGCTAAGCCAGCCGCATAGGATTGTGAAACTGGCGAGGTACTTGGATGGGTACTGAGAAGTGACTGGGCTTACAACTCGGCCACCAAAGAGGACATTTGGTAGTCGGCTTTAGAGTTAACGACCCGAGCAACCCACTACACACGACTTTAAAGTTTATACTGACACCCCCTACCAACCGTCAGGTTACAAAGTAGGTGTCAGACATCCTTGCGCAAGCACAAGGGACCATCTACGTCAAGACGACTCGAGCAGTGGAAACTGCGAATTGTACTCCTAGTGCAACGAGAATTGAGCGAGCTTACAGCTCCGGTAACCTATCTGGATATTAAGTAGTGGAATAGGTATACGTGTCCACGGGGCAACTCGCTCAAGACTCTTAGGTAAGAGTTCCGGATGAAGAAAGCGCTTCGGCGCGTCCTGATCTGGCGTTATGTATGACCTGACGCAGGTGGTCCCTTGTGCTTGCGCAAGGTTATCCGACACTTACTTTATGACCTGACGGTTAGTGGGGGGTGTTAAGCTTTAAAGTAAATAGCGGGGTTGTCCAAAAAAGACCGACCTTCCTTTAATCACACACATAAGGGTCAGCAATCGATTTTAATCATTTAGCAACAGTTGAATACAGACCACTTGCTTCCTATCCTAGCTGTCATCCCGAAAAATTTGTGATTTTTTTGCTCGTTTTTGCTCGAAATTGATAACGGCAACAAGTAGACGCTTGGAATATTCACAGAATATGGAGTTATATAATTCACTTTGAAAAAAAAAAAAAATTAATATTTAAGGGGGGCGGGGGAGGATCCCATACAACAAACGAGGTTTTTTTCCAACTTTTTCCTCGGTCTTAATAACGATAACAGGTAGAAACTTTAAATATTTTTTATAGATAATGGTACGGAACCCCTCGTGCGCGAGACCGACTCGCACTTGGTCGGTTTTTAGTATTTGTTGTTAGAGCGGCAACAGAAATACGTCATCTGTGAAAATTTCAACTGTCTAACTACCTATCACGGTTCATGAGATCATGAGATACAGCCTGGTGACAGACGGACAGACAGACAGACGGAAGGACGGCGGAGTCTTTAGTAATAGGGTTCCGTTTTACCCTTTGGGTACGGAACCCTAAAAAGTAGCGAGTTCGAATCCCGATTGAGGTGAATGAGATGCAGATGCAGATATTAAGCTGATAACAATCCGATACAGTTGAGGAAGTTCTCGGCCTGCCATCAGAGTGCCAAGTGCGAGTTTCATTCGCAATTCGATCACGTTAAGAGACTTCGTATGGCAAAATGTAACTGCTCTGGAATGCCACCAGGAGGCGCTGCTTCAATGCCATACTAATTTTCGTTTTCGTAAACGTAATCGAATGAATACGGATAGTAAACAAAACTCACACTAGGCATCCTGTAACGTTTAAAGTATTTTAGTTGAAAAATACAATACCTACCGCCAACTAACGAGACACTCAGTTTAGAGCAAGACAGTTTGATAATTTCCGGACGTTGTATACCTAATGATGACTAATGCTGACAATGTAGGAGCAATTTTGTGGGAAGGTCAAGGGCAAAAAGTTTGAAACATCATGTTATTTTGTAGCAAATTTTAAGTTTGCGTAAAATAATAACAAACGTCGAGGTCAGTGCTCTTTTTACCAACTTCTGATAGTTTTCGCAATAACTATTTATTTTACTCCGGTCATAGCGACGTTGCATGCGTCGTGCTTTGTTGTCACAGCAGGATAACTTAGTAATAATATCGAAACACCTTCATGACTGGTGTTTACTAATGTTAAAGGCAAAGAGAAGTAGTTAAATGTCTTTGGTTAAAGGTGACTTTTATTTAGGTAGGTATAACTAGTTGGTAATTTTTTTACTTTATCCACCTACTGTCATTTTGTAGCTTGTACCATTTTAAGTAGGTATATACTACAGAAAGATGTGTTTTATGATATTACATAGAACTTTCTAGTTCTTCAAAACTGCTAACACTCTTGTTTTTGTTTCATTTAATGTAGATATAACTGGGTAACTGGGTACCTATACCTAGTCAGTATTTATTTCCCAATTTTCATCCAATTCCAATTCTAATGCTATTACAATGAAAAAAGTTGCTATATGTTTTCATATCTTAAGATTACTTGCGTTAAAGAATGTTGTACCAGTATGGTGTATTATATTTAAATGTTTAAAGTTACTTCCTGAGTCGAATACAGTTATAAATCGCCAATAACAGGCGTTGACAGGCGTCAAACACGTTCAAAATCGTCACAATCACAACGTCCGCCGAGTGTCGCTCGGAGCACAACCGAGCGTGCAACATCAAAACACGTAGCATTGTTTCGAAATGCAATTTAGCAAACCGCCATCAGCACTCACCTGCGGTTGCGTTTCCCTGTTCTTCAGCGTGAAGTACATGGAGAAACTCAGGAACAGCAACTTCACAGTGATGGCCACTGACACCACGATGATAAACGCGTAAGTCATGGTAACGCGACTCTTTTTATTCTCGTACAACAATTTATTTAACAACGCGCTGTGTCTCCATCCGTATCCCAAACCAAACTGCTCGAGTGCTACTTTGCGACACCGTCACCGAGCCGTGGCTGTGTTTATTTTTTTCTTTCTTCGTAACTTCGATGACGGCCGTTTGATGGCTTATGAATGGATAGAGGCGTTCCTTCAAATTAATTGGTTAATTGATCTTAGATAAAATAATGTAATACCTACATTATAAATATGTTAGTGTGTTTGTTTGTCCTTCCTTCGCGTCAAAATAGATCTGGATTTCGCGTAATTTCTTTACACAGATATAGTTATCCCGGGAAAATATATTATTCCATTTGGATATTAGAAATTTTCTCCTCCTTTTGAATCCAACTTAAAAATGCATAGTGTAAGTAAGTAAGTAAGTAAGTAACTTTTATTTCACACCACAGTCATATGCACAGTAATATAATTACAAAAAATAGAGTTATACAACTTACAGATTGTGGCGGGCCGATACCTGAACTAGGAAGTTTCCCGTAAATACAGGTTATCGACCCCCCACCCCAAGCAATGGTCAGAAAAATAGGTTCTTATAATTAATTGTTACAATAGTTTCCTTTTTTCTTTACAAGGGAGACGATAAAGCCACAATAAGTGCTCAAAAGTAAATTAAGTCCACGGACGGGACTTTTTGCGGAGATACCTAATTTTTATCCCGGTCAAACAGTTACATATAAAAATAAGGTTGTATTTTAAGTGCACTCATATTACTCGTATAACCGTCATCTCATAGGTAATTAATTGGTTTTGCATACCGTCAATTAATTTTATTTGTTATTGTTTTCGAAACATGCGATTAAGAATTTTATGATAGACCAAATACCTACCAAGCGCGGGCAAAGTCGCATGAGGAAACTAACTAGTTCGCTAATACTAATCAGTATATTCACATAATCACGTAATTATGTGAATCACATCAATATTCGTTTAGATTTAAAAATAAAATATCAATAGGTATTAATTAGGTCCTTCTAATGCAAGAGTGCTATCTAATTACAAGAAATAAAAATACGGTATCATCAGTAAAGTGATAACGAAGTTGCAGTGTCGGTAATTGAATTTATTTTATGCTTCTTATTACACAAGCGCAGGGAGATGCAATTCAGGTAGGTTCCACCACAGGTGGTTGCAATTCACCACAGTTCCTCCTGGAAGTTGATGTCAGGGACGAGGCCTTTTTCGTAAGCTGCTGGTGCTGATGCGGTGGATGACTGCCGATTCTGCTGAATCTCCAGGGAAAAACAGCTGGCAACATTCTTCTGGGGTCAGAAGCTAGAGCTAAAATGGGTAACGGTGGCCGAAACTGTGGCCTTCCGATTACTCGTACACCCGACTCGCTTTTCCGAATCTGTAGGGTAAACTGTTATTAATGGCCCTGGAGGCGAATCGGAAGCTTGCCTCCATCGGTCAATGAGGTGAGAGCCTGGAACTTGAAACTTTCTGCATAAGAACAACTTGCAGAAATTTCCAGTCGAGTGTAATCGCAGTCATCACTGTCCGTCCGTCCAATAAAATGAATAAAAAAAAACATCAAAACAACTCAAACTGCAAACTCATTTTGCAGACTTCATATTTTATTAAATAAATAGGCACTATATAAATATGTTAGGTATATGACGGCGTGATAGTTCGACAATCAATCTTTATAAATTAAAAATATATACTTACCTACTTATTAACAGTGATGTTACATGATTGATAATTATTATCAAGATAATAAGAGCTACCAAATTTCAAAGGTGTGAAAGAAACGTGATTCACGTGTGTAACTGATAGTTTGTTTAGATTTTGCTTTTCTGATATTGTTTTCGCAAGTTACAAACACATGGGATGGCTTAGTACGTTGGTGCCTATCTATTTACTAAAACAGGTAAAAGCATGGTCTCTATACTATATAGGTACCTACCTATTAAGCACATTATAATGCCTCATATGTACTTTTCAAAATACTATGTATACTTTTACTTGACTCGCATACAGACAAAACTCATTTTATTTGTAGATAAACCTTCCATAGTTCTAGCACAGTTCTAGTAAGAATAATAAATGATCCTTTTATTTTTTTGGAGAGAGTTTACCTACTGATGAACCGATGCTGCCTTTTCAGCGTCAACGGACTTTATGTAATGATCTGATGATGTTATATGAGTACTGCTAAGATTTGCAATTTCAATGATGTTTTTTCATCATCATTGTTGTCTTTATCGAGGACTCGTGACGTATTATCATTGTTATCAATGATAGTACGATAAATCACTGCGCTTTAAAAATAAAATATGATAGTTGGGACACAAATATTATTTTTTATATTTACTTATTGCATTATATAATGTTTAATCAAATAGGTGTATGTAGGTAATCTTATGCAAATCATTACAATTTACTCTGCAAATAAATAATATAATTTAAAAATTAAAATGTTTAATCATTTCCTACATAGGTATAGGTATATACCGTATAATTAATACTGAATCGCTTTAATTAAACATCACCGAAAAGCGTATCCGATCGTATGTATTAGTAGGTACGTATGGTACGTATATATATATCTATCTATATCGTACGTAATGTTGTGAAAATAAACAAATGTCGTACTTATCAATCTTTTCATTTCACATATCTATCATTTTATCTCGCGGTTTGAGATATATTACATCAGTGTGAAAACGTAACAACCATCCTTTGAAAAGTTGGAATACAAAAAGTAAGTTGGTCCCTATACACACACAGCAGGTTCAGAGTTTAAAGTCAAACTGTTATTGCTTATGCTCAAAACAGATGCTGTCACTTTTTAGCTAATATTATTAGACAGAGACACAATATTTTTTAACTTAAGACAACGTATTTACGTAGACTAAACTAGAAGTGAAGAAATAGATACACACGGCGGCAGATCAACCTACCCAAACCTGTCAAATTTCTCCAATTAATATCAATCCTTATAACCAAACTATTAAGTTCAAAATTGATTGTAGAAATTTGACAGTTTTGGGTGGGTTGATCTGCCGCCGACTACAAAGTACTAATAAAGAATACAAAGTTTTATTACAATTTTATTGTTATTGTTTATTTTTGATTTAAATCAATAAGACATGCGCCTTATCTAACATTTTATGGTTTGCGTGTGTCGTATTGCGTGAAACTGATTGCAGAAACATTATTATAAAGAATCACGTTCGCCCATTGTCTACTAACAACGAGATTCATTTAATATTCAATAAGCCCAACGGTAATACACATCACAAAGAGTGTTGAACTTGTTGTTGTTGAAAATAGATTAGGTTTACTTGATTCAGGCTGAACCTGAGAAAGATTTCGCGCGAAAATGAATAACTTTTTTTATTTTATTGTTTGTCATCATAGTTTTTGGAAAGAAAACAAATTATATTATATTTTCTAAACCATACTTACAGCTCTTTAAAAGACTACATAGGTACAAAACACAGAACTACTAGATCTTCCGTTTGATGAGAAGAATTCTATAATATAAAATTGTACGAATTAAGTAAGTATATCTTTATTCCCTATTAACCACATATAATTATAACTACTAATTAATACCTTTTATTTAGTCCCCTATCTATTCCATAGAAAAATATTCTTAATGTTGCTTCTATGTATTTATTGGCTAAAAATAATGTTGAACTTCGTTAATGTAGTTTCCACTTGATGACAAAATTAAAAAACAAGAAAATACTAAACATAAACAATGATTTTCTTTTTTTTGCCGAAATATATTTAGACAGAACGTAAATGTTCAATCGTAATAGCTAAATGATCATGAGGATTTCCTATAGCTATTCTACTTAACTTATTTTTGTCCTAATTTTGTCAGCTGTAATAACATTAGGTAGGTACTTTATTTTTCATAAGGAAACTAGATGACACAGTGTTCACCAAACAAAAATACCTAGAATTTAACTGACATTTTACTCTATAATAGCTAGAAAGTAGGTAGGACTAGGATAATAGCACCAGTGTCCTACACTTTAAGTCCAGTGTTTGACAGAATTTTTGCCGCCAAAACATAACAGATTTTCGTTGAAATATTACGGAAAAGCAGCAAGGAAGTAGGTGGTCGGTATTTAACTGATGCTGAAGACTAAAATCAGTTGCTGACTGCTTTTTAGTGATTAAAAGACAAAAAGTCGATCACTGATACCAATACCCTAGTCGGTCTATATTCAGTAATTCAATTCAAATTCAAATTTCTTATGATTGAAAGTAAAAAAGGTACTCTTTTTTTATCTGGAGAAAACGCATTGCGTGTACCTCTGCGTCTGGGGAGACGCAGATGGCTTACTAATAATTAAAAGAAAAAATTGTCGATCACTGGTCCCTGTCGAAAACTGGTACCACTTCCCTACTAAGTGAACTTAACGTAGCCTCATTTATTATATGACGTCATGATTCCACAAATAAGTTGCTCTTTCCCGTAGCCTTTTTAGCATAATTTTAAGCCGCTCTCGCTTTCTGTAGTAGAGACCTTTATTTAGGCATAAATATGGAAGGGGTTACAAAACAAAAAAATATGAAGTAACTATGTTTCGGTGTGTCAATAAAAACCCATCTTTAGTGCTAGACGCTTTTGAACGGGTATAGTATACTATTGTAAATGGTGTAGTATATATACTATATTAAATGGTGAATATAACTAGCATTATAATGCTAGTTTTATTCACCATTTCATCACGTTAACCTTATTCTAGGCATACTTACTTACACCCACTTGCAAGAAGCTTCACATTAAACCTTCTTTAGTTAATGCCACTTTATCACTAATGAAATCATTAAAATAATGATTTCATTAGTTTGTTGCATCAAACTACTTTAGGCTAAAAACTTGATCCTTTAACTAATGAGAGCATTATACATTGTTGCCAATAATAAATTTAAAAAATGAATGGAATGAACGAGTGGTTGCGTTTTGTTTTGAAAAATAATCAATATTTGTGTTTAAATTGGCCGAAAACAAACCGTGTCTGACACTTATTATGGTTGACAACTTTGATATTTTTCTTTCAAATTCTTTGAACGTGAAAGACGCGTTAAATTTTTGAAAATGTCTGAAAACCGAAATAAAAAACGAGAACGAGGTGCAAACTATACTTCTGAAGAAAAAGCACTATTGGCTGATATCATAAAACAGTAAGTTTTATCTTAATGCGTACTCGATGAGTAAGTTTGTAATTTTGTACTGATTTACTTTGTTTTCCAGATATAAGCATATTATTGAAAATAAAAGAACGGGAACAGTATTTATAAACAAAAAGAAAGAGGCCTGGACTGAAATTGCTAGAAAATACAACAGCAACTCTACGACAGGGAGCAGAGGGACAGAACAACTAAAAGCTCTATACGATAAAAAATAGTAGACTAAAAAAAAAATTCGAGTAGTGAAAAAAGAACAAAAAAATAGATACAAAAATATAGTAGACTAAAAAAAAAATTCGAGTAGTGAAAAAAGAACAAAAAAATAGAT
Source organism: Eudonia mercurella (assembly GCA_963082485.1). Classification (NCBI taxonomy): domain Eukaryota; kingdom Metazoa; phylum Arthropoda; class Insecta; order Lepidoptera; family Crambidae; genus Eudonia; species Eudonia mercurella. The sequence continues at coordinate 15,029,743 of OY720029.1, forward strand.
ACAAAAATATATATAATACTTATGTTAAAGAAAACAATGTTAAATGTTTTGAGTTGGTTTGTTACGTCATTTCATTTTGTACTTTTAATGTGATGTGGCGGGGCTGGCAAACGGTCGCGAAAAGTCGTAACGAGTCGCGGGAATGGGGGAAGGTCTTTGCCCAACAATGGGATGATACAGGCTAACTGTAGTGTGCTATGGAATAATTTCTTTTTGTCGAGCCAAATCCTTTCCAAACACCTGGTCATTCATATTTGATATCATTCATTCATTCCTATTTATACATTCATCATTCATCATTTCATTTCATTCATCCAGTCATTCATATTTGATGATGACTTAACTAAGTATATTGTTTTCTAAAGTTTACGCAAACACTACACATTTCAATAAAACTACTTTAACTTTTTAACTTCTCCCTGTGGCCAGGTATCCTGCAAAGGGTTCTAAACGTCAAAATAAAATAATATACTTAAAACAAAGTGTAAAATAAACGCGAGTAGATTCGTAAAAGTTGTTTTATTTAAAAGTAAGTACTTAAAACTATTCAAAAGTATTTAACGTGTGAAAAATAAACGAGTGTGTAAAATGCAGTTAGTTATGCCTATTAATCTATTCTAACCTACATAATTTAATTTTAGTTTATCGGACTAGCAAACACTTTCATTTCATTTATTCCACTACGGGTAAGCACTTGGCCTTGAATTCTTGATGATGATAATGCCGAAGGTGGAAGCACACATCACGCGGAGCCGGAACCGTCAACTACTGGATTTGTAAAGGTGGGGTCCCACGGCCCGTTTAAAGACAGGCCGTGACAGGCCAGGCCGCACCACTCACGCGCCGTGGGAACACTCATGCAACGTCTGGCGCGGCCTGTCTTCAAACGGGCCGTGGGACCGGCAATGCCTGGCGCTACCTGGCGCGGAGTGTTCCCACGGGCGGCCTGCTGGTCGTCATTCCGAAATTCGATCTTATGAGTCCATTAATAGCGTAGCGACGCGCACACGCACGCGCCCGTGCTGGTCCCGACAGGTGCCATTGCGCCGCGCCTTTGATATTACCGACTCCCGATGGATTGGACAGGCGACGCCAGCCCACGGCAGGCTTCATCGGATGCGACGATTCCCACGGCTTGTTGGTTTGGTCTGGCGCGATCTAGCCTGCCAAAAATCAGGCCGTGGGACCACAGCTTAATTCCCGATGGATCGGACAGTCGACGCCAGGCCACGGCAGGCTTCAAAATCAGGCCGTGGGACCGCAGCTTAAGTAGGATTACCAGGTACTAGCTTTTCCCGCGACTTCGTCTAAGTTGAACTCGTATTTTTAAAATAAATATTTTTTAAATTTTACTTTTTATTTTTAAGTGCTAATTGTTGCACTGAAGCTGAATTAAATATTTAAAATACAGTGAAAAAATTAAACGCCCACCCCGACCCAGCCAGGAATCAAACCTGGGTCTTCCGCAATCCGGGCATCACCAGCTTATTTTATGTCCCCACTGCTGGGTCACGAGCCTTCCCTATGGATGGATAGGGAAAACGGGCCATAAACCACCATGCCGGCGCAGTACGGTGCGGTGGTTGTTAACGACCGGCAATGCAGCCGGGACCAACGGCTTTTCGTGCCTTCCAAAATCCAAACACGGAGGAGCTCGAGATGATACAATGTTAGTCACCCATCCGATGACCGGCTTTTGCGAAAGTTATCTGGTGGGTTACTCTTGAAACGCAATTGCAATAATATATTTCCAATCCCAAATCTAAAAAAATCAAATGGCACTCTTAAAAGCGATAATAGCGCTACATTGGAATTAAATTGCGTGGAAATTGAGTGAACAAATTATTATCGAGATGGGGAGTTCCGAAATTGCGAAACTTATTCCAATATCGATACATATTAATCACATTGGAATTGTATTGAGATTGAGTTTGCGTCAAGAGTAGCCTAGCAGGTATGAGTCAAATTCAAAGTCAATATTGTTTATTCAAATAAACCCAAGAAATATGCTTTTGAATCGTCCATCTTTTAAATATAATAGGTCGTTGATGAGGCACCTGTAATACAAATAGCTTACGGTCCTGGAAAGTGTTTAATATCCGGGAATACGAATCGCTAGCTAAAAATCAAGCTAGAAATCGTCGACCTAGCTTCCGGCGGCGGAGATTAGCATTCACCTTTACCGTCATCCAGTGAAGGTCTGAGGAAATTGTTTGAAAACTGTATTGAAAACATGCATTAAATGTTTTCCTCGATGATAAAATGTCAAGTACCTAAGTGCCTTTAGTGACTTCTCTCATCTATATGAAGCAAAAACTTTGTACCCGTTATTACGAAAATTGCGCGGACGGAGGAGTATGCGCACACTTATAGTTTATAATAGAGAAGGTTATCCGAATGTTAATATTTTTTTTAATTATGCATAGAAAATACATTAAATCAACAAAAACAACATTACACACACTACCATGTATTTGACACACACGCATATGTATTTGTTGACACACACGTATTGTTTGTCTTTAATGCGGCCGACATCTGTCAAAGCCAATTGGCTTCACCAAACGCTTGGCCAAACTCACATTCAATCTTTTAAATTTTTCATTGCTTAGGATACAATCCGTGCAGCCTTGATAAAATTACGGTCGAATTTCGACCACTGGGCGACCACTAGTATTATCTAAATGTAACTTCAGTCAACGCATTTTATTTTATTATAATAAATATTATAGGTAAGTTTTTTTTTTAAATTAAAAATAAATAAGGAGAATAATATTAAAACAAAAATAAATTAAAACAACCACTGCTCAATCAAATAACATACATAAATCTGAACAGGTAACACAAGGATTAGAAAGTTATGATAGTTACTTAAACCATTGACTATTCTAAAATCAAGAGAAGCTAAGCTAATATGCAAGCATCGGAGATTGATCAGAAATGTAATCTGCCAAATTGTTATTTCGTCGGTTTGAGTCCTGAAATTGTAAAATGAAGTGAGGAAACACGGAAAAATTATATATACTACTACTTTCTTTATCATAAAATTGTGCAAACATAATGAAAGATTCGATAAATTAGAGACAACAACATAATTATACTTAATTGTTTATATTCACAAGCTGTTTAAATATTTCTAGTGATAAGGTAGGTACTTTATCTTCGTGATCGTATGCTTTCCAAAGAGCCCAAAAATGTTTACTTAGTACTTATCGTTATGGCGTCATCATTTATATTAATATTAGATATTCCGTTTTTTTAATGAAACATATGTGAGCCCGTTATATCATACTAATATTATAAAGCTGAAGAGTTTGTTTGTTTGGTTGAACGCGCTAATCTCAGGAACTACTGTTTCGAATTGAAAAAATATTTTTGTGTTGAATAGTCTATTTATTAAGGAAGGCTATAGGCTATATTTTCTGTTTATTTAATTTACTCTTATAAAACATAAATATTGCACAATTTTATATGCTTGAATCCAGCTGAAGAGTGCAACTAAAACCTGACTTTTTAGCTGACTTAGAGCTGGTGAAACCTCGATGATGGCAAGAGACTAGACGGATGGGAAGCATGGCAAAACGTTGCGTTTGTGCGGAGTGCTGACTGTGAAGACACCGCGTGGCTACTTCGCAGGTCCGCGCTGCCTCACTTCGCGCAGCAGGTGCAGCAAACGCTGAAAATTGCAAGCGCCAAAAATACGCAGAACTATTTATTTGTGACGTTTGCTGTTTGTGACATGGGGACCATAGGGGCCAGAGCCATACCCAAGAGACTGCAGTAAGAGTATATTTTTATTGTAGAGTAAACTTAAGGTTATATTTCTTGGTAATAAATAAAACATGTTACAATTAAGTATTTATTTATTCAGAAAATATTAATACACATACGAATATATTTCGACACTGCTGGCCGAGCTCGTAAAATGACGTTCGTACTGAGGCACTTCGGTGGACTTTTTTGTTATACTATTACAAAACTTGTTTGATCGAATTGGGGTCATTTATGCTCCCGTCTCCGATTGTTGCTTCAATGTTTAACACCTAGATTTTACATTATGGTGGCTGTGCCGTGAACGAAACAATTCAAAACTGGGTTAACTGGCAATGATAGTGAATCAATAAAATTAATCTTATCTTAGCCAACTACATAACAGATTCCAAATGGAGCTAAAATAATATTGAATATTGATGCTCAAACAGATCAAACAGTTTGATAATCAATCCATATCACTTGTTTTATGAGATAAATCAAAGATCAATGTCATTCAGATATTTTTGATAAAAACCTACGTATCTACACAAAATAAAGATGATTGTTTTTTTCAGAGGCCATCACACTTTGTTTCACGGGATCCATTCTCTGAAAATAAAAAAAACTTATGTCAATTGTATTGCGTAATTGAGATGTGTGACTTTGACTGCAGATAATGTTTTCCCAGTGTGGCCCGCCACGGCCACCACGCCTCGGAACAATTTCCGAAAAATATCTATCATAATTGAATAATTTTAACTGCTTTCTAATTAATGTTATCTTATGCATGAAACGAAATCTAATCGTCACCATTAAAAATATTATAAGCAAAGTACTGTTGGCGCGCGAACAGCGTTTAATAATGGTTTCGCCGTTCTCGGCAACCCGGTGGCATGGCGCAGCGGCGGGAAGTGGGATACTAGTTCGGAGCCGCACCGGTCATGCGCCGACGCACTTGGCTTCGCGACAGCTTAGGCATCAGGCGATTTAGTATACGAGTAGTACGGCCGGCCGCACAAAAAATGGATCAGTTGCACCTTAAAATACAATCCGCTTTTCATTTTAAGACCTCCTTGAGATCAACAAGGATAGGTTTGCCTACTAATTCACCGAATTTTTAAAATCCGATTATTTATTGGAAGTCCTTAAATGTTCTTCATGCAAATTGCATTGCATTCAGTCAATCAGTAATCTAGATTGGATATCAATTCAAAGATTGTATCAAAAAATTGTATCAATGATTACATACAGTACCTACAGTTAGTGCCTTGCATTCATAGTAATAAATTGTAAATGTATAGAAGTACATACAATCAATATGTTGAGTAGGAAGTGCAATATTTTTTTTATTATTGATAGAACTGTAATAATAACATAACGTGTTTCAACATTGTATAGAACGTGCCCAAACCCAAAACGGCGACAAATTATTTGTTTCTCAAATGTTATGTTATGAAATGGTTGTCTTATGAATATTTGAACACACGAAGCATGTATTGAACGTGCATTTGATAAAAGATGAATTAACAAATAAAATGTTAACCGTAACTATTTTTTTTACTATGAATGAAGTTTGATCTTATGTTAGGATTTATTAGTTAGGATGACTGAGTTTAGTGTTAAATTGCGATATTCGTTTGTCGTTGTGTGGTCGTAACGCGGAAGTTAATTAGTTACGCATAGAGAGCGTCAAGTGTTAGCACCAAAAAACTGTAATTTTCCATAAAAAAATATGTTTTTACTTTTTATAACAGAGTCTGTAAAAAAAGGTACGACGTGTGGCTTTTGGATAAAAACTGAGAACAGGTATAACAAAGAACTAAGTAAATCTTTGGCAGGGTAAGAAAAGCATGTAGGAAAAGCGTAGAGAAAATTAACTTTAGAGCAACCGATTAACCCACAAAGGCAATCTTTCTAAGGTAATACAATTTTTTAGACTACTTCTATCGTAAACTATGTTCTAAATCACTTAAAAGTTTTTACTCATCGTCAGCTTATAAACGTCCTACGTCCTACTGCTGAGTTCAGGCTATAATCCACCGTGATGGCCCACTGCATATTGATGGGTTTTAACAACGGCCAATCAACGGCTTAATGTGCCTTCGAGAGCATAGAAAGAGATTCGTGAAATATGATTGTTCAAAACGAATAAGTCTGTGCAAATTGGGCTCTATATTAATGAAAAATCAGAAGAGCAGGTATACATTTATTTTGAAGTTTATCAATACATTTTACGGTGTAAATACAAATCGTGTAAATAATAAAATCATTAAGTTTATCAAATTTAACCTAGGTTGAAGGTACAGCCTGAAAAAGCTTCAACCTGGATTTAATAAGTTAAGTTTTTTATATTAATCTCATTGTAAATGATTGTTTTTATTGATTGTTGTTGTTTTTATGGGAATAAATGTATTTATTAAACCTAAAAAGTAATAAATAAAAATTCTATAAAATAAGTGAAGAATTATACTGAATTTATGGTAAAGAAAGTTGGTAAGTATGTTCTTTGCTTCTAATCTTGTCTTGTTCCTTCTTAAATATTAGTGTCTTTCTTTATTTTTCAGGCAGCATAAAATCAACAGGCTTTTTCCAGTGCAACAATTATAATTATGTCAACTTTTTTAGGAACAATTTCTTGATTCTATTAGTTGCAACAAGCGACTCTCTGCCAGAAGGTTGGGCTGTTCTGAGCACTGGAGACGCTGTTCCTCAAGAGTGCGTGGTACAGCACCACTTGGGGATGACTGCTGTGGCGACGGGCGGCGTCATGATTGGACAGAGCAGATGGCGTCACGGAGCTTCTCGGGTCGAAATCGGGGGTATCCTAAAAGAACAAAGAATGTTGTTACATTGACGATACATAACATACTGAAAAAAATTAAATAATTATAAATGTTGTTTTGTAATTGGAATTGTAATTAATCCATTTTGACTCAACTGTATATTTTTACACTCCTTTTGGATTACCGTCTAGCTAATAAGGATAACCAAATATGTTACTGTACTCATGCATTGATTGTAATTTGTTTGTGTGCCTATAGAAATAATAAAAAAATTGATTGAAGTGAATAGTGATGATGTTAATAGAAAATTTTTCGTTTTTAGGGTTCCGTAGTCAACAAGAAACCCTTATAATTTCACCATGTCCGTCTGTCTGTCTGTCTGTCAGCCCCAGCCTAGCTCATAGACTCTTAGTACTAGAAAGCTGTAATTTGGCATATACATACATATTAATCACGCCGACAAAGTGGTGAAGTCAAATTTTGAAAAATATTTTTTTTAGGTTACCTCCTCTACACGTGAAGTGGGGATGTAATTTTTTTTCTAGTCTACCCCATAGTGTAGGGCGTTGTTGGATAGCAAGGTATCCGTTTGTGAACTATTAAGGTTTAAAGTGCAAAATTTTGTTAGAGTCAAGTGGCCCCCCCCCCCCCTGCCAGCCAAATGGTTGTTTTTGGATACGTGAAAAATTATATATGACAATGCGTTGTATGGAGTTTGAGTAGTGTCGCAATTTACGGCAAAACATTATTAATTCAATTTCACTAAGATCCTTCGGTTTTGTAATCACTTGCCATCAGGTGAGATAAAGATAAAGCGCTTCTTCTTTTTGGAATAACAGAACGATAGCTAACAAATTCTTATTGGTTATAATCAAAGAGATGAAAAATGAGGCTACCGTAAAACTCCAATATAGCAGAAAGTCTTCGAGTTTCACGAGAATTTTTAGATCGTGACCAAGCACGAACTCCTTTTAAAATCGTATCAACCTCGCAGATACTAACCAAGCGTTAACGCCCGGAGAGCAATTCCGTCAAACCCCGACCACGCGACTTAAAACTTAAATATCGTCTATTTAGTGCCTACTTTTTTATAAAGAAATTTAACTATAGACAAACTAGAATAAATTTGCTACACTCTCAACTCTTAACAACTTTATTCTCTGCGCGTTTGAATTTTTTTCTTCAATTAAAATTTTTTTGTTTTACCGCTACACGTGAAGTGGGGATGTAATTTTTTTTCTTGTCTACCCCATAGTGTCGTAGGATCGCAATTTCAAAAATATTGCGGGTTTGTGGAAACAGTTTTTTGATTGAGACATCCGTTTGTGAACTATTAAGCTTTAAAGTGCGAAATTTTGTTAGAGTTACGTAGGCTTTACAAGTTTACGAGTAACAGTCGACCAACTTATAAAATGTACTTGGCGCAGTACAAATTCCTCATTGGGAACTACTTAAATAACGTTGTCAGGTGTGTGAAACCGGTAGTATCTGCATTTAAGTATATGAGCCATTCTGCAAATGGCTTCACTTCACCTGATGTAAGTGGAAACGGAGTCAAGACGCGAAGACATTTGCAGGAGAGGGCATTATTATAGTGTGTTTTTATCGTAGTTCTGATTTTGTTTTTAACATAAGCATACATAATAAGCAAACGCTCGGGTTGCGATCTTGCAAGATAAGCAACATTTGCAGTGCCGTATCAACGATGGGTGACCAAACTAAAATTATACATAACTCCTCCGTGATTACGAGTATATGTTATATATTTATATGTTGATGACATAAGTAATAATTATTTTTAAAATAATGATTATATTCCTTGCAATGTCCTGTTGGTTGATTGATATTAAACATTTTTTCAAACACTTTCACCAACAATTAATGGTAGAAAATATGCTTAGTACAACAATGCTATGGTGATTGATCAGCTGGTAAAGTATAAACGTAATATATTATTTTCTAGTTTTCGTGCACAATGCACAAAAACTGAAATTAAAGTTGGGTACCTATATAAGAATAGTAGGTATTCATTAAATAATTTTAATGAAGGCTATTTTTGGTCCCTTTTTATTGCATATCATTTAGTATAACTTATAGGGCTATATTTTTTTTAAGGTTACCATGCACACTAGATATAAGGCATATAGGCACCACCACTCCCTTACTAGGAATCATACAATGTCACAATAGGTACCTACACTCTCTTCTGATGCTAGATACATTTAAAAAAAACTACAATGATCTACTCGCCTTTATGGATATATCTGTTCGTAAATATTTTTTCCAAAAATATGTAAGTTATTAAAGGCAAAATCCATAATTTATTAAACATTTAATATTCGTTCTATTTAATGGCTAAGGAGAAGAATAAAAACTGTCACCTTATTTCCTTTTCTGGTAATCGTGTAAAGTAGAGCGCTACTGATGAACAGCACATTTATCACCAACGATATAGTTATTACAATTAAAAAGGGCTCCATGCTGCACTTATTAATTTGTGTGAGTTTTAATTGTAATGTGACGGCGGCAATATTGTTTTAAGTCGATTTATCAAATTAAAGATTTGCTTATCATTAGTACTTTGAGATTATATTTGCTATCACATTTCGTATTAATCTGTATAATTATTATATTATTAATCTACTAAGTAATTAAGATTTTTAAAATATTTTTTGTTTAACAACAGCCTCTATAAGAAAATATAAGAAATTTTATTATTATTTATAGTTCTTCGCGACTTGTGTAAAGATGGGTAAGTTATTTTATTGACATTGTTTTCTAAAGTTTACGCGAACACTACACATTGATATGAAACAACTTTTACGGATCTACTCGCGTTTATTTTACACATTACTTTTAGGTAATTAATGTTTATCCTGATGTTTCGAACTCTTTGCAGGGTCCGTGCCGTGGTCACAGGGAGACTGAGGTGTTGGTCGTCTCATAATACCCCCATTTAAATTTAATCAGATGCGTTCCGTTTTACGCAGAAAGAGCTTACAGTATCTTTTGGTCTGGCAGTATGGTGTTGGGCCTGGGATTTAATATTTTGTATGATGAGATCCCAGGTTGGTGGTAAGTAGATTCCAACCATCTTCTCTTTTGAAATTAGGATGTTTTTTAATTTCAAAAGCCTCACGTATCATCCTAGGAATGAAACGTTGTTATTTAAAAGTAATGTGTAAAATAAACGCGAGTAGATCCGTAAAAGTTGTTTCATTCAATACTTTATTGATGATTTAACCATCGCCGTCATTTCCCCCCGTGTAAGAGGTAGGCAGAGAAAATTTATAACTTAGTTATAACAAACATCCTTATGTTTCTCCAACATTATTCAAAGTTATACCACATATCACAATATACCTTCATTGTTTACAGAAGCACTTTACATGTTTCAGCCTGCTCATTTTATGTCCCCACTGCTGGGGGCACGAGCCTTCCCTATGGATGGATAGGGAGAACGGGCCATAAACCACCACGCGGGCCTAATACGGATTGGTGTTTGTTAACGACTGCTAATGCAGCCGGGACCAACGGCTCGAGATGAAACCCAAATTTTTTGGTCACTATTCGATGACCGGTCTTTGCGAAGTCAAAACATCAAAGCATATTGCTTCAGTGTGTAGAGCAAATTACTTACTGTTAGTAATAACAACATTTATTGCTTCTTTTCACATACATACGAAATTAAAAGTAACTCATACTTAGCATGTGATGACCTAGGGCGACGATCCCAGGCAACGCTGGTCAATTCCACTCTCCACTTCTTCAGTGAGTCAGGTGGAGCACGATAGCGCAGTGGTTAACGTGCCCGGTCTGCGATTGCTAAGGTAAGGTAAGCAACTTTCGCAAAGGCTGGTCATCGGATGGGTGACCAAAAATTTATCAGAATTTATGAGAGTCAGGTAACGAGGACTTTTTATTTAAATTATACAGATTGAATGAAACAACTTTTACGGATCTACTTGCGTTTATTTTATACATTTGTTTTATTAATGATTATGCAAAGAGTTCGAAACGTCAGGATAAACATTAATTAAAACGATAAGATAGCCAGTGCCTCACTAGTTGAGGATCCCAGGTGAAGTGCGCTTCCACCAAATGGCCTTATCATCACTTAACATCAGGTGAGATCAAGGCACTGTGCTTACCCGTAAATATAAAAAAAAAGAAAAAAAAAAAGACTTGCACTTGACCGATTTTGGGTGGCCGTACCCACAGCCGTTTTTTTGTGCTGGATCCGCGCTTACACTGAGCGACCACTAGTAAAAATAATAGTATGAAGTTATTCCAGACTTTTTCTTATGGCAAACACCTCTTAAAACACATCGTCTGATTTAATAAATACAATGACGTAAGGTAGTGACACCAAGGTTCAACAGGAACCGATGATCGACATTTTATTCCTTTACTTATTAAAATGAGGGGTTAGCAACTGATTTTCCTACCTGCTCCTTAGCTTTAAACCCGTAGACTTTCATTGACATTGTAGAAAAGCAATGTTGTTTTAACACTGGTCTAAAAGTGTCGAACAATGGTGCTATTACCCTAAGGTGGCTAGTTAATAAGTGAAACCATTTATAAAATGTAACACTAAACAGAACAGACACAAACAATTAGCGACAGGCGTAGGCGCCTACTCGCACCGCTGCTGTCTGATCGCGCATATGATGATAAATGATCTATGTATTAACGTAGGCACTATGTCAAACAATAATTTACTTACAGAAGGTTAGCTTCTAATACTTCTAGAGAAATAACATTATTTGTTAATAAATGTAGAGAATGCCTCAGGTCAGGGCATTGGCTGTATTTTTGCAACAAATAATAAATAAATAAAATATACATATTATCAGTGCACAATCATATCATAAGTGTGAGAGAGTGTGTTTGATTGTCACTGGGTATTTTTGTTCCTTATCCCTCTGTCTGTATTTTTGTTCTATACATATATGTTCCTATATTCCCTTCGGTATAATAGCCCTTTAGATAGATATTCACAAGATGATTACATTTTTTATTATCCCTATGACTAACTTAAGTGTCATTCTTATTCCTGTAGCAGACACCGAACGACTATGTAGAGTATTCGTTTAACGCCTGCTACCAGCGCTTACTGATTGCGTAGGTCATCGTAAACTGAAACAAAAATATCATAGGCACTAGGTACGATACGATTATTTCATTTATGAACGGTTAAAATTAATAATATCTTTTAATCTTCTTGGCTCAGTATGTGGCATCATGGCTTTATTTCGAAAAATGCAAAACGAAAACTGGACTTTCTTATCGCTAAAAGATATTGCAGATACAAAACGATAGAATCGTTATCCCTTTCTGGAGATACTATTTATTGACCTAATCCAATAACTAGATAACGGGGGTCTGTGGATGAATATACCTATCAACAGTGACGAGCTCGTAAAACAAACTTGTCACTAGCGCTTGTTTGATCTCTTATGGGGTGCAATAAAATTCTATTATGTCTCTATTTACGGCCACCGACTGGTTAAGTCTCGATCGAATCAGGATGAAACACTTTATACCTACGAAACTACTCACTAAATTTTGTTTCCAATATAATGTAAACTCTACGAAGCAAGTTATAGGTTCTTATTCGCTAACGTGACTATAGTTTTAAATCCTAAGTAAATAGGTATTGTTATTAAATTTTCTTTTACTCACATTTGCGTCAATTATTTAAGTAGGTACCTACCTAGTTTTTAAAAGGTAGAATATTATCCCATCAAAAACAATACTTGTCAAAAAAAACCAAGTCTCGCAACTCAGTTGTTCTGCGGTAAAAAGTTGTGAGATCCATGTAATACCAAGTCGGTTATTAATTTATTCAGTCTCTACTTAAGCGACTTTCTGTCTTAATACGTCCAGTCTCTAAGACCACGATCGTGGTCCATAACATTCTTTAATGTTTTATATAAATATATTGAGACTTGGCCATCGCACTAAATAATTGAATTTACATGTGTTTTCAGGCGATTGAATTTACACGTGTTTTCAGGCGATGGCAAGTCTCAATATATTTATATAAAACATTAAAGAATGTTATGGACCACGGTCGTGGTCTTAGAGACTGGACGTATTAAGACAGAAAGTCGCTTAAGTAGAGACTGAATAAATTAATAACCGACTTGGTATTACATGGATCTCACAACTTTTTACCGCAGAACAACTGAGTTGCGAGACTTGGTTTTTTTTGACAAGTATTGTTTTTGATGGGATCTCATTTCTTTTTGTATTTTGTAGAGACAGTTCTACTTTTTTCCTTTCGATTTGGCAGGGGCACTACCATGCGCCTATATTTATATGGGACTAGCTTAAACCCGCGGCTTCGCACGCAGTAATAATAATTGCCGTAAAATAAATAAAATAAAACATCGTTACGAATAAAGCCAATATTGAAAAATTCAACTGAAGCTATTATTCCATTATATTATACATGAATTAGTGGATTCATTAACTGCACATGTAACTTTGTAATCCTATACATTTATATGGGATTACAAAGCTATTTATGCAGTTGGTGTATCTAGAAAACTGGACCGAAATTGCAAAATATTTTAGTTTTTCCTTGATTCATACACCAAACACTACTTATATTCCAAATTTGAAGCTTATAGGTCTGCTAGAAGTGCCTTAGAATTTTGATGATCGGTGAGTCAGTCAGTGAGTGACAAAATTAAGAAATTTGACCCGTTATAATTCTTAAAATACTGGTTCAAATTGAATGAAATTTGAAATATACGTGTCTTTACAATGCCTGCATGGTTACTGAAAATTTCAGTCTTCTAGTTTTATCCACAACGAAGTTACAGGGGGTCGAAAATGGTCTGAATTGCTACGAGAAAAGGATGGTACGGCCGTGCCCCCAGATATCCACAACGAAGTTACAGGGGGTCAAAAATGGTCTGAATTGCTTCGAGAAAAGGATGGTACGGCCGTGCCCCCAGATATAACATTCTGTGTCATACCATTAACGTTTGTTATTTACACATATCTGTACTAATAATAATGTTATAAAGAGGAAACCTTTGTATTTTTGTATGTATGTATGTATGTATGTATGTTTGCAACGAATAAACTCAAAAACTACTGGACCGATTCAAAAAATCTTTCACCATTAGAATGCTACATTAGCGCTGATTAATATGGCTATATTTAAAAAAAAATTGAATAAAATACTAAAAACAACAATTTAATTTTCCAAATGATTTGTTTGTTTTGTTGTCATGGAAACCATTGATATAAATTTAACTCAATGATGGAAACTGTCAAAGCGGTACGAAGTCCGCCAGGTCAGCTAGTTATTATTTAATATATTCGTCTCTTTAGTAGCGTCACATGAGTAATTCCGGGGGTATATTTACTCTGTGGTAGCGTGCACCGTCCGTCATGATTGCGTAGGTAGAATCAGCCTACGGCGCGTCTGCCTCCGTAGTCTGTGTACGCTTCAGTTTTTCCGCCCAGTTGTCCCGCAGGGAGGCGCGGGGGCGGCTGACCCCCGGTGTCCTGTATATTATTCTATGCCCCGGTACTTGTAGCGACGCGTGACGTCTGGCGCTCGGAGTCTCGGAGACGTGTCGCGGTGTGACGCAACAGGTCTGCTCAACCTTTTAGCATTTGGGTACATGATAATCTTATGTTGAACAGAGTGCTTACTCTGCCTAGCGCGAGTTTTATTTCACACTCACTGATCTTACAGTCAAACTGCTTAGGCGGTTTTGTGGGACGTATGTATTGTTAACATAACCTACTAGACACGAGTATCATTGTATGTGCTTAATAAATACACCGTAATTTTTTATAATAGAAAGAATAAAGGGTATACTCTATCCATTTTAAAAACTTATACTATGGGACAAACCTTAGCGTAGATGTTGGAGTTGCGACCGCGACACATTAAGAATATTGAATCATGAATACTAATTTTTGTTTTTATATTTTTTTATATATAATTTGAATTCAATATGAATTGTGGAAAAGTAAGAAAAAATCTCGTATATTTATGGCGTGGCGTAGCAAAAATAATCCTATAATTGTTGGATTATAAGACTAAACATCTTATAGCACACTAATAGACGCTTTGATTAAAATCACTGTTCTTATAAAAGCAGCTTAAAGGACTATTTGCGCTACAAGCACTTTCAACCCTATTACGTAGTTTTATAAACGTTTACAAAAACGTCTTATTAGGCTATTTACGCTTCAGGCACTTTCAATATTTTAACGTAGTATTAAAAACGTTTACAGGATTACATAATATGACTCTTATAGGACCTTAAGTCTTATAAGTCCATGTTATAAAAATAAATAGCAAGTTCAAATCAAAGCTCCTGAAAATGCATTTAATTTGACTATTTATTCTTGTTAACGTTTTGTTTTATTCTTCTATAAAAAGAGTTCTCCTGTAAAAGTTTTGGGTGTAGCTACTATATGTCTAAAGATATTATAAGATTGATTTATCTTTATCGTGACTTCTAACAGATTGGTAGCACCAACTTGCACGTTCTGCGACTATTATAGGTAAGATTCTACTTATGAGTGACCTGCATTTTGCTATTACTAGAGTGAACGGCTGTCCACAGTCATTTTGTTTTCGTTTTGTGTTTGGTTAAGAAAGACAATACAAAAATGGATCTAAACAATTGGAAAGGAATTAAGCGCAGTGGCAATTATCAAAAAAAGAGTTTTAAACAATGTCTTGAAATGAAATCAGCGTTGGGGTCGGAATTCAAATCAATAACTTCAACTAATAAAATAGAGTCTAGTGAAATTTGTGATGGTTGCGTACAATGCGAAATGGAAATAGGAAACTACGAAGCGCATTTATCTGAATGTTCTTATAGTCAAAAAGATTGTGAAAGTGATAGCAAAAGTAGTACTGGTGAATCTGATGATGACAACCGTACTGACTTCGAAAAAAAATATGAATAAAAAAAAACATTGATAAACACTGAAAATAGAAATCATCTTCAAAAAGAAACGATAAGTGTTTAAAGTAATTTAAGTACACATTGATGAAATTATTAATAAATACTGTATTAAGTACGTCTATTTGTATACGTTTACTTCTGTCGTAGGTATTTCTCTTAAGGAACCCTAAAAGCATTTAATACAATGTGGTGTTCATGACTGTGATCCTATAATAGCATTACATCGACTAAAATGCATTGTAAGGCTCTTGATAAATGCATTACAATATGGACAATCCAATGACGGCTGAATTTACTAATAATGAATGAATAAACGAATAATAATTATGTTTACTTTTGAAGGCGCATAAAAATATAATAATATAGTCCAGCAATAGTCCTATAAAGTGCTTATAAATGCGGGCTTTTAAACGTTAATAGGATTTCTATAGGACTAAAAAATATCTGGTCCTAGGATACTTACACGACTACATTTTGCTACTTGAGGTAGACATGGGCGAAATTGAATGCTTTAAACACATAGGTACAATTAAGTTAGAATAATCTCTCTCCGTGTTAGAATCCCTAATAACAAAATAGACCGTAAACACATACCTATATAAGTATTAGTATAAGTAACAAATAAAAATTGTAATATAAGTAAGTTACCTTGTACGAGTATATAGGTATGGTCTATAACAAGTAAACCAAATAAGTGTTTACCTACCAGTAATCCAGTGTAATCAATTTAGTTACTTTGTATGTACATACAAATGACTTGGAGATATTATTACACTTTCGTTCTTCATTGTTATTAAAACTTACATAAACTTACATCAATATCGATAATGTCGAACAAAATTGCATACTTACCTACATTTAATGATTTGCGTTGACAATCTGGCTGGTGTAAAGGGTACATGTATGGTTTCTGATATAATAGGTACATCAGTTAAATTTTTCGGGTTCCATTCCAGACAACTATCGTTCAATGTCAGGCTCGAGCGACATATAGGTATCAACTATGATACCACCCGTGATCAACACAGTAACCTAGTGTTCGACACCAGTTTTCGTCATCATCATCATCACCATCATCAGCTCATTTAATGTCCCCATTGCTGGGGCACGAGCCTTCCCTATGAATGGACAAGGAGAATGAGCCCTAAACCACCACGCGGGATTGGTGGTTGTTAACGACTGCTAATGCAGCCGGGACCAACGGCTTTACGTGTATTCCGAAGCACGGAGGAGCTCGAAATGGAAAATTTTTGGTCACCCATCCGATGACCGGCCTTTGCGAAAGTTACTTAACCACAGCAATCGCAGACCGGGCGCGTTAACCACTGCGCCATCGAGCTACAGGCCTGGCCAGTACTCTCGCGCCAAACAGCCTCCACTCCGTGCCGAGTAGTCTCCGCGAGTGCATGTGCCGCGCGCTACGGACGATTGACACCCAACCACTTTTACTTGATACCAATTCGCTCGCGACTCGACACACGGAAACTGTCGCTTTCAATCCAGATCCGCTATCCAGTTGAAACTATGATAACACAGTGAAGTTTATTGGACCTTTTGGCTGGCTTCAACATAATCGCCCTGTGGTAAGTTTATTAGATACACAATCAGAAACAAATTTGAGTCTACGTGTCAGTTCCGAATGCTAAGTGAAAGGCAAATTCTTTGTCAAAATAAGACTTAATAATAAGGCAAAGTAATTGTAAGTGTAACTATATAACTTTCGTTGTGAGCTAGATTTCTTCTTATTAGCTATGATAGATAATGTAGTGTCCGAAAATGTTGGTGCAGTTGACCTACATTCATTTTCGCAAAAAGATCCTTGAAAATTGTGTTAATAAAGGCAGTTATATTATTTTCTTTCCTGTTTTTACTGAGAGTAAACTATGATATTTTAACTATTTTAACTCTTAAAATACAACAAACATTCAGTTTTTATATAGGTGCGTCAAATGAGAATGTAACTGAATCTCTCCTCGCAAACTTGCAACATATAAATCATTAGATAAACGACCGCTCTATAATTTAACTTTCAGTCATACCTGGAACAAAGTAAATTTAACATTAATTGTATCGAAAAATAATATCGTAACACTTATTTATAAAGTCATACACGAATGTATCGAGCGATAACTAGTGTTATCACCGTTTTAATGCTGTCATAAATCAATACGTGAGTAGGGAGCTACTCCACCGTCTTCATTACTGACACATCCTTGCAATGCGTTGTTGACCTGTCTCTGTATATTAATAATAACGATCCAGGCATGGTTCACTATTAATTGGGAGTTAAGTTCGATACTATTGTGAATATAATAAAGCTAACTATATAGTTTTCGATAGCACATGCAGTAGAAGAAAATAGCCATTGCCGAGTTTCTTGTAGCTTATTCTCAGAACAAACTAGCTCAAGGTTTATACAAAAGGTATAAAAACACTTTATAAATACTCGATTAAGTCCTTAGCCAGGCCGATGTTGGTCTCACTTTGGAAACCATAAGAATCCTACAGGTCACGACGTGAAAAATAGTTTTAAAGTACCTTCTGAACAGTTTATTTTTATAATTCATCATGTACGTAGTTGTTCTTCTATAGAAATATTATAGAAACTTTGTGTTACCCCATTAAACTTGTGATAATAACTTACTGAATATCTATTGTTTTATTGCAGACGCTTTAGATTATTATGTTTCAAAGATAAGTTTAAAAAATTACAACTATTAGGTACTACTTATACATTACTTTGTTTGTTAAATACATACGTAAGTTTACCAACTGAATTTAAAATAAAAGTTTTCAACAAGTAATCCTATAAATTAGAACATAATTAAGCTTCTTCTTGTGAGCACCAACCCGCGTTTTGCATTTTTAGATGCATTTTCCGAATTTTTCCCCGGGTTTTTTCTCTGGTCTACGTGATGTCTTTGTGCTAACCGTACAAAATATTTAAATAATTTTAACGCAAATTTTGTTGCGAAGCAAATTACAAAAACACAAATGTTGAAAAAAATTCCACGAGCAGGATTTGAACCTGCACCCTTCTGACATACCGGGTCAGGTGCTCCTCCAATTGAACTATCGTGGTTCTAACCAGCCCGCCGAAATTATTCAACACTATTTACATTTTTACTTTGAAAGCCATATTTACTTTTGGCAACAAAATTTGCGTTAAAATTTTTTAAACATTTTATAATAGCTTGCCTATTTCTTAACTGATCTTTAGTATATGTAAAAATATTATGATCGGATGTTAATGATGGTAGTTGTTGACATTGAATGGGCGCCTTTGGCTTTAAAAGTAAAAAAGTAAATAGTGTTGAACAATTTCGGCGGGCTGGTTAGAACCACGATAGCTCAATTGAAGGATGAGGAGAGGACCCGGTATGTCAGAAGGGTGCAGGTTTAAATCCTGCTCGTGGAAATTTTTTCAACATTTGTGTTTTTGTAACCGTACAAAGCTAACAACCAAGGAAAAAAAATGGAACTTTTTGGCAAAGAAAGCTGTGTCGGACACTGGGCTTAAAGTGTTGAACACTGGCTCCTCTACAATAGCTTACCTAATTCAAAGGAACTTGTAAAAAAACTTTACACAACTCTACGAAAATCTTATGGAGATATGTCACGACTATATTAAGTGGTAATAAAACTAAATGTACTACTGTCATGAAATGAAAGGCTATGAAAATAATAACTGCCAATAAGATAATGGCACCAATATTTCAACATATCATGAATACAAAAACACAAATGTTGAAAAAATTTCCACGAGCAGGATTTGAACCTGCACCCTTCTGACATTCCGGGTCAGGTGCTCTTCCAATTGAGTTTCAACATTTGTGTTTTTGTAATTTGTTCGCAACAAAATTTGCGTCAAAAATTATTTGAACATTTATATCATGAATAGCCGCAGAACAAACGAGTTCTCGAGTGGAGACCGCGCATCGGCAAACATAGTCGCGAAACGTAGGACTATAAGGTGGAGCGACGATCTTCGCAAGGTGGCTAGCAAGAGCTGGATAAGAGTAGCCGCGGATTATGCTCGATGTCGTGCACTTGGAGAGGCCTATGCCCAACAGTGGACTAGTAATATAAGCTGATGATGATGATGATGAGAATATTTTTATTTTATAAATTTTTGCATTCACAATGCTATATGTATACAATGTAGTTACAAGATGAAATTTCACTATATTAATTAGTAGTTAAGTATATAACTAGTTTACTGAATTTTACAAACGTACACTTATACTATTATAAGTGTACGTTTGTAAAAGTCAGTCGTTTCAAAATTACAAACTGGAGTAACGAATATTTTACATAAAATCGCAAAGCTTGCAACTGCGCAGGTTTTCAAAGTAAAATCCGATTGAAGGGCTGTTCTATTTATAGGTCACAGCCGGGCAGCCGGGATGCCTAGGGCGCCTAGCAACGCCTGACGCGCGCACAGGCTATGATTTTCCAGGAATTCGGTTCAATACTGCATTTGGAATGTTACATGTATAGGTACTGCCCGGGCTCTAAAGTAAGCCCTTTGTGTGCCGCCTTTGAAAGAGACGGATATAGCGATATAGCTCGCACTGATTCAACAGATTTTTTGTTAATATAGTTAGTCTAATATATCGATAATATAGTTAGTCTCTATAAACAAGTGATCGGGTTCAGGTTCGATCTCATCATGTGATAATGTCTGTGTGGGAAACTGGTTAATGGTTATTTTCTTTTTACTTTTTTATATGAATCACGAAATTAATTTAAAAAGTACTAAAGAAGTGAACCATAGCGACCTTGATTTCACACGTGAAGAGCGTTGCGTGTTAATATTTCTTTCATTTCTTCTTTGTGAATGGTTGCTAACTGGTTGTATTAGGTATAATTTTTTAAGTTATTTGTTAACATACACTCCAATATACAGAAGCCTCGAAGTCTTGAGTAAACGTAGTAAGAGATTAATAAAACCGAATGTACTTTACAGATTCTCATCTTTTAAGAGATTTATATTTTTTTATATTTTCAAGTAAATATAAAATTAATATATAATTAAAAAAGAGATACGACCTCATACGTTGTCCGTATACATGTACCTAATGCGAGTTTAATTTGCCTTTCTATAGCGTTACAAAAAAGAGAATTTATAAGGCATTGGAGCATCGTGCCTCCCGGTAACAAACGAGAATAAAAATTTGGCACATTAATTGGGCTCAGAAAACTACTCCTTGTGGTAGTAGGTACGGTAATCATTCCGTAGTTATTGGTTAGATTAACAAGATAAGTATAATTTATCTGAACAATAAATTAAATCTAAAAATATCTTAAACCAATAAAGTTTCTCTCTTTCTCTTTGGTTTTCTGATAGGCGGCATTGCGTGTGTCATCACGTGTCATGCAACAAAAAACTATCTCGTGTCTCCATGTCTGGGGATGGGGAGTATGTACGAGTACCTAGGTAGAAGCAATTAAGAGTGACTATCGCTGTCCGTGTAAGTTTTAAGGTCCTATAATGTCGGGGGTGAACGCGTCACACCAAATGTAAGAAGTAACAAAGTTACCAATTTCCTATAAATATTCTACCGAACTTTCACACAGAACCGATACGATGTCATGCTATGTATGTACGTAGTCACCTACGTTCAACCGTCGATCATTGTAGTACCTAACCTATGTATATTACTCGCCGCTGATACGGTTTGGCAAAGCTAAATGGAACTGTAGCGTATCGGAACACGAGTTGTAAACGTACATAGACCGTCTACTTTATAGTGCATATATTTTGTTAATGTCTTTCAGCAAACTTCGTGTTTCGGCTGTCGTCGGATGCTCTAAGGTCGTCGGATATCTATCAGTTCTAGAGTATGTACTCCTTTGTGTACACCTTTTACTTATTATTAATAGTACCTGGATAACCGAGCTTTGCTCGGTATTTTTTTACAGATAAAACGACGTTTTCTAAAAATGATTCCTAGCTAGATCGATTTATCGCCCCCGAATCCCCCTACATACAAAATTTAATGAAAATCGTTGGAGCCGTTTCCGAGATTCAGATTATATATATGTTACCGGAAATGTATGAAATCTAGGAATTGTATACAATTCCGAAGCTATTTAGGAAATGTGTAAAATATCGTTTTAAAAATTATTTAATACATACATATCCTGGGAAATGTAGGAAATGTGTAAAAAGTATGCTTTCTGTAATAAAACACGTTGTTAAAATGAGAATAATATTTTTTTATTAAGGCACTAGTTGAGACAATCAGGTAACAATCATACCGTAAAGCTTCAAAAATCAACTATCTATTAATTTTTAAGGGGTATAATTTAAACGCTCACCAGAAATATTTTTTAGACCTCTAAGCCTAAGTACCAAATAAATTAAATCACTGTACAAATATTATTTTTGCTTCCCAAAATGGATAAATGCTCACCAAATTTTTACACTATTATTCAAATGATTGAGGATACTAGCTACCCTACTCCTGTAGGTCACGTGATAGGTTAGACAATCGCGAAGCGCAGCGTAGCTATTGTCTTGAATTTCGAAGTTATTTTTTTTATTAGACAACCGAAAGCAAAAATTACCAAATTGAAACTCGAGGCATAAAATATTGGTGTTATCTATTTGATGACAAAATAACATAGTTGGTCTGAAATGCAGTTAAAAGGTATTCATATATTTTTATTGTATTTAATAAAAATATAAATTGTATCCTTTTTATAATATTTTAGAAAACACAACTTGGTGAGCATTTATCCGTTTTGGTAAGCGTTTCGAATTTTATTGGTAGTAGAATTGATACATATTTGGTAGGCGTTTTAACACAAGCCATTTTTAAGGTGCATTTATCACAAAATCAACTAGCGCGAAAGCGCCTGATCAGACGATGCAATACCCTCCCCTCGCCCCGCTATCCCCGCGTACCCATTGATATCTTAAATGTTTTACATTTCCGATTGCTATTTAGGAAATGTATAGATTTCCTAGAAAATGTGTCTAAATTAATTTATTTCACACATTTCTGGGCGATTTTAGGAATTACATACATTTCCTAGGAATTATATACAATGACGGATTACATACATTTTCGTTAACATATATACATTAGTGGCCGCCCGCAGTTTCACCCGCGTGGTTCCCGTTCCCGTGGGAATATCGGGATAAAAAGTATATTATTCTATGTGTCAATCCAGGTTATAAACTATCTGTATGCCGAATTTCATCCAAATCCATCCATCCGTTGCAGCGTGAAGAAGCAACAAATATACACACATACACACAAACTTTCGCATTTATAATATTAGTGTGATGTGTGTGATACAAGAATTGCTCGTTTAAAGGTATTAGATATTTTAGAATGAGGGGAAATACTATTATGTCATAATTACGTAATTAATTTACGATTTATAGTAGTTTTCAGCTCCATGTAGTTTACACGAAAATCAAACACAAAAAAACTTTTACTTTAAAACTTTTACTATCAACCTATAACGTCATTGCACAATTTTTATGAAAAGTATAAAAGGTTGTCGCGAGATGATGTCACACAGTTAACCATGCATTGTCATCCAAACTGAACGTGTATACAAAATTTCAGCTCAATCGGTTGAAGATATCTGCTTCAAAATTGAGTTGCAAGATTCCACCCGAACATACATAAGTACGTTTGAATACAAACTATTATGCATGATGATACATCTAATATTAATGGACATGGAAATGAATATTTTTTTGCTTTCGGAAATGCGTTGATTACCGTGAGACAAGAAGAAAATAGAAGCACTGTACATAATTTTGCATAGTGTGAAAGAAAAACTCAGTTGGACTCTATGACACACACTGGGACTTATAGAACGATTAGTGAATTAGTGCTTATACCTATTAGGGCGTGTGCTTACTTTCGGCTCACTATATGTTTGCTGTGAACGAGCCCTAACCGAATTCAATAGAACACATTAAAATGTATTGATGAGCCGTCATACCGTCTAAAGAAGATTGAAGGATTGATTGTGATTTTGAAACCTAGGACATCGTTTCATTTCGTGCAACGGTTCTTTGGTTAATAGGCATTGGAGCTCTACGTGTATATGGGGCAGCTTACCTAATACACAACCTTGGTGCCCGTTCAAACCTAAATAAAATGTCCATGCGTAGGTGCTTGTTCTCTCGTGTGTTACCGTTTACGCGAATCAAAAAATGTAAAATATTACTAAAATTATAATTCTAATAGTTTTCCGCACGATGGGACAGACAAACTTGAAAAGTACTGAACAATATGTTTTAGCCCCTAACACGATAAAATTATTACATTGAATTGTATGTTTTTTTTATACTAAATACATATAACGACCATGTTACAAATGTACCAAAGTAAAAAAGATGTTACCCTCGAATTCTATTTTCAAAAGATATTTCATGTTTAAACAGGCACGGCCCCGTTACAGTTTTATTACATAAGTAGATTCTATCCCAACTCGAAAATGAAATAAACACAATAATATTGTAAATGTGAAAATCCTCTGAAAAACCTTGAAATGAACGATATAAGCGATAGCGTGGACATCGTTAATCGAATTGTCTTAGCATGTTTGATCAGCTGATATATGGCTATTGTCAGCGTTACTCATAACAGCTTTGCGCGTATTCAAATAAAATAACATCGATACAACACGTTCTCGCATTCAAACGCGTACGGTGTTTTTGTTGTTTTGAAAACTAACTTTCGCTTTAGATGTTATCGCGTGTTCTTCAAATTACTAGTTCTATTGGACACGTACCTCGTCCTTATCTTTTACTCAAATGTGTTATCGCAATAACAATTAATAAATATGGTATATATAACTGTATTTAAAATAATGTTTTGTTATTTTTATTTTGCAACAACTATTGGCATCCACAACTCAGATACTGTAACCGTCACTTAGGTTTAGTGGTTAAACCACCGGTTTCAGACTCGAGAACTCCAGGGTTCGATTCTCATAAAGGGTACATAATAGTGAACTCGGTTTTGTTGGTGAAAGGGCTTGTTTTCATTCCGCCTTGCTAGCTGCTACAGTCTTATCTAAGTTTGTCGCCATAAAAACTATGTTAGTAGCATTTTGTATTCTGACAGTAAGAAATAAGCCTGATTAAGATGGTTCCTTAGTTGTTAAGGATTTCGTTTGACCTCCAAAGTCGGGTCGACCCCATTGTGGAAAAAACAACCTAGCATATTACAATGCTGCGTTAGTGCATCTTTTGAAATCCGAACCATTATTATATAACATTTTGAAGATGACCATAAGAATTACAATTAGACTTTACAGTTCTTGAAATATCATGATTATTTAAACAAAATACATGCGCTTTTATCAAAGCTAGAGTGAATATGCTATTTCTAGATAAGCTCTCCATCGTAGGCCACATCTTCGCTTAACAACCGGTAAGAGGGTGTTCAAAAAAATTTATAAAAAATATATAAGATGTATTAAAAATTCAACACAAAAAAACAACTGACTCTACTCATACAAATCGAAAGCTTATGAGCAGTTAGTGAATTAAACTAAACACGCTGACATTAGGTTGAGAATTTAGTGGGGTTACGCAACTGCTCTACTAGAACAACAAAGAAACGATAAGCGTAAGTGGGCTAACTCGGTGGCGATGGTGGCAAGGTGAAAGTGACCGCGTCCGAAGGCTGCCGCGCCAGAGGTAGGCCTCTCACCGGCAAGAAGGTTCCATCCCTGGCCGTTTAGCAATGGTTGGCGATTAGAAAATAGGGCTGCGTGCGATATTGAACCTAAAAGAGACGGTTTCTTGGTACTAAGTAGGTATTTGCGTCCACTTGTGCTAAAAGTTAATTTTATGCTATTTTAAGTTTCTGTTAATTATAAATTCTTACAGCTATTGTAGAGACGACTATTAACAATTTTGATTATTATTTATTAAACAAAATATTTTACTCCGAAGGCTGTCTAAGCGGGGAAACGCTAGTCCTTCTTATCCTTCTTCTGAGATCTATTAACTTTCATATTACAGTAATACTAATAGCTCTTTAGCTTTGCAAAAGTTTTTCTAATAAACAGTAATTTACTGAAATGATAACAGGAAAAAACAACACGTTATGTCTTACTTATAACTCTTCTAACTCTTATAACTAAATAAGGTTGCTACTCTTCATCGCTGTTACTGAGACACAAAACACAACAAGGAGGCGTTTTCACAGCCCTAAACGCAAAACAGTGACGTAGGTCAATACGGAGCGTACGCGGCCCGCGTGGCGTTCCAAATGTCATGCAAATGTCAGCGGCTGATCGAGATTGTAAACCGGTTAGTTGTCTGAACAATGCCACTGCCACTGTGCTAATAGTGTACTATCGACAAAGCTTAAGGATATCCAGTTACAAACATTTTTGCCTTACCGTGGCGATCGTAGTTAACTCCGCCTACCATGAAGATGACCATAGGATGACTAATATAAACCTTCCGACCTTTTTTTTTGTCAAAGCCATTTGCTTTAGTTCATTGTTAAAGCCTCATTGTAAACGCCGGACCCAATTAAACTTCTATTGTTTCTGGTTTTAAGGCAATCAACGTGTTAAATATAAATTCATTTCTTTCTTAAGATTCCTAATGGTGGATATCCCGAAAATTTGTCAAAAACAAAAGGGGCGGGTATAGCCACTGAGTCCCTGCACAGAAAAATCGCCCTAATGGTGGACATCCAGACATTTTGTTGATAGTACCTACAAAAAGATAATTATTAAAGAATATGTGCTACCATCCCTTGCAGTATTTTGAAGCATTAATTACAAGTGTCAATAGCGTAACAGGGATAAACTATTGTGATAAACTGCATTAGTCTTCTAACTTTATATTAACATTTCAGTAAATAAAAACAAATGTTGTTAAAATGCAGCTAAAACCTCAGAACAATAACTAGTTATTCTGCTGCTAAAACGCAAACTCTTTTTTCATAAATACAAAAATTGTCAGTGTGTTAACACGTTAATCATAACTGATCATACTTATAACTTCAAGAAAAGAAAAGTAAGAAAAGACACAGAAAAATGTCAGGTTATTATCAACTTATTTTCTGCACCACTCAATAAAAAAGAACTTATAATTATTATGATTTCTATTTACACGGTACTTACCGTTTGTATTTTATTTTAACAGGTGCAACATTATAAATGACGTAAATTAACATACGCAAATATACAAATGTTTGAGTTTAAACAATTTGTAATCATCATACTTATGTATCGCCATTACATACAATTTACGTATATAACACTGTAACGTTACCTTAATTCTTTGAATAAATTATGTGATATGTTGCAGTATTATATACTTTTTTGTTAGGCATATATTCAAGGTTTTTTCATTATTTTTATAAATTATGTTCCTAATTTATAAATTTGTAGAAGGCTTGGAAATTTTTAATAAATATTACTTAAAAACCATTAATATTGGTCATTAGTTTATTTAATAGAAAACTAAACTAAACTACGAGTAATTTAAGATCGATATACATAATACCTACAATAAATATACAGCATTATTCAAACATTTTATATACATACATACATTTAATTCAAATTGAACATTTAATAAAAATTAACCTTTAGTTGAAGGACAGAATACTGCTGATGTTATTGGCACAAGCGTAGATAATACTTACAATATCTGCTGATACAAAAGGAGTTCAACGCTATGTAAGGTTAGTTTAGTTGACATGCAGACTTATCTCAAACTATTAAAGTTCAAATTAAAACAGAGCACCGCGACGCATAATTACGGATTGTATTTTAACACGTGCGCATCGCACGCGACGCCGATAAGTGCCGCACTCGCTGTGGAAAACATCCGGATTCGTTTCTTTTATTGTTTTTAGATTTTGGAAATGTATCATAGTGGCAGCAGTGTATTGCCAAAAAATAGTATATACTTTGAAATTTTAATCGATGACAGCTAGGAGAGGCCTTTGTCCAGCAGTGGACGTCTTTTGGCTGGGATGATGATGATGATGATGATGATGATGACAGCTAGGAAGCAGATGGCCTGTATAATACTCGTACTTTTTCCGAAGTCAAAAATCATTAAATCATTATCTTTTTTATATTAAACAAAAAAAAAATTAAAAAGAATGCAGTCGGAGGCATAAAATGTAATGATAAGTCAAATTTTGACGACCTCCTTGGGCGAGTGGCTTGCACACCGGTTTTCATGGTGTCGCCATCTCTTAGGTCCCGGGTTCGATCTAGAGATGAAAGGACTTGAGGTTTTTAAGCTCTTTAAAAGGAACTCGACTCAAGTCATACGGTTAACAACTCAATGAGTCTTTAAACCCTGAACCCCAAGCCTTGTTTGGAGTCCAAGACTAGGACTCGAGGTCTATTTTAAGACTTGAGTCATTTTAAAATGACTCGGAATTTTAAACGACTCAGTCTCAACGAAAAGGTTCGAACCCTTTTAAAACGACTCGGTTCGCGGGAGTCTTAAGTCGTGAGGCGCGCTTATTCTCGAATACTAAAATTAATATGGATATGTATGTATGTACATATGTCGTATTCACACGCTAATTATTACAGGTAAAAGAGGCATATTTATTATTGGATTTTAAATTGTCACGTGTTAAAAACGTCTTTTGTTGTTATTTAATACGGGTAGATAATCAATATTTAATAGGATAATGTAGTATTCTAATGGTGAAAGATTTTTGAAATCGGTCCTGTAGTTTTTGAATTTTTTCTTATCAAACATGCAAAAAATATTTTCTTTTTTATTATATTAGTGTAGCTGTAGATGAATTACCGTTCTTGTATTGACAATCTTTAGAATTCTTTTAACATTTCATACTTATTCTAAAATCTATTCTGGCGCCACGTAACTTGCAATTAATAGTTAAGTGCAAGTTACGTGGTGCCATCTCTTGACGAATGATCTATGGCAGTTATAGAATATTTTTAGTGAGGGTATTTTGCTGCGAACATTATTTTGCAAATAGATTGACATAAATATAGTTACACCTGCTTGTTTACTGATTGCAATATTATTTAGTTGTTTTTGTTGTTAAATATGTTATTTTGATATATGTAGATACCGTATAAACATTCATATGCATTTAGTAAAAAGTAGTTATTTTAATATTACAAACAGACACACCAATTTTATTTATCTGCATAGGTAATTTTTGAAATTGATAAAAATTAAAAACAGCGTTTTAATTTCTAAATTTCTTTTAAAAAATATTTTGTATTAATTTACAATTACGATAATTATCTAAATTGTAATAACAAAAATATTTAGTGATGAAAAACTAGAAAACTCAATAAAAATTCAATGACCAAGCACTGAAGTTCATTATTTTAAAATCTCATGTTAAACAGCTCATCTTATGTTAAACGACTCGAGTTCTTTACTAAAAGGCTTGTGGCTAAGTTGTTATAACTGTTATTAAAATACTCGAGTCGTTTTATTTCAGAGTTGAATTATAATGACTGAAGTCATCTTACATTAGTAAAAAGCCTTAAGTCGTATTTTTTGAGTCGAGTCCTAAAAATTGAGGCGAGTTTTGATTGAAAAGGTTTAAAAACCTCGAGTCCTTTCATCACTAGTTCGATCCCCGGTCGAATCAATTTAGAAATACCTGTTTTTTTAAATTGTTTCGGGTCTGGGTGTTTCATATGAATAATAAGTATATATTTAAGTATATTATGTATGTTTATCCGTTGTCTAGTTAACAATATAACGAGTTTCTTAAGGAAGCTTTTCTTGGGGCTAGATAATTGGTGTGAGTGTGGGAAACATTTATTTATTATTTATTTAATCATTCTCACTTTGTGCGTGCCTCCGACTGTGTGTTATGTACGATGTTGCATAAATTGGATTTTTATCTTGTTCCGGCCTTTTCAGTTGATTTTCTATTCAGTTACTTATTATTTTTTACGCACGCCGGTTTTTTGTTTTTTTTTTTATTTTAATTTTATTTTATGTTTTTTTAGTTAGACAAATTTCATGATATACTTTTTTGAAATCCTTGTGTTGAGCCCTCTAATTTGATACCCATGATGAAGTATTCGAAAAAAAAATTGTTTTTCACCAAGTCCAATAGCGTCGCACAGCCGCCATGTTTGTTTTTTTTAACGTCACCTATCTAAGAACACTTGGGCAGCTAAGACGAATCTAACGATATCTCAATTGTGTAAATCCGTTCAGCAGTTCTGGAGATATGAAGTGATAAAGAATCATACAAGATACGCGCGAAAAACAATACCCTTCCTTTGCAGTCGGGTAAAAACAGGAGTCATCAAACCCCTGTTTATCAAAACTGCGGATTTGTGCGGTACAAAGAAAATTAAGGCGGGGTCCTTCTGCAAATTAATATTAAGCAAGTGCTTCAAGTTTTATTAAGCAGCTATTTCTTTCCGTTCACAAAAGTAAATTTGTATAATATCAGCTTCTTCTCGCTTATTATAGTTTCTTTAAATAATAGATTATATAAGAGCTTTCTTTATAGAAATCGTGTAGAAAACAAGGCATCGGGTGTTAATAAAAATAAAAAACTTATATGCTATTTAAATTAATCATTATATGCGTCAGCTTTTATCGTAAAAGCTTAAAAGCTTTGTCGTAAAAGGATAGGGAAGAAAAGAAGAAGGCGACTACTAACACAGATGTACACCTACGGTTTACGTTTTATCCGAATCTGTGATCTAGTGGTTAAGACCACCGGTTTAGACCCGAGATCTCTGATTCGATTCCGAGCGGGGGTACATGTTTGTGTACTCGGTTTGGTTGGTGGTATTGCTTGTTTGTCCGCCTGGCTAGCTACCACCATCTTATTTAAATATGTCGCCATAACATCAATATTTGTAGCATTATTGTGTTCTGGCAGCCAGAGAAGATAGCCGTGCCTCACTAGTTGAGGATCCCGAGTGAAGTGCGCTTCCATCATTTTCCTTATCATCACTTAACATCAGGTGAGAACAAAGCACTGTGCTTACTCGTAAAATAAACAAAAAATAAAAAACTACGTTCCTTGCAAAGGGCTCGAAACGTCAAGATAAAAATAAACACGAGTACAATGATATAAACTCTTACATTTCAAGGAATAATAAAAAAAAAAAATGTTATGATGTTGTTGTTGAAAGGAAACTCTTGATATTTAAATAGTCAAGTACGTACATGAGTCACTAATAGCAACGTCTACAAGTCCTGGCAACGGACGTTATAAATAACCTTATTATCGGGTTGCTCTCAAGGAAATATAATACTAAATTGATACTTTCCTTGGCTAATATCTGCCGATAAAGACTGAATGATGAATATTTTCCGAACTCGTTGTAGTTGCTATAGGAAAGTAATGCTACTCTGGTCAGTAGATAGGTATATCGATAGTTTGTTCAAAACATTATTTATTTATTTGTTCACTAGCATTGTGTTCATTTTACACAGATAAAAGAAATAGTTTGGTCTTGCACCTACTCGTATAAACTTAATATTTATAAGTCACGAACGACACTTACTCAACGAAGACGAAGTGTCGACAAGTTGCCACTTAAAATAATAAATTGAAATATACAGTAAAGGATGGCTTTTTCCTTGGCCAGAGACTAGGCATTGCCATTCAACGTGGCAATGCCGCAAGTCTCTTGGGTACATTACCAGTCGACTACGACGCGGAGGAATTTTTTGACGCCATATTTTAATTTTGTATTAGTTTTAGTTACTTTAGGTCATTATAATCTCAGATATTAATTTTGTAATTTTCAATAATAAAGAATAAATTAAGGGTTAAATAAAGTACATAAATATACAGTTCACACATTTAAATATAGATTCTTATATATTTGCTGGTGTCTTTATAATATTGTATTAAATCCTACAGAAAATCGTCGTCGACTATTTTTCTAAAAGGGCTTTTTTCTAAACAAAACAATATCGTAGCGTTCAAGATTTATTCGTAGTTGCGCGTGGTTGCGCTACGCGCTACGACACGCGTCGACGTGTGGTGACGTGGCATGTTTTCGTAGCATTGTAGCGCGGATGCTACGAGTATATTAGCAAGCACAATACATCGTCTTTTTAGATGGCTCTTAGCCGAAATCATGGTGAAATTACGTTCAAGTTATTGAACAATTAACACTTATTTGAAAATACATAGAGCCAACTTCACCACTACCCACTATTTTTCAGATAGCCACTAGATTTAGATAGATACTAAGATTGCCTCTTTTTTTCTATGGCTCATGATAATTTGTTGAAAACATTTTTTTAAATCGTTTGTACATATCAACTATTGCAATAAAAGTCTACTATGGAAATATTAAATCACATTAAGTAATTCAGTTGAACAAACGTTTTTTTCACTTACTTTACCTTTTTACTTACTTTGGACACATGAGTAAATATCTAATTACTATGTGCTTTAGATCTCTGTATTTTCATAAAAGATTAATTAAAATAGTTTTTTACAAAAATGTGTAAAAGACTCTGAAGTCGCACCGTGAGAGAGCCATCAGCTTTATGTCAGAAGGCATAGTTAGCTCGCCGCGGCGGTTTATTTATAATTTTTAACGTTCTTTTATTTCTTATATTTTTTATAGTTATGTTATTTTTAATGCGATGTTAATTGTTAATATAATAAATGACTACACTCTATCCACTACTCACTATCTGAAAACTGTTTGCTTGGCACTAAGTACCTATATACGTAGGATATAAGTTGTCTTAACTTGACCGGGTTACCACCCGGTCAAGCTAAGTCTTTGCCTAACTACTTTTAGGCAAAGACTTAGGCGATTTATAACTTTAGTGCAAACGGGTGTAAGTCTCCTAGTTTGACAATTTAACAAACAAATATAAGTACCTAAAATCAATCCCAGTTGGAACATCTAAATGTAGAGTGAATGTTTCACCTAGTGATCTAACATGAGGTAAAGAAAAGTAAAATTTTAAAACAAAATAGTATAGACTATATTTATGATCGGATGTTAGTGCCGGTAGTTGTTGACATTGAATGGGCGCCTTTGGCTTTCAAAGTAAAAAGTGTTGAATAATTTCGGCGGGCTGGTTAGAACCACGATAGCTCAATTGGAAGAACACCTGACCCGGAATGTCAGAATAATGCAGGTTCAATTACTGCTCGTGGAAATTTTTTCAACATTTTATGGTTTTGTAATTTGTTCGCTACAAAATTTGCGTTAAAAATTATTTGAACAGTATAGACTGTGTTATTATGTGTTTTATTGTGTCAACACAGGTTCGTTCAGGTTTAGGTATTTCATTAGTTGCCTGACACGCTTATCAAAAAAACGTAAAATATACAGGTTATGGAAGTTAACGCATTAAAAAAATCTTTGTTTATTGAACATTCAAAAATTTGCACATAAAAAAATTATAAATATAAATCTAAAATGAATACATTATTAATATACGTGTATGTGTTCAGCATAAAGAATTATAATAAAGATTTTATCTAACTAACCACAGCTCTTGCATTTCGACGCCAAAAAATATGTATTTCCTTGAAATTTTAGTAGAAGTAGTATATGTTTGCTAAAGTATAAAATCAGTTGCTATAACTTCTATTTTTAATTAATAAAGAAAAACGTTTTGTCACTACGTTATGTAGAATTCTAACCAGCCTTTGTAATAATATTTTTCTACATTCCAGGGCTAATAATGCCCCAGAGGGCTATAGGAGGAGGAGCATCAGAAGCTGAGTCCCCATACAACATGGTGTTCTACGACGAGGAATACTACGACAACAACATCGATGTCGACGTCAAAATAGAGCCATCTAATGGTGAGTTTAAAATAAAGCAAACAAAGCACTCCCGCATCAGACGATCGATGATGACGATTATTACACAGTATAACAAACAACCTTATAACAAACAAACACACTTCGGAAGGCTCGTAAAGCCGTTGGTCCCGGCTGCATTAGCAGTCGTTAACAACCACCAATCCGCACTGACCCGCGTGGTGGTTTATGGCCCGTTCTCCCTATCCATCCATAGGGAAGGGACAAAAATGAGCTGATGATGATGATGATGATGATGATGATGATGATAACAAACAACACTTGTTGTAGCTGGGCTTGATACCGTTACCAAATTCTCACTATACCGGTACCGGTAAGTAACGTTATTCCTAAGGTAATTTGGTACCGATAATGCAGGTAACGTTATCTAGAAAATTATCGCTACTTTTTTCGTTAAATATTGCTCTTTAGCCATTCCGTGTAGAGCGGTTAGTTAATTTACCGGTAACGGCCACCAAGCCCGTGGAGCTCGATGGCGCAGTGGTTTACGCGCCCTGTCTGCGAGTGCTGAGGTTAAGCAACTTTCGGAAAGGCCGGTCATTGGATGGGTGACCAAAAATGTATCATCTCGAGCTCCTCCGTGCTTCGGAAGGCACGTAAAGCCGTTGGTCCCGGCTGCATGAGCAGTCGTTGACAACCACCAATCCACACTGGGCCCGCGTGGTGCTTTATGGCCCGTTCTCCTATCCATCCATAGGGAAGGCTCGTGCCTCAGCAGTGGGGACATAAAATGAGCTGATGGTGGTGGTGGTGGCCACCAAGCATACCGGTATTTATTTTAACCGGTTTTGTCGTTTGACAGAGGTATCGATACCAATTTCTTAACGGTATTCAAAACCCTGTGTTACAGGTAAAAGTATAGTAGATATAGTATAGTGGTAGTACTAGTAAATAGCCTATATACTGTCCCACTGCTGGGCAAAGCCCTTGATATAGGTACCTGACACTTATATGAAGTGTTGAGAATGCCTAACTATAAGAGTTCTTTACTTTTGTCAAACATACCAAAAAAACCGACCAAGTGCGTGTCGGGCCACGCGCAGTGTAGGGTTCCGTAGCCCATCTCAATAATGCGGACTCTGAGAAGAGGGCTTTTATGAACATTTATTTAAGGATGGCTCATATACTTAAATGTAGATACTATCGGTTTCACACACCTGACAACGTTATTTAAGTAGTTTCCAATGAGGAATTTGTACTGCGCTAAGTACATTTTATAAGTTGGGCGACTGTTACTCATAAACTTGTAAAGCCTACTTAGCTGTGATAGTTTTCCTTTTGACTTTGTCATATATACAACTACCGTGAATTTTTTCACGTATCCAAAAACAACCATTTGGCTGGCAGGGGGGGACACTTGACTCTATCAAAATTTTGCACTTTAAAGCTTAATAGTTCACAAACAGATGCCTCAATCAAGAAACTGTATCCACAAATCCACAATATTTTTGATATTGCTATCCAACGACACCCCACACTATGGGGTAGACAAGAAAAAAAAATACATCCCCACTTCACGTGTAGGGGAGGAAATTTGAAAAAAAAATTCAAAATTTTACTTCACCACTTTGTCGGCGTGATTCATATCTATATCCATGCCCAATTACAGCTTTCTAGTACTAAGAGTCTATGAGCTAGGCTGGGGACAGACAGACAGACGGACGTTCCTTGTTGACTACGGAACCCTAAAAAGGATAAAATTTTAAAATCAAACATAATTAAGTATTTTAAATTAGATAGTCTTTGTGGTCTTGGAGGTGAGACCACCGATCTCTATCACAGAGGTCCCGGGTTTGATGCCAAGAAGGTAAACATTTAGTGCTCGTTTTGACTATGTTCGTCTTTGTTCGTCTCTGTATCGTATTATCTGAGTCTGTTATCATAACACAAGTGTGATCTCGCAACCAAGGATCATCATTGGTTGCGAGTACCGGGTGAAGTGCGCTTCCTACCACATTTATTCTAATCATCACTTGCCGTTAGGTAAGATGAAAGTACCTAGCTATAAATAAAATAGTATGCTACTTTCATCTTTAGTTTTGGATTGCATATTTGATACACGATTATGCATGCTGAATTATATGATTTTGTCAGAATCTCTCCGAAAAGTCAATCTAAAAGAGGATCGATCTTATTATAATTATTTTTAAGGTAAGTAAGTAAAATTTCATTTAAAATATAGGTTAATCGAAACAAAATTAAAAGTGTCCAAATACTGGAAAGTTATAGTTAGAAGTTTAATCACACTAAAACATGCGTTAACCTATTTTAGTTACGCATTTCCTGAGAGTAAAAATAATTTGAATTGGCATTATTTGATATATATTCTAACATGTATACCATCCATCGATAAGCGCAAAGCAGATAAGCGAATTGCGAAAATCGCCCGTAGCCAGGCGTTCAAATCGATTAGTCTGCACTCGCGCTTACGCAAATTGGTTTACGGAGCGTGCCGCGGGCGTCACGTAACTGAGTTTCGAAGCTGAGAGTTGCACAAAACTGTACAGACGCTTACACATCAGACTATCCATAACTGGCAAATTTCTTTAATAAATGTTCAACCATATATCCAAGTAATAAAGTTCAAAGTCTTTTGAGGAAATTTGACAGTTGTGGTAGTCAGACGTGTGTGCAGGCCTGTGTACCTACGTTCTCAGCATCGTACAACTCGTGCGCAGCAACGTTACTTACCTAAACGTCACGGCGCAGACGCTGACGTCGAACTATGGACGTTGTTCTATTGCATTCGTCCATAAAATATGCGTACGAACTGCAAACTACGATTTTGACGATGAATTTCAACGTTCACAACGTTCAACGACGTTGGTACCGACTAACACGGTTTAATCAATTTAACACAAAGATTATAATAAATACAAAGCGAAACTGAAGGTTATAGAAAACTGCTACGAGTACATTCTAATAAAAACAAATTCGAGCGTCAAATAGCAACTTAGTTGTTTCCTACCTTAAGAAAAGCCGTAAGCTTCGACTCGGACTCGACTTCGATCGACTACAATTTTATTTTCATCATCATCATCAGCTCATTTTATGTCCCCACTGCTGGGGCATGAGCCTTCCCTATGGATGGATAGGGAGAAGAGGCCATAAACCACCACGCGGGCCCAGTTGGTTGTTAACGGTAAATTGTCAAATAAAAAAACGTTAAATTAAAACGTTAAATTGGTGATTGTTAACGACTGCTAATGCAGCCGGGACCAACGGCTTTACGTGCCTTCCGAAGCACGGAGGAGCTCGAGATGATACATTTTTGGTCACCCATCCAATGACCGGCCTTTGAGAAAGTTGCTTAACCTCAGCACTCGCAGACCGGGCGCGTTAACCACTGCGCCATCGAGCTCCTCATTTTCTTATTTTATTTTATCTTTTCAATTTTATTTTATTTTATTTATTGATCCAACATAATGAACATCAACTGATACAATTATAGTTTTGGTACAGTTTAGGATAGCTTAATGTTATTATAATCATAGGCGAAGACCACATTCGTTAAAAAAAGCAAAAAGATAGGTACATAATTGAATAATAAATGAGAGATAAAAATTACAATTTTAATTAAAAAATCAAAAATAACAATTAACAACCCAATATTTAAAGAAGTGACTTTCTAAACTTGCAAATGCCATCCCTAAAGAGATCCAAATCTTTGGACTTGGTCAAACTGTTAAACTCTCTAATGAGACGGTTTACCAGTGCATGATGTCCGATAATGGATTTACTTGAGCAGTTTACAAGGAGGTTGTACCTCGAAGCGCGAGGGAGTTTCAAAGGAGTTGAAAAGGTAAGAGCTTCTAGTAGTTCGGGAGCCTCAAGGATGCCATTCGCCAGCTTGTACAGAAACAATAAGACGTGCAAGCGTCTTCGATCCGAGAGTGACAAGATATTAAAGTGATTTAGTCTTTCAACATATTTTTCAAGTGACTTACCCAAATTACAAGAGTAGGCAAGGTGCCATAAGAATCTCTTTTGTATGCATTCCAGTCTTTTATTATAGATATTATAAAACGGATTTCAGGCGATACTACAGTATTCCAACCCACTACGCACCAATGAGTTAAATAAAAGAATCTTTGTTTTGGGGGACTTTAAATTTTTGCAGTACCGTAGGATAAACCCTAGATTTTTGAAGCCTTTGGTACAAACTTTATCTATGTGTATGTTCATTCTCAACTTACCATCCAGCCACACTCCAAGATCTTTAACAGTGTCAACATCAATCAAGGTATCGCCATTAATGCCGTAATGGTGACTGGTACTATTTATTTTCCTAGAAAAGTGCATGCAGGAGCATTGGGAAACATTAAGGTCCATTCAACTTATCTCGCACCATTCGATGAGTCTAACTAAATCGGCTTGTAGAAAACTGGCATCGACAGCCGATTCTACAACTCTAAAAAAATTTAAATCATCTGTCTGCGAACAATAGATGGCTGAATTTACTACTTATATCACTTTTAAATACTAGGTCGTAACGCAATTTCTGAAACACAAAAAAATATTTTTAAAACTCTACTTACCATTTTTGTACTTGATTTTTGGTTGCTACAAGAATATCAGACTAAACATAGCATACTTTACTTAATATTTTAAATAGGGGTGGATAATTCCTATTCTGCTGTTGCATATGAAATCTTTCGGCGTAGATTATGAAAAAAAACTTTTATTTCGAAGGTCAAGTATAGCCCGAATCCTACAAGTTTCACTAGGGCCGAACAAACCACGAGCTCACCACTGTTACGTTTTGTAGACTTGCTCAAACGTTATCAGTTTATTACGTGATTTCTTGCCGACGGCGGCGGACGTTGCGTGTCATACTCGTAGTATGCAAGCAATTTAGATTCTGCTCGTTATCACCTATGAAATCGTTTTTTTTTTGTTGAAGACGTTTCATTTCGCTATCATTATTTTAATTTGTTGATAAAACGAAAACCTCGGTGGCCAAATGGCAATGCCGACACCCGAAGGTCCTAGGTTCAAATTGCAGGTCGGGCAAAGTGTGTCATGGATTTTTCGAAGCATAGCCCATAGGATTTGTGATCACCGACTCTGATTAACCTTTTATACGCATGCGCCGCCAAACAATTAAAATATATTGTGTCTGAATTTACGCCAATATCCATCAATTGTATCGATGACTAGATTTCAATGATGGAGGCATTTGCCCAGCATTGGGACAGTAAAAGGCTATTTCTTTTTACTATTGATAAATATTTTAATTCCCTAAAAGTCATGGTTGACTGCTCAGGTTGTCAGTCTTGATGGATGGAAGTGCGCCTGGAAGAGGGAAACCTTGCAGGCCCCACTAAGATAAGACGGAGCTATTTAGCAAGCATGTGATATGTATTTGATAATACTGCATTTCCATTCCAGAGTTCTATGACAGCGGCAGTAGTAGCGGCAGCGAGGAGCAGCCGCGCCGCGTTTCCCGTCCCCGCCGCACCCAAGCGGGCACCCCACCGGCGGCTACTGGCGGCGCGGGCTCCGGGCCGGGCCGGCGGCGGCGCTGCGCGGTCTCTGCTCGCGAGCGCAACCTGCGCCGCCTCGAAAGTAATGAGCGCGAGCGCATGCGCATGCACTCGCTGAACCGCGCATTCGAGGTAGTTTTACTTTTTCATCATTTGCCAGTGTGTAGGGTTTGTCTACTGTTGTTTTATTTGCCATGTGATCACGTCAACAAAAACGAGAGTTTGTATGGAAATGTTTTAACTCACCTCTTTTGTAACTTGATCGAATCGCTTATAAAACTCAGAACTTAGACTGCTGGTTTTGAACCGATGACAGTATAGTTTTCATCACATGTGTAAATCATGTGGTTTTCATATCACTTTTAATTTCGAGATCATTGATGAAATTTAAAATCGCCCCCCAGGAGCCTTTTTTAGGTCCCACTAGGAGTTAGCAGTCCAACATTTTTTTGTCTAGCATTACTATTGTCTATACTCTAATCGAATTGTCGTTTACTTATGAACAAACTAAATCAGTTCTATATAGGTAGATATGAATAGTAGGTACCTACTGAAAAATCTTCATACATTTAATTATTTTAATTGGCCGAGTATATGACCACGAACTAAAACTGGCTTATGCATATTACTTACGCAATCATCCGTCTTCGAAATTAAATGATTAGCATAAATCTACTTACATACGAATTTAAAATTGATTACATCCATGATGCACCACACATACTCGTGTGTACGTAACAAGTATGTGAATGGTCCAGTAAACTGCTTTCGCTTGTTTTGAATAAAATACGTGCGCGCACTGGTTTATATTTCGCGGTGAAAGTTGAGATGTAGGTATTAACCTTAGGTACCTTTACTTGTCCGTAAAAAAATAAGACCTAATCAAGGGTACTACAAACCTACACTGTTCTTATTTCAAGCCATCAGTTAGCATAAGTTAAATACCTACAAAAGAGCAAGGTCTATTGAGTGATTTGCGTGCAAATATATATTTTATACTACACCTGCTTGGAAAGTACCTTGATACTTTATCAAATTTACGGTAGAAAGTACGTCATTGCATATCGAACAAATATGCGGGGAGAAAACGCAAAAACCACGTAAGAAATGGATTTTCATACACTTTTCTCTCCCGCTCAGATGCGTTTTCTCCCCGCATATTTGTTCGATATGCAATGACGTACTTTCTACCGTAAATTTGATAAAGTATCAGGTGTAGTATAAAGCACTATGTATCACTCGAGAGAAACTGCGATTCCCGATCTCGGGTGTTTTAAAGCCCTCGCCTACGGCTCGGGCTTCAAACGACACCCTCGACGGTAATCGGTCACTTTCTCCTCTCGGTGAACAATGTACTATTAACTAGCTTCAAAAAGTGAAATAAGTATTGATAATAAGTAACATACAATATCATATAGGTAGATCAGGTATTGTAACATTTTTTTCTCAAGTAAATATTTACTAGAGATAAAAATGGTAGTTAGGTATGAAGAAAGGTAGAAATACTTTTCATGTCAAGTGGAAAACTACTACTACTGTAAAACCGTCAACTACACAATTTAGTTAAGCTTTTATTAACTATTTTTAAGGTTTTTTTTTTGTTATTCCAGGATCTGCGGCGGGTTATACCTCACGTGAAAAAAGATAATAGAAGTTTGTCCAAAATCGAGACCTTAACATTAGCCAAAAATTATGTAAAGGCATTGACTAATGCCATCTGTACAATGAGGGGTGAAGGCCCACTATACCAGTAAGTAAACGTTTTTATTCAGTCATTGTATTGTATGAATGAAGAGCTCGATGGCGCAGTGGTTAACGTTTCCGATCTACGTTTGCTAACTTTAAGCAACTTTCGCAAAGGTCAAAAAATAGCCAACCAAGGTCAAAAAGTTTTTGACCCTTGGTTTATGTGGAATTTGCCTTATTACACGTAAACATGGCAGTGGAAAGACATAATCTCAAAGTAAAACATTCTGATTACAGCTTTACTAACGCCGATGAGAACGTGGAGCCGTCATTCGTGCTGAGTCGTCAAGAGGAGAACAACAATATGGAGGAGGACCGCGACGAGTCACCGGCGCGCGAGCACGACGAGGACGGCTTCTGACTACGCCGCCGCAGCGCCAGGCTGGCCCGCCACGCGCGCCGCGCCTGCGCAGCCTTCCTTAGACCCCAATAAATTTTAACGGAATGTTAATAATAACTGTGCAAGCAATGATGTTATAAAGGTAGATACGTTATACATGCATACGAAACAACCGATGAACGAGCAAAAAATGATTCGAAGTTTTTGAAGTGAAAACTTCTTTAGCGGCGTTGTGCACTTTTTGGAATGGGTAAAAAATGTTAAACTCGCGTCAGGACACGTGACCGTCAGGCGCGACTGTTTCAGGCAACGTTCGAAAGATGGCGCTGCTAGTTCTCCAAGCATGACTGTGCTTCTACAAATCTTATAAGGTTATCCCAGCTGCCGACAGATGGCTCTAAACTTCAATTATTTTTATCTCTTGTACGAACAAAACTATTACAATTTCTGATATTATAGAAAATATACAAAAAATGAATGACAGGGTTTGTATGTACGATCAAAGAGAACTTTTTTATTTTGATAGCTATAGAAATGCCAAAACGACTTCTTCTTTAGTGTGCATGAATCTTTGAAATGTCTACTGTATACCTACTATTTAGAAAGGACTATATTATACTACTATAGGCATATATGAATATATTACCGAAAAAAGCAACGCGACTTAAAGTTGCGGTTGATAAAATAGAATAGAATATTTTATTTGCTAAGAATATGGTTGGTATTACAAAAAGTTGGTCATATTTTTATAGTTTCACATATTCTGCCATGTAGACATGCAAAGGTTATAATAATAACTTTTTAATGTAATATAAATTGTCATGTTTGTGTACGATAGCCCAATAAATAAATATTGTATTCTACCACATAAATGAGAG
Source organism: Eudonia mercurella (assembly GCA_963082485.1). Classification (NCBI taxonomy): domain Eukaryota; kingdom Metazoa; phylum Arthropoda; class Insecta; order Lepidoptera; family Crambidae; genus Eudonia; species Eudonia mercurella. Next base: position 15,071,478 of record OY720029.1, read on the forward strand.
TACTTTTATACTGATAATTAAAGCAATTCGTGCAAAATTATTCCCTAACCATTCCAAAATATCAAAAATGCACAACGTTAATATTCAAGTTTTCACTTCTGCCGGCACTCCCAGAGTGCAACCAGTCGGTTTTTTCTATCTTGTTTCGAACGCAGCGGCGGCGCCGCGCCGGCGCACATAAATCATACACAATTTTTATTTCAACTAATATTTTAATACTAATGATGTTAAAGAAATAGCGTAATTAAAGTATAAGAACAACACGCAGTTGATCTCGGTCTCCAATACAACAAGACAAGAGAACTTTCTTATTTTGTTCGAATCATCTTCGGAGTGCTGGTTTCGTGTCTTCTACCTAGTAGGTGTTAATCTGTAGAGATATCATAAATTTGCTGATTATGTGATTAGATGCATATAGGTATAGCAAATTATATCTTCCATTTGTGTGTCTGAATATATCAATATTCAAACAGAGATTTTAAAATAAATGTGTATATTTCTACATGTGCTTACATAATTAAATAATTAAATTATCTAATAATTCTAGATATCAATTGAACGTAACATTTCTTTTCACTATATTGTGTACCTATGTGATTCACGTCGCATCCTTAACGGTCTAACTAAAGAATTTGACAAAGTTGTCATAGTTCATTATTTTTATGTAGCTAACTACTAACTATTTCTTCAAGTATTCAAATGCTGCTCAATTATAGGGACAGGAAAAGTTTACGGTATTTTGAGTAGTAATATAAAATTTTTTGCAAATATTATCGAAATATTATTTTTATTTTTATTTTATTCATGAAAAGAGTTGGAATGTAAGACTGGATAGGTAGAATAGATAATTTGAGGGAGAGAATTTAATTAAGTAAACGAAGGGCTTAAATATCGAATATCATTATATCTCTTAATTACTCATGTTTATTCAAAGGTACTATTTAGTAAAGTTGTAATTAGGTAAGTTTATATATTATGTGAATACAAATGGTACTTCTAGTAGCTACCTTTAGACATAGATATATTTATGAGATCCATGCAAATTTTAAAATATCAAATTTTTTTATTCTGAAATTTAAGTATACTTATAATTTCGTTGCAAATATTTTATTGAAGTTTATATTTAAATAGTAATTTAAATATTTGTTATTAAAATTAGCTACCTAATTTGGGTATGTATCACATTTGTATTATTACGAGGTAGGTAATAAATAAGTCATCTTCCAATTTTTTAGGTCTACAACCGAACATTAACTTCAAAATTTATTTTTTTCGAACTGAACAAACTAGCAAGTTATTAGTTTTATTACATCTTTTCAAAATAGCAGACAAGCAAGCACTTTTCATGCTGACGTAACATAGACAATTTTCAATTTGCCGCCAAGTCGTAAAACAACAAGTGACAAATAAATGAAATTTAAATACAATAATATTGGCAAAGAGTTCCATTTTCAAAATTTGAAGTTATTTTTTTATTATATCGTTTACAAGTGGCCAGTTCTAAAAACTTTTAGTGTCGCCCTCGTATTAAATATTTTCATTTTTTCTAAAATAAATAGGTATTTTGATAAGTATTAATTTAGATTATCGCGATTACAGCAATATACTTACAACAACTTTACAAATTAGAAAATTATTCTATGTGCGAGACATTATTTTAAATTTAGTTAACCTCCTTCACCACGACAACGCATCGTCGCACACCGCCAAGCAAACGATCGACAATTTGGCGACGTCAGACGTGGAATTACTGGGTCAGCATAGCCCCGACCTCGCACCTTGCGATTTTTAGTTATTCCGAAAATAAAATAAAAACTTCGAGAAAAACGTTTTATGGACGCCGAGGAAGCAGTGGCTGCATTTCAAAAGGCTGTCGAAGAGACCCCTAAGGACGAGTGGGCAAAGTGCTGTTCTCTGTGGTTCCATCGGATGCAGCGATGTATTTGATGTGTGAATGGACACTATTTTGAAAAGATGTAATAAAACTAATAACTTGCTAGTCTGTTCAGTTTTTGATTATCTAAGAACTTTCAGTGTCGCCCTCGTATTATAGTCTTAATTTGTTGTCTACCTTCTTCGCGCAAAGAAATCTCATTTGGAAGTTACCATTCTCTAGTTTATGGAAGTTAATGTAAATAGATACCTATTATTATGTTTGACGTGCATGAAAGTATAGAGTGAAATATACTATTATTGTACCTTTGTTTATAACTACTACAATAATACGGTCACTGCAGGTAGAGACCAAGTAACAAGTAGGTTCTCTTTGACAGGGTGTAGGTTTAGCCTCTATAATGATATTTATGTAGTAAATAACGAATAAAACAATGGAATCCGCGTCACTAAGGTTCGAGAGTAAAGGTGGACTCAAACAAATTCAGTCGAGTTCTGCATACCAAGTGCGAGTTTTGCTGTTTAACATTCGATCGATTTAATGATAAGGTAGGTACCTAGGCTTTTTCAAATTTAAAGATTGACCTAGTGACAGTTGGTTAACGTAGAATGGGGTCACTTTAAAATCAAGTTTAACATTGGTGGCAGTTGCAGTTATAAATCCTTAAGTACCTAACTGCGTATCCCTATAGCGTTCTAGTCTAGGCGTCTCTAGTATGATTACCTCCAAAATCATACCGTAGAACTACACGTGGATGATAACTTTAGAGAATAGGAGCTGTGTGTGATCAAAGTTCAAAGGTAACCATTCTACCGTTCACAGATTCGTCAAAACGCCGCTTCGATCTCATATCATATCCCATAATAAAAAGTAAACTTACTTAGAACTTTATATAGTAATCGAATAGTGAAAAACTCGCTTGCACTCAACGCTTTGTAAAATATAAATGCGCTGCTTCACGTAACTTCGTGTTTAATAATCTTAATAATAAGCCGATTTGGCATCGCAACGCTGCGTTAAAGGCATTATGACTAAGCCGATCGAGTATTTACAACTATTTCTTCTATTATTGAAACATTGTAGAAAGTCTAATAGAAGTTCTTAGGACATAATACAACCTTATAACTTTAACATTACCTATTTCTTCATTACCTAATAACGACGTATGTATGTGTATCAGTGAAGAAACTAAGCTTTCACTGGAATTGACGTGATTGTTGTTACCAATAACATTTAGTACAATATAACAAAGTTTTGAATATTTTATTATAAAGTTTTGTTTAGTATGATAGATAAGTAACAGTCAGAGGTGCATTTTTGAACTAATACTTATATTAATTTTTTTTAAACATTTTATTTATAAAAATTGTGATTTAATAAGTACTGTTACATAATGAAATGGAGGAACATACATAGGTACATGAATTTTGTTATATATAATTTTATGATGACTATTAATATACCTTTGTCATGCTGAATTTATTACCAACACTAAAATGTTTTATGATACCCAAAAATCTTAAATTAAGATTCAGTCAAGTAGGTAGGTACCCTAGTTTATTTTATGGTGTGGCAACTCAGGCGTATTCACTCCGCATCACCACCCGGTACATCAATATTTATGTTGAAATACAGATTTAGCGCTAAATCTTGATTTAAGATTTTGATGCAACTGGCAAGCAGAGTCTTTAGAGTGTTGACAAATTTTATATAAATCTGACTGATTTGGTAATATTTTTAGTTGTTTCTGTAGATTCTGTTTCATATAGTCTAAGATTTAGGCAGAGACAAGACATACTAGCGATGATAGATATTACTTCGTAAGGCCTGAAGGTCAGCAACGCGTAATATAGGCATACATTTTTATTTTCTACTCTTTTTTGCTAGAGTGTATCCTACGTTTACTTAAGAAAGGATGTAAGGAGTTTTATAAAAAAAAAATGTAAACAATACGATGTGTAAAATTATACCTATGTAATAATTGATGTGTGTTTATGTACTTAATAAAGTAGATACTAAAATGTTCAAGATAAATGTGAAATAGAATGAAAAATAGTTTTATTTGTAGAGACTTCGGTATATAGTGCCTCACTAACTTAGATACTGTTATATACTACCTTACCTATAGCTCCAGTAGTTAGTTAGCAACCAGTAATTGGGCCTATTTAATCCATGAAAAATTGGACGTAGCTGTGTTAAAATTACGTTGAGTAGGTATACATAATTAATTAAGACATTACTCATATATTGTAGTAATGACTTGACTTCAATGGGTATCTTTGCCCAGCAGTGGGACAGTTATAGGCTGTTTACTAACTAAGTAAGTATCATCATCATCATCATCTCAGCCAAAAGACGTCCACTGCAGGACAAAGGCCTCCCCCAAAGATCTCCACAACGACCGGTTTTGTGCTGCTCGCATCCACCGGCTTCCCGCGACCTTTACCAGATCGTCGGTCCACCTTATTGGAGGACTGCCCACACTGCGCTTTCCGGGACGCGGTCGCCACTCAAGGACTATTCCGCCCCAGCGGCCATCAGTCCTGCGAGCAATGTGCCCTGCCCACTGCCACTTGAGCTTAGCAACTCTTCGGGCTATGTCGGTTACCTTTGTTCTTCTGTGGATCTCCTCATTTCGATCACGCAGAGAAACCCCGAGCATAGCCCTCACCATTGCTCTTTGAGTGAACTTGAGCCTTTTTATGAGGCCCATAGTAAGCGACCACGTCTCAGTCCCGTATGTCATCACTGGCAACACACACTGGTCAAAGACTTTCGTCTTGAGACACTGCGGTATATCGGATGAAAAGATATTTCGTATAGCTTTCCGAACGCTGCCCAGCCTAATTGTATTCGACGGTTGACCTCTTTGCTGAAGTTGGACCTACCTAGCTGGACCGTTTGTCCCAGGCAAACATAATCGTCCACAACTTCAAGGGCAGAGTAAGTATACAGAAAGGCTTTAAATGCACCTTCTTCAAGGAAGTGATTTTTAAATCGAAGACATTAATTTTTATACTTTGATATCAATCATGCTTCCCCCACTCGTATTTATACTCGTTGTCACCGACACCAGTGACTATTTGGACACTGAAAATTCACTAACGATAAGAACATAGCGGCCCACTCGCGACTTCGTCCGCTTGAAAAAACCCGTATCCCATGCATAATTGACCCCTATTGCAGCACCACCTACCATGTCCAATCGTGAATCGAAAGCATCAGAGACCCACTCAAACACACACAAAAATTCATCAGAGTGGGTCCAGCCGTTTAGGAGTTCAGTGACGCGTTTTAAGATCAAGTCAATCATCAAGGCAATCGGCAACCTCTTCAAAATAAAAAAGGTATTGAACAATTATAACTTACCAATAATATGAAATAAGGAGCTTGATGGCGCAGTGGTTAACGCGCTTGGTCTGCGATTGCTAAGGTTAAGCAACTTTCGCATAGGCCGGTCATCGGATATGAGTGACCAAAAATGTATTATCTTGAGCTCCTCCGCACTTCTGGAGGAACGTAAAGCCGTTGGTCCCGGCTGATTTAGCAGTCGGTAACAACCACCAATCTCTTTCTCTGTTCTCCCTATCCATCCGTAGGGAAGGCTCGTGTCGTGCCCCAGCAGTGGGGACATAAAAGCTACTGATTAAGATGGTTTAATATACAAAGAAACATAAGAGGAGATTTTTCATATTTTGCAATACAACTTTATAAAATCCAACCGAATGTGCATAGGTTCTGTTCAATTGCATCGCTCACATTAAGGTATGCCAGCGTACGCAGTAAAAATTATCTTTCTTTCTTAAAGTAAAGAAGGATATCTAGAAAATATAATTTATTATATAATATTAGATACCTTCCATCATTGTTTTATAAATCACCATTATTTTAATATTTCTACCAACATACAAATAATTTTTCTTAAACTAGGCTGTATGTGCTTGATCCTCAAAAAGAGAAAAAAAAGAAAAATACTGTATTGCTAGTGTAGATAAATATTTTTTAAGTACTCTTAGTTATTTAAAACACACAAGTACCTCAGTCCAACGCTAAAAGTTAAACCTATTTCACCTCTTACTATTCATAAATTTGTATGTTTATGACCAATATTTTAGTAATTATCTGACAATCATTTCTGAGTTGCCACACCATAAAATAAAAATATTCCGATTACGAATTTACGATTCTCTATGTTACGATTGAACGATCTTCGAAAAGGATTCCTCATGTGCGTGTGTAGTTAGATTAAATAACTAGTTTCTTCATCATTTTGTGTCAGAAAAGAAGTTTATGTGTTTTTTCAGTTACAGTGTATTAATAACCAGAGCTAGGGCATTAAGGAAGAGTATACACTTTATCAAATTCCACCCAAAATTACAGAGTTCGCCCAAGTAGAGATCTGCGTCTATCGCAATATGGCCGTCCTGTAATGATTCGGTGGTCAGTGATATTATTGTGATTTCATCTCCTAGAAAATATCAAAATGGAACTTCGTGTCGGTAATAAATACCGACTGGGTCGTAAAATCGGCTCAGGATCATTTGGAGACATTTATCTTGGTGAGTACGATGAGGAATGATTGTAAACAAAGAAAGATGGTTACTACTGTAGGCCAGCTGCGACTTTTTTGTTACAAAATTACTATTTCTTTTTGTGTCAAGAGCTTAGTATTTGTAACCTGTCTTATTTTTGTTGATTACATTATTTCTAACCTAAATCAGCCTAACGTTTAAATGACATTACAATATGATAAAACTCAAACATGCGATTTGTATGATGGAATGTAATTAAAATGCTGTTTTCTATATCGCAGAAGTCTTAACTAGCTTGATTTGTTCCTTTACAATATCATATACTGACATAGTTATTCATTGTAATTCATGTATTAAAAAAAAATCTCTATTTCAGGAACTAATATTGTAACCAGAGAGGAAGTAGCTATTAAATTAGAATGTATTAAAACTAGACATCCACAGTTACACATAGAGAGTAAAATTTATAAAGTTATGCAAGGAGGTGGTAAGTATATTGTTGTAATCTTAATACCTCAGGATAAATTAAAAGTAGTTAAGTGTTATGAAACAATTAAATTTTATATGATAATACAACACTATTGCCTACCTATTGTTATTAATTTGATATATAACTATTATAACCTTTGTTATCAACCTACAAATGACCTGTGTACAAGCTTATACGGACAAGGAAATCCAATCTTGCACCATTATTGTATTTGCGGGATCCATTTGATTTGCAAGAGGAATTTTTATATAAATTACTTACCAGTTCATATTACCAAATCATAATAACAATACTTACCAGTTCATATTACCAAATCATAATAACAATTTGATATTTTCTACAGTTGGTATTCCTGAAATAAAATGGTGTGGATCAGAAGGAGACTACAATGTTATGGTTATGGAGCTGCTTGGTCCATCCTTAGAGGACCTCTTCAATTTCTGCTCACGTCGATTCTCACTTAAAACTGTTCTTCTCCTGGCTGACCAACTCATATCCCGAATCCAGGACATACATTACAGAAACTTTATCCATAGGCAAGTATAAGTATATCTAGCAGTATCATTTGTAAAGCAGGTTGTAAGGTCAAAGATAACTGCTTGACTATATTTGTATATCTGTCAAGTTTATCATCAATCTTTTAATGTTAATCTCATTTTCAAAGTCATCAGATTTATTTCATTTTATAAAAATTGCAATAAAATTAATTATTTTCTTTTTTTGCAGAGATATCAAACCAGATAATTTTCTTATGGGTTTAGGTAAAAAAGGAAATTTAGTGTATATTATAGATTTTGGGTTAGCTAAGAAGTACAAAGACCACCGCACATTACAACATATCTCATACAAAGAAAACAAAAATTTGACAGGTAAATAATTTTTTTTCTGTAATTATGTATTAGCAGATCATGCATGCATGATGATGCAAAAGAATGTGTTAGTTAGAAATATGACTTAAAAGCTATGTTAGCGTGTGTATTAAATGGTTGAGCCCTGCCTGTCAGTGTGCCAGGGAAAAGGGTTAAATCTGTAGTTATTAGTGAAAACTATCAAGAGACTGCTAGGAGTTTCTGCTACAAATCCTTTCTCCTTTTCCTTAGGTTATTAAATCTTAAGTTATCATATCATACACATTATAATGTTAAAAAGATGAAGAATATCCCTTAATGATTATAATTTTTATGGGAGTAGTAGATCACAATATCTAATCTGAATCCATCAAAACTATTTGATAATTAGTATTAACAATTTTTTTAAACCTTTATGAGAACTGAAAGATAAAATAGAACTGATTGAGAGCATTGGTTTGTGGAGTGGCAACTTATAAACAAATACAATCCCATCTTTTATGTGGATGTTCTAAGTTATAAAGGGTCTTTAGAAGGTGCTGTGTGCTGCTGTGAAAAGTGGACTGTACTAGTTTGATCCTGCCATCTGACCCAGCCTATGACCACCCCTTAGGGACTACAAAAGTCGTGAGCAGTCTTTTTTTTACGATATCATGAATAACTGTACATTTCTGTTTTGTGTTTTTAATTAATGTATTGTATAAAATGATACAACAATTAAAAAGTGTAAATGCCTCTGTTGGGAATACAACCCATGACTTATCGCAACCTGGGTAGCTGTACTCTCAGTTTGATTTCCAACATATTGTTATTGCCCATTGAAAGTAATATTATAGTAGTCTAGAATTAGTTCTTAATTGACATTGTTTCTTTATTGTTTAGCTTATTTGCCTCCCCCACGACTTGGTCAACCCATGCTGATATCTTGGCCTAGTCCCAATCTGAACTTCCTTCTAGAAACCTTTCTTCAGTGTTTCGATCACATGGCTTCCATTAACTCTTTAAGTTTCTTGCTGCTTCCCAAACAAGTTTGTTGATGCTGAAAAGGCCATATAAGGCCATCAGCAAACTCCAAAAATAAAGCCTTGAACCTTGGGTTTTGAGTTCCATCTTTGGCAGTGGCTTTTTCAAGTGTTGTATCATTTTCAATATAAATAAACCATTGTGAATGCAAAATAACATCTTAAATAGGATAGATAATGTGTAAAATTAATAAATTGCATTCTTTTATTTTAGGTACAGCAAGATATGCTTCAGTGAACACCCATTTGGGTGTTGAACAGTCTCGCCGTGATGACATGGAGTCACTGGGCTATGTGCTGATGTATTTTAACCGTGGCAGCCTTCCGTGGCAAGGCCTCAAGGCAGTCACCAAACGTCAAAAATATGAAAGAATATCTGAAAAAAAGTTATCTACTCCCTTTGATGAACTTTGTAAAGTAAGTAACTATATAATGTAAGAAGTAAGTAATTAATAGAAGCGTTAGTTTGTATTATATTATACATAGCATAAACAAAATAGCTTTTTAATTATATTATGTAAAGGTAATAGCAAAATGGATACATGTCCACGAATTTACATTCAATGGTATTTTCGTATACAAGAAATTCAATTATAATTATTAATTAACTTTACTAATATTTATAAACATTGAATAGCAACATAATTAAATGTTTATGAATATGATTTAGTAACGGGAATTAAAAAATTTTTCATGTAAACTGCTCCCACATCAAGATATCATGAAGGCTTTTCATGAATCATTGACATGTATTTAGGTTGAATTAAGGGATTTTTGATAGGGCCTTAGTTTTTGGTGCTTAGAAATAGAACCTAACTTTAGCTTACCAAAGTTCAAAGTTCTTTATTGCATTCATGTTGTACATACAGGTGTTAAAAGATAAAAAAGAAACAAACATGACCCTGCAAGACCATATCTTACTATGTTGACTGGTTATTAATAAAGAAACTTAAGCATATTTATAAAAGATAATCTTTCACAGAAACTGCAGCAAGGCAATTACATACTATGACATCACTATTAAGTTCCATCAATTGAGTGTTTATTAACCACTCTAGGATACAGAATTAGTTTTGATGAACTGTTATGTGATGTATTTTTTTAATTTGTAAATTCTACAATTAGTTGTTATTCTTATCATCACCCTCACTATTAAATTGTGACTAGCTCTGCTAGACGGATTCACGAAGCTTCCCTTTTTAAGAGCCTCATGAGCATGTGGAGTGTTGTAGACACCACGTAAATTGTAAATAAATATAATTTTATTTATTTAATATATGTACAAAACTGTAATGTGATTTAATATATTTTCCATATCATATTGAATTATTGACACATAAACAAAAGCCAACTCGTTATTTTAATGAAATAACTACAAGTGAATCGATTATATTTTGATAAATCAATTTGCTTGTTACAAAATGTCAACTCCGAGGAGACAACGACAACTCGACATGTCAAAAAAAATCAAATGAAATGGAATTGAATTTAATCCCCATACTAAATAATATGGGGATTTCCCATCGGAGAAGTTAAGGCAAATTATTTAACAGGGTTTTATGAAAATAAAAAACTTGATTTTTGATATAAATTAGGTGGAGGTACAATTCGAACAAGAACGATACCAAGAATGGGCATTCCCCTTTTCGATATTTCTTAGACAATGAAGCTTTTGAAATTCCAAAGCACATGAATATCAAACACAGATATTCCCAGCCAGCAGCTCACATGTCCCGTTTCACACACGTATGCACAGCCTGTTGCGGGCGTTACATTGCGTGCTACAGATAACTTGTTTTTTTATCCATAAATAAAAGTGGTTTCTCGGCAATTATTTCTGCTCAATGTTACATGGTTCATTATGCATACATTTCGACTTCGTTAAGGGTCTGTTTACACCCTGTATAGACTACTGACTGACGGCATTTTTATTGTTTTTAAATGTTTTATGTGTGCCATTTTAGAACCATCCGATCGAGTTCCAACGTTACCTGAAGTACTGCCGGCGGCTGCGCTTCGAGGAGCGGCCGGACTACGTGCACCTGCGCCAGTTGTTCCGCACGCTCTTCCACCGACAGGGGTTCACATATGACTACGTATTTGACTGGAATATGCTCAAGTTTGGTATGTTTACAACTTTCCTGATGTACAGTCACGAACATTAACATGTAAACCCTCAATACAATGGAATAAAAGTGTAACATGTAAAATTAAAGTGAAATTAGTTTAAAGTACTATTAATTAAATTTGCTATATAGCAAATTTTACTATTATGTATTTACAGTAACATTTGATTTATTAATTAATTTAAACTCACAAATTAAGTTACAATCATATGCTATGTTAACATAC